>CP139504.1:55113376-55635524 GCA_021014915.2 Artemisia tridentata subsp. tridentata
TGAACCACCAAAAAAAAAAAAAAAAAAAAAAATAAAAGAAGAAGAAGGAAAAACTGATTTTCAGTCAACATGATTAGTAATGAAATATAACAAAATAAGTACTAAAACAAAGAATTACAAAATTTATAAAACTATAATGAAATACCATAGTTGTCTGTACAAAAGACCCCTCTGTTAGCAGACTTGGAAGATATAGCTAACAACACATAAACATTTGGATCTACTTTAAAAATGAGGTCAATCTCCCTCATTAAAATACCTAATACTATTAATCACTAGTCAAAGAATTAACTCCTAAACCAGTCGCGAGATCCACTGATATCATTCGCCCAAAAACGACCTCATAAACTGTTAATTCTACACATTACAATTAGCTTCACAAAAAATTTCCCAACTTACCCTCAGAAGCACAAGCCTTTCTGAACCAGTCAAGACTGTTCTTGCAGCCTTACCTGCTCATGAGCTTTTAACGCATCGCAAGTAAAATTCTCTAAAGCCTTAAAAATTGGAATTACACCGCCTTGTAAACTACTTGAACCACCATTGTAAACTAACTTCATAGCTTCCTTATGCCTTGCCCATTCTTCTTCGACCTTTCCGGCTTCTGAAGGAACCATTGACCCATGTTCGCTATCTGGCCCAATATTTACACGTTTTCTTGCAAATTCCTTGGCTATATACTCTTTTTTGAGCATGAGTCGTTGCATATCGTCTTGTCTCTCCAGCAGTTGCCTCAAATTTGAAGCAAAACCATTCATTGCTTTTGAGACTCTTTCTTGTGAAACACCTTTGATTTCCCTTTGCCAATCGTTGCATATTATGAAAATTGGAGGAGCACCTATGCGGCCAGGGGAATAAGGAATCTCACCATCAATGGTTACTTCCGGTTCGTGATCAATGCATTGCAGTAGCCAACCATTTAAGGAATCAACATATGATTTCTGAGCATTAATCCAGTTATTAAAATGTTGGCACCAGGTTACAAGTCTTGTTTCAAGCTCAAGAGTGGTTCTTAAGCTTGAATCTCTTTCAAGGGTTGTGTTTGCCCTTAGAGTCCGACTTCTGCTCTCCATGATGGCTTGAAATTGTCTTCGATGACATTGCACAAATGATTGCCACATTCTTATTAGTCTGTAGAAAACAAAATAAAATCTGTAGTTAGGATCGGGCGTGATCATTTGATGCAGAAGTGCCTAAATGAAACAAACGCACAATTATGAGCACACGTTTTTTAGAGTAAATAAGTAGATAACGTCTAGTGTTATGTATCTAAATGCCCACACTAGGATATGAAGGTCTTACACAAATCATTAGTGTTTATGAAAGCATAAAGAGGGGCACGTGTTTGTGCTTGATTTCGGGTGTTTGGATGTGTATTCTGAAACTGATTATGTGATATTGGGTAATAAGTAATGTTATTCACCATTGATAATCAGTTCTGTGGCAGAGCTGGTACGAAAATGAACATCCACAACTGATCACGTGCAAAATTTGTTTATCGAAACATTAAAATTGATTATGATGACTTCAAGTTGTAAAAATCAGTTTCAAACGGCATATCCAAACACCAGTTACATTTTGTAACTTGTAAGTACCAAAAACGAGCTTACTAGAAGAGGTTCATACCCGTAGATCAATTCACTGACTTGCGGCTGCAGTTCTTTGTCCCTAACCTTGTGAATCTCCCTAGATATGGTATCAATAGCTTTGATTGATACATTAAGTTTAGTTGTTAACCTTCGTATAGAAGCCTCTGCAGCCTCGATCTTACTCGATTCTGCTCCATTGGCATCCAATTCAATTAACCTCTGGTGCATTTTCTCGTACATGATCCTTATCCTTTCTTCATCCTAAAACCAGACCAACCACCTGATGTATCAATATGAGATTACTAAAATGAAATCTGAAAATGAATGGCTAAACAAGGAATCATTCTAATCATCACCCAGAAAGTCTATAATCATTTTTGATTGTACATATCAAATAAATTAATTAATTAATGTTAAGATGATAATGATCATATTACCTTTACTGCCTTGTACAATTTTTTCTCCCATACATATAGTTTCTCCAAAGTAGAAGAAAGGTTAACGGACTCATCATCCGAAACAGCATCCAGATTATAGGATCCTGCTAATTTCGTTACATGAGAAGCTGATCTTACAGGTTGAATCGGATGGTCTGAAGTTGTGGAGGAAGGTGCTAGAATCTTGGATAAAACCACTGAAAAATGACATATAATTTGTCAATGATACAGTAAAAATATTTTGAAGCAACTTCTGAACAAGATAACATATAAGGTAGGAAATGCAACACCAAAACTGACACTTCCTACAATTTATACAGTAGTTCGCAATAATTATAACATTCATATGCTCTAATGTTCTATTGGTGAAATAAGTTAATTACATTTGCGCACTTTAAGAGAGTAAAATAACAGTCACGACTCTAAAATTAAAAAAGAAAGCAGTGTATCAGTATATATTATGGGGACGAAAAGCAAATGTTATTTACCTTTAAGAACTGCAAACCTTGATTGATAAGGCAACTTCCCTGCCTCAAGCATCAAGGCGACCTCTTTCCCATAGCTAAACGCAGTCTCGAATTCATCCTTGATTTCAGTAACCACCTCATGAAGATCCCGAGAACCATGAGGAGATAATGTTGTCAAACTACTCATAATTGAGGATTCTAACTCCTGTGTTGACCCCGAATCTATATCGAAACTTCCCCCCTTTTTATGATCATGCCCCTCATCCATGCTGTGTGAAACGATCGTCTCTGAGCTATTCTTATCTACTTCAATGTCAATGGAATGTGCACCCTTATTATTTTCCATTGGTACTGAATGAAGACTGGATTCGCTTTTTCCTGGTGGTATTCTTTCAGAGCTAATCTCAGTACTACTAGAATGTCCCATCCATGAACCGCCTTCAATATCTTCTTTTCTAATCGGTCGGGATATGCCTTCACCTATATTTCTTTTTGTACTAAATGTGTTCCCCTTTATAGCCTCTTCATGGTGAGACTCGGTTTCTGTTTCTTCTTCCAAATCAGGAATTCCTTCCCTTTCTCTCACTTCACTCGAATCTGGACTACTAGCCATTGATTCATACCCGTGCCCATACCCATAACTCTGGAATTCATTATCATACGCATCAAAAAAGTTAAGATAATCAGATGCCATTGGTGGAGGTGGAGGCGGGGGACTTTTCGGTTTCTTAGGCTCTTGAGGAGGTTGTACGGGTGCAGGTGCCCCACCATAAGGAAATCCGTATCCATACCCAAACCCACTTCCATATGGATCATATTGTGTCGGATCAACCCATTGACCTGTTTCTTGATATCCCCTTACTTCCTCCTGTTGAATTACAGTACGGCTAGCTGGTGCAGACTTTTTCATATAAGAAACATAATGATTTGAACCCGTATACGCATTCCCACCATACCCATTATAAGAATCAAAATTTTCTTGATACTGACCCCATGGAGGCTGATACTGCGACACAGATGGGTTCTCCACATACGGGTCACCTGCACCCGCACCTGCACCCGCACCCGCACCCCAACTTTGGTTTTGTCCCCAAACAGGCTGATACGGAAATGCAGACGGGTTAACCATATAAGGATCACCCCACGCAGGCTGCTGATATGGCACCTGCATTGGTCCTCTATTCATTACATAAGGATCATGATCACCCCAATTATTAGTCTCGTCTGGTCTATTATTCACAAAACGCCCATTTGACTCCATTCCATTATATTCACGTGCCATATCATCAAACGACGACACTGGCGGTCTACTCTCAAAACCACCACCACCACGCCCCGGCCCATGACCACGCCCCTGCCCCTGCCCATGACCATGACCATGACCATCGTCATCACTATCATCTACATGAATATGCCCATGACCATGACCATGACTATCTAAATCCGAACTGAAATCCGAATCACTCTCACTACCACTATGCATATCATGTAAACGTGAATCATTAGACACATCACCACCATTCTTATCCTTACCAACACTCCTCTTACTATCATCAGGCAATGTAAGTACAGGGGATGAAGATGGATCAGGGGAAGGTATAACTAACTGCTCATCTACAAATCTAGACAAGGCGTAACCAATATCTTTCAAACTATGAAAATAAGCTAAATGGGAAGTGGATAAATCATACCTATAATCAACAGCTGATTTAATCAATCTTTTCCTTTCCCTACATCTTATAACTAATGGTAGATCATCTACTTTAGACACCTTACACCCCATTACACCTTAAACCCTAAAACTAATCCCATAAACCCAAACCCCAACCCTAGCACCTGCACATTAACTAACATCAGCAAAAACATTAAAAACAACATAGATCTAATAAAACTGAGATATGGGTATTGTTTATTTTAATGTTTTTGAGATGGGTTTTTTATAATGTGGACATATGATATACTAGTGAAGTGTATTTTTTATTATTTAATGGAATAAAATAATGTTGTTTGTATTGAAGTGTGTGATATTGTCATGTGATAGTTTACAGAGATTTTGTTGTACAAGAAGAAGATGAAGATGGGTGGGTTGCATGTTTTTTTTAATATTAAAAATATGACTTTTTGGTACATTAGTACTTTATTTAGGTGACGACAGATTTTGTTTTGAATATGTTGTTGTACAGTTGTTTGTTTGTTAGTAAGATAAAATTTTGACAATTTTGTTATATATAGCTTGATATCCAAGTTGTTGTGTGAACGATTTACACAATCGAATCTTCGTCTTACATGGTACTACTTGGAAGACGCGTGCTACCTTATTAAGGTGACCCATTTAGAAAGCGTCAAAGGCTAGAAAAGTGACGGTGATGAATGCAATTTTGAGACCTCCTTATTACACTTAGTCTTAAATTCGAGATTAGTTTCTACAAATGATGATTGGTGTAGGTAACATTTCCAGATGTCTTTAAGCCCCACCCCTTGTGGCGTGGTGGTAAGGCATTTGCCTTTGGAGGAAAAGACCAAGGTTCAAACCTTGGCAACGGAAATTTAATTGTAATAAAGATAGTATAGGAGAGTTTAGCTGTTCAAAAAAAAAAAGCACATTTCCAGATGTCTTTAATGCATATATATTAACTATTGTCAGTCATTAATTTAGATTAATAAAAAAGAAAACAATTAATTAAAAAAAGAATAGCAAATTGATTAGTTCATATTATGAAACATGCAAGTGATTAAATAAAAACTAATGCATAATATAAAACTTTTAACACTATGTTCTCAAGAAAAAATAAAGAGAAAGTGAAAGTAAAGGAAATTAAGAGGGGGGTAAAGAAATAGAAATGATGTAAAGTTGTCTTTCACCCCAAAAGTGGGATGAAAGTTTTTAATGCAAAATCTCATCACTTTCACTACTTTACTTTCGCTTTACTTTCCAACTAAAACTTGAGAACACAACAAACATCACTTTTATTTACTTTAACTCCTATTACTCGACTTGAGAACATAATGTAAAACTTACTTGAAGCGGAGAAGAGAACGCTAATAACGAATGGGTTTTGTTAAACACAACCCATGGGGTTGTGTTTAAACATACATTAATTAAAAATTTTGCATTAAATGAAGTAATATATTCCATAATTATACATATTTTTTCATTTTAAACATGGAATGTGATGTTAAACATGGAATGTTTAATGTTCATTTAATGCAAATTTTTTAATTAATGTATGTTTAAAACCCCATGGGTTGTGGTTAACAAAACCCTAATGAATAACACAACTAGGATCTTTGATCTGTATTTAGTTTTTTTTTGAACGGCGATTTTATTCCACACAACTAGCAAGGATCTATGATCTGTATTTAGTTATGTCTCTTTGTGATGGATTGAGTTGTTATTGGGTGAAATTAATTATCTATTTATAAGAGATTTATTGATCAACTATTAATTATGGAATGGTTTTTACCATAATTCACCAGCATGCATCAATAATGGAAATTTTATGACTTTTATTACGGTAACTACGTAATAGTATTATCAAAATCAGTCATTAATAAATAAAATACAGTAAATAATAAAACTAAACAAAATTAGCTGCATTTATTTAAAACAAAGTAATTGTTTATATATTTACCAACAATTGGCATTTGTCGTCATAAAAATAGAATTAGTATATTCATATAGACTTTTTGTCTACCCATCACTAACAAAAGACTTTTGTACAATTCCAAAAGGGTCTATGTAGAATTGTAGCTTCTATATAAGGTTGGTTGAAAATTCGTTGAAGATGTGAATGTGACTATTTTTTTAACTTTTTATAAAAACGTGACATGTGTTGGGGAAAATGTAAGAAAAAGGTTGGTGGACAGAGCCATAGATAACGGAGGGATGTGATAAATAATGTGAAAGTGCAATCATGGTTACGCATGGCTTCTTCTACTAGTAAATACTTTTTTAACTTGTACTCTACTTTCCATGCAAAGTTGTTTCTCTTTTAATAACCAAAATATTCTCTCCCAGTAACTTTTACACAAATCCACAAAACCCAACTTTACATTATGAGGGCTACCCTTTCTTTTATTTATATTTGTTTGTCGACATCTTTGTTTCTAAACAATTGTCCATAAACAAAAAATAAACACAAAGTTTTAAACAAAATAATTAGTACTATTTTTTTTATATTTTGCAAAACGTCAGTTTTAAGTTTTTTAAATTAACTAACTAAATATTGCTTTTAGAAGTTTGTAATAACAATTTTAAATAAAGGTAATATAGTAATCTCGATTAAATTTTTTTATTTATTTTTAATACTAGACATTTAATTTAAGATAACATAAAATTAAAATGTGAATAACAATATTAAGATGGAAAGAGTAGTACTAATTAATTATTTGTAAAATAGATACAAAAACAAGCTTTAAATAAGCATCTTGATAGTTACTTGTACGTGGTTATATGGTTACTAGCTGATTGTATTACTTCCTTAATCATTTGATTATATTTTTTTAGTTTATTTTCACTTTAAGCTTTATGTAACTTTTATGTTATACACAAGTTTTAAGTTTGTGGCTCATAGTTGTGACCATTTTGATAGTTTCTTTTTATAAAACATACTCTTAATTACGGAGTATTAGATATAAGAAATTTATAATTTGTCTACAGAATTAGTCCGTTAAAAAGTATTTGTATATATAGAGAGTTGTAAGAGAAGATGCTTTACCAATGCCTATAGCTAGCTTAGCCTTGGTATTCCAAAAGCTCAAAAACTCATGCTTCTTAATTACTATTCTCCTCTGTCCCAAATTTATAGTCCCTCTTTCCATTTTGGATTGTCCCAAAATTATTGTCCTCTTCCAAATATAGTTGTGAATAATGTAGCAAGTTTACCATATTGCACCTAATAATACTAAAAATTACAAACATCATTCAAAAATTTAATTAATTGCATAAGGGTAAAACTGTCATTTTGCAAAAAAGTAAGAGAGAGAATGCAGTAATTATTATGTTTTATAAAACTGTGTTTTTTGTCGGGGGAAAAATATTTTGGAACGGAGGGAGTACCAAACATACACATGAGGCGATGCAATCGAGAGAGAAAGGAAAAACGAAGATAAGCAACAATAACATTTTTAAGAGTTAATTACATGAATGGTCCATATGGTTTGTCGGGTTTTACGGATTTATTACCTAAACTTTTTTTTTGCGGATCTTCTCCCTATGGTTTTGACCCGTTACGGGTTTGGTCCCTTGACCACTTTTCTGTTAGTTTGACCATCAAAGTAGGTGTTTAGATGGAAGAAATGACATAATACCCTCTAACAGTATGGTCCTTTTGGTTTGTGGGGTATCACTGTTTTAGTCCATAATTTTTTTTATTATTTATTTAACTATATTAATTTTTTTATTTAAAAAATTTTCTTGTCAGAATTTTTTAAATAATTTTTTTTTTAACTTTTCTGACAGATTTTTTTTTTTTTTTTTTTTTTTTTTTTTTTTTTTTTTTTAATATTTTTTGACGGATTTTTTTTTTAAATATTCTTGCCAAAAAAATTTACATATTTTTTGTTAAATTTCTGTCAAAAAATTTAGTCAGATTATTATTATTATTTTTTTGACACAAATTTTTTCAAAATTTTTTGACAAAAAAAGTTTTGACATAATTTTTATATGCGTGTTTGATATTTTTTGAATATTTTATGCAGAATATATTTTTTTTTAATTTCTTGACAAAATAAATTTTGAAAGAAATTTTTTTATAATTTGTGAAATTCTTTGAATGTTTTTGATAGAGTTCATTTTAAAAAAAAATTTGTCAGAAAATTAATATCCAAAAAATCTAAAAAAACAAATTCTGTCAAAAATATTCAAAAAAAAAATTTTAAAATATTCTGTCAGAAACTTAAAAAAAATAGAATTCCGCTAAAAACATTTAAATTTCTTTTTTAAAAAATCTGTTAAAAATTTTAAGAAACATTTTGTCAAAAAATTTAGTAAATTTTTTTAAAAGGAATTATGATAGAAATTTTTTTGACAGAAATTTAACAAAAATTTAGTAAAAAAAATTTTGTCCAGAAATTTTATAAAAAAATTATGTCAAAAAGTATTCAAACAATTTCAAAAGTTTTTTAAAAAATCTATCAAAAAAGTTAAAAAAAAAAAAAAAAAAAAAAAAAAAAAAAAAAAAAAAAAAACTTCTGACGAAAATTTAAAAAAAAATTCTCACAAAAAAAATTGAAATAAAAATATTTATACTAATATTAATTAAATAGTTAAAATAAATAATAATAAAAAATTAGGGACTAATTCGTGATACCCCACAAACCACATGGACCATACTTATAAACATATTAGGGTATTCATGTCATTTCAGCCATCCAAACACCCATTTGACGGTCTGGTCAAACTAACAAAAAAATGGTCAAGGGACCAAACCCGTAACGGGTCAAAACCATAGGGAGAGGATCCGCAAAAAAAGTAATTTTAGAGACTAAATCTGTAAAACCCGACAAACCACAGGGACCATTTATGTAATTAACTCCATTTTTAATGTCTTGTTGTTTTTTTTTTTTTTTTTATTATTATTATTTATTTATTTTTTTTTTTTTTTTCAAAATTCACGGTTTATTTTTGTTTGAGTTTTTTAAAATATAGAAAATAATAGTAATAGGAAAAAAAGTAATCGACTCTTTTGTGGCTTCTTACCATGAGTATGAGTATGTAAATCGCGTAAATAACAAGATATAAGTATCTGATTTGAACTTGGGACCTAAGATTGAGGCTTGAAAAGCGTCATCGTGAAGGACAAAAATATAACATGATAAGTTATGTCGACCAATTACAATTTCAACGTGATCTATCACTTTAACACTAACATGAGGGCCTCTTCTATGCTTTTTTTATCATTATGGTTTCAACTTTGAACCTCGTTGAAATGATTACAAGATTTGAGGCTCGTTGGTTGTCTCTGATCCTACATCAAGCCAATGCATGATTTGAAAGAGTAAACTAATGTTTTACTTTGTGTTTAAACCTACTTTAGCATAACCCAATAAGCTAACACCACATGGTCTTATGCATATGATTATGCACGAATTTAAGATTCCCAATCATTAACCTTTTTTGTATAGACAGCAAAATAAACAGTTATGAACAAGACCTTGGACCAATTAAATAACCGACGATTATCGCTTTAAAGTATGTTTCCATCCGTAAATATACATATATGTAAAAGGAAAGAACAAATCATGTCTGCAGAAAACAATACTCATGCCAAAAACATCTTGCAAGTCGGCACTATGCCAAATAAATATCCTAATTGCCTCTAATCGAAAAGAACAAATCTTGGGCTTTCAAGAAATTTGAATAGAAACATAAAACCCTTATTACAATAGGAACACGAAGGAGACTGATACAAAAGCTTTGGTTTTTGGGTCCTTTTAATTGGATGCTTCTCGGCTGTAGAATGCATCAAGGGTCTTTGCTGGTATACGGTGAAGAAGTTCACGGGGGAAGATGCGCAGAAGTGTCCATGCTAAATCAAGTGACTGGAAGATGTTTCGGGTGTCGTATGCTCCTTGAGCCACAAACTTCCTCTCAAACTTGTCCAGAAATTCCAAATATAACTGTTGCATATTTACAAAAGAAATATCATTAATATATATAATTCTTAATTATCTGATATAAAAAGGAATGTGTGTGTGTGAGAGAGAGATATAGACCAAATCCTCAGATGAGAGAGCCTCTTCTCCAACCACGGCTTTCATCGCCTGGACATCTTTTCCAATGGCATAATTTGCATATAGCTGAACATATAAAAGTAATAAACGATGAATACAAGTTTCTGACAATTGGTCATACGTCTAATATGCTACTGATTTAGGACTAATGCAGAAAGAGTCTGAAGTCCGGTAATTGTATCTTGGACAAGTTAAGATTAGTAGTTCACTTCAACATGAGAAGTTGGACTGCTGTGATTAATCTCACTTCAGTATGATGGCCTTGTATCTTGGAGCTAATTGTTTTGTCTCTATTCTCCCCTTTTAGCCAACAGTTGGCCTTTGTTAGGTGCTGTTTGGCTAACTGGTGGTTGGCTGGTTGCAATAGAGATAAGCATCCTAGTTTCCATAAAGTAGGTTTCCAACTGAGGGGGGTAATTGAGATTGGTGGATGGTATATGCAGGCTGGAATAGTGAGGGATGAAAGATGACCCTACTTGGTCCAGTCTATATGCCACCATTGGAGGTTTCGTTGGTCCTCCCTCAAGGTGTGTGTTCCCATGTATCTGAAGCCTTTTGTAAAGAGGGAAATGTAGGATACATGGTATAGCCCTTGACTGGAGGGGTTAGGGTGGCTATAATCTACTCAATGATGCCACTTATTCTTCCCCCACCTTGATCATTGTGGATGCGGGTTGAATGGTCTTGGGTGGGAAGATAAGTTGGAAATGTAGTTGAGAGATTATGGTCTTGGTGCATAACAAGGGTGCTTCTGAACTGTGCTTAAGGTTTGGAATGGAATATGCAGGCTTCTGTTATTAGTCTGCAAGTGTGACAGAGTTCTCTGTTGTCAGATATAGTATCAAGTATAGCAGATATCTGATAAGTAGTATTTTCTGTTTTTTGAATCTGAATTGGGCATGTCCAATTTCAGCTGTATCTTATATTGATATACAAGTTGTGTTGATATTAATAGAATTTTCACCCTTCGCACCAAAAAAAAGTCCGGTAATTGTTTCAATGTTACATAATATTATTTATTTGGTCAAAATTTCATAAGAGTTTGTATAGTGATGAGGAGGGGCAACTAGGTTATTTCATCTAATAACTCTATAAGTTAACCAGCATAACTGAAATTTCAATCTTTACCTGGTTGGACACATCAGAATGATCTTTTCGAGTCATCCCCTCACCGATAGCACTCTACAAGAATAGAAACATAATTGATTAAAAGCCTCTTTTAATATACATAATTGGTTAAGAAGTTACTACCATATGTTAATTGATAAACCTTATAAATTTCAATAAACAGCTTCAGGCTTACCTTCATTAATCGAGATAGGGATGGAAGCACATTGATTGGTGGGTAAATCTGTAAATTTCCATCATACAGTAAATTTCAATCTTAAAAAGTTTAGGATCAGCTTTAAAATATGACATCAAACTCACCTGTCTGTTGTGCAGCTGTCGGTCAATGTAAATCTGACCCTCAGTAATGTAACCCGTAAGATCCGGGGTGGGATGCGTAATATCTGATGATCATAAAGTTTAGATAAAAGTGAGAAGGTAAAACCATATTCAGAAAGGAATTGGACAGGTGGCGGACCATCATTGGGCATAGTCAAAATTGGGATTTGGGTGATGGACCCCTTTCGGCCTTCAATTCGTCCAGCTCGTTCGTATATTGTTGCCAGATCAGTATACATATATCCAGGATATCCACGCCTACCAGGTACCTCCTCTCTAGCAGCAGAGACCTGCAATTACCAAAATACCCGTGGTTATTGCTTTTGTATAGGAAAATAAGAAAGTAAATATAAGAAATGCACAATTACCTCTCGAAGAGCATCAGCATAAGAACTCATATCTGTTAAGATAACAAGTACATGCTTCCCACATTCGTATGCCAAATACTCTGCTGTGGTCAGGGCAATACGAGGAGTGATGATACGCTCGATTGTGGGGTCATTTGCCTATATAACACATGGTAAATATATTTTGGATAATAATGATGAAGACAGAGATTAACAAATGACAGCAAAAATAGAGAACTTACAAGGTTCAGAAACAGAGTAACTCTTTCCATTGATCCATTTTCCTCAAAATCACGTTTGAAAAAAGATGCAGTCTCCATGTTCACCCCCATAGCTGCAAAGACAATGGCAAAATTGTCATCTTCTCCCCCACCCTGTAAAGCAATGAAATAAGAATGTTTGAATTAAGTTTTTAGGAAAACAATAATGTTTAGTGCAACTTCATGTTATAATCACTGTATAATATGTATAATATTCTGGAATAGCTACCTCAAGCAAGTTTTCTGTTTTCTCTAACCGCTTTACCAAACCAGCTTGACGACAGATCTGTGCAGCAATTTCGTTGTGGGGAAGACCAGCAGCAGAAAATAGAGGAATCTTTTGTCCTCTGGCAATTGAGTTCATAACATCAATTGTTGAAATACCAGTCTGTATCATTTCCTCGGGATATGTTCTCTCACTAGGGTTAATAGAACTTCCTGAAATCATAACAGGCAAATAATATAAACACTACTAGTAAGACTCATGGATTTTATAAAATTTTAATAATATTATGGAATACTATATTCCTCAACACTATGACCTTATGAGAAAGATTAATGTCAGAATGTAGAGACACAAACATTACCAGAGATATCGAGGTAAGCCTCTGGCAAAATAGGAGGACCATTGTCAATTGGCTTCCCAGAACCGTTAAATATGCGCCCAAGCATATCCATAGAAACGGGAGTTTTTAGAACCTGCCATTGTCAAAACGACATTATTAAACAATATAACTCACACTTAAATAATAAAACGGATGTTAAATAAACCCATTATAACGATATGTGAAAAAAGTGGGGCCAATGAAAGCTAAGTGCAAACAAACGAAGCTAACCATAGCAAAATCATGCAGGAAAATTACAAAAGCAGATAACACAGAAAGACTATGCTATGCGTTTTATTAGAAAGTTATTTAACAGGGGGGAAAAGAGGTAGAAGGAAATTCGTGCACCTCTCCAGTGAACTGAACAGTGGTGAATTTATTGTCAATTCCAGATGTTCCTTCAAAAACCTGGTCAAGAGAACAATGATATTTGCATTAGATGGAAATCATGCAAAAAAAAACAAACTTTATATGATGGCATGTCAATCTAAGCCACATACAGAACCTAAATTACTTAACCGTACACCATTCATGCCCATTTGCAAAAAAAGGCAACAAAAGGGAAATTTATCAATTAAGTTAATGATTGAAAGGCACAAACAGAATGTTGATCAACTTAAAAAAATGAAGAATGCCGGATAGTAACCTGAACAACAGCTCTCTCTCCATCAACTTCCAAGACTTGACCACGCCTAGTTGACCCATCTCCTAAACGGATATTAACAATCTCTTGATATTTTGGTCCCTGACATGATAGAGAGAGAAATGAAACTGTTACTTGATGATGTGGCCTGTCTATATAAACAGGTTACAGATCAATATACAATTGAACTGTGGGTGTTCAAACACATGTCAATTTTAATCATAAGCATGAATGCATGATCATAGTAATTATAACAAGAACAACAAAAGCAGCAGCAACTATATTGATAGGAGCATTGAAGAGAAACACTGAAACTAACCTTCACTTTATCAAGGATGACCAGTGGTCCAGCAACACCAGAGACAGTTCTGTACTCTGAAAAAAACATCACGGGATGGTAAGTTCAGACATCAAGAGATGGAATGCTTTGTGATAGTCATAAAAGGAAAAAAATGGGTTTCACACGTTTCAATATCAATAGAAATTACGACCTCCAAAACAGTAAGGTGAAGTATGCCATCCTGTTTTTCTTTCCCAAATATGCAACTTACTATCAATATGATCCTACGCATATCAAACATATCGATATCCAAATTTTCATATGGACGGATATACGAGCTTGTTGGTGTTGAATATTTGTTTGACATTAATACTAAGCTATTCAAGAAAGTATCCATGGATCTCAGGGGGTGGTTCGGTAAGCTCATTAAAACAGCTTATGCATTTTCAAAAAGCACATTACAATCAGCTTTCTCATAACACACTTTCCACCTCTTAAACTTGATAAGCCTTTTACATAGGCCATATCCAATTACTTAAAAAGGGATTCTCAGCTTATACAAAATGCAATAAGCGAATAAGCGTGTTAAATACGCTTAACCAAACAGCCCCTCGGTATAGACCTAGGAGTCATCAAGAATCAAATTAAAAACTAAACAATCAATTAAAAACCTTGGAAACCAAAGTGATTTGACATTGTCATTGTCTCACTTTTAGTTCTAGTTGTTTCGAATTTATCGCATAGTCTTCTCTACACTGATCATTTTGTAACCTTATTGTGGGTCACTTGGCTCTATGTATACCAAACACTCAATGTTAAGGCCTTACTGAACATAAGTTATGTTATCCTATCTTAAAGTTGTTCCTCGATAAACTTTTTTGAGTTTCACTTGTACCACTAAGACACTACTGTATTTCAGCATTCTAGCATCTAAATTTCATGTCGATGTTCTTATTTATCATCATAATTTCTAGTCTAAACCCGCATAAATCAAGTGCATCCTTTAAACCCTGATGATAAATTTCTGGTCAAAGGGAATAGTACCCAGACACCCTCTTTAAACTTTTATTATTAAAGCTAAGTACTTGATTACACTAAAAAAAAAAAAAAAAAAGCTTACCCATCCCGATCTCGAGTGTCCCGTCGTCCATGCCGTTACTCTTTTCTGCAGCTCCCATTTTGAACTACAAAAAGTTATTAAAAATAGACACAGGAGGCCAAAGTTGAGTGAGACATAATCAAGTACAATGAATGTAGATACGGGTATGTTTGGCAAGAAGCTTTTAAGGGAGCGGTTAGTGTATAAAATTAAAAGCTCGTTGGCAAGGGGCGTTTAGTGTTTTGCTTTTTTCTAAAAACGCTGCGTTTAACATTAGCATTTACCTTTTACGTCATTTTACACATTATAATTGCTGATACAATCACGTTACCAAACACTTTTACAAAACATACAAATACTGATACCGCTAGTTTTGGCAAACATAACATCTAAGGCACAAATACTTATATCTGTTAATCGCGTTTTGATACAACAAATAAACACCTTTTAAACAACCACATGCATCTGATTAAATAGAGTAAGTCGTTTCTAATATAAATACAAGCAATAAAGTGCTGGGTATTAGTGATTATATACCTACTTTTTTTTAATATCCTCCTAACTGTTGTTTATGCCTTGATTCTTGGAATAAACAGTTACGATATAATTGGTATATACTTTAGTAACTAGTTTGAACTCTAATGAGATAATACACAAAAGTGAGTGAAAAATAAATGATAGACGATTATTGACATGATAAAATTGATCTAGTAAATAAATCCCAAATAAAAAAGTTAATAATAATAGTGATCAAATGATTACCTGTTTGTTTTTAATAGATGAGATAGATAGATGGTGATTTGATCTGTAGAGATGAAAAGAGGGAGGGATACTTGATTTGGCCGTGTTCAATTAAACACGTAATAACAAAAACATAATCATCAAACTATCAAACTACATGCTTTTCACGTATACCCAAATTTTTTTTTTTTTTTTTTTTTTTTTTCAATTATTACATTTGACTTATTATTTTTAAAAATCGTTTTTGGCTAAAATACGGATCATTCGCATTTGTAAAATGTTTTATTATTATCTTCATACGTTTTTTAAAACTAGACAAGTACTCGTGCATAGCAACCGAATTTTATAGCGGCAGATAGTTATAGCAATATTTTGGTTACACAAAACGTTACATAACGAGGGTGATAGCCCGCGCTTCGCGGCGGGATATTTGGCTAAAGAAGTATTATGATTAACTGCAAGTACTATCAAGATTTATTGTCTGTAGGTGCATACGGCACCAATAAAATACAAGCATGTTTCATATAAAAAAGGAACGACCTGAACAATGTCTAACATACCACACGAATTAGGTTAGCTTCTCAAATCACTAAATCCTCATCAAGATTAAGTGCTGAAACATTCGTCATCCTATCAGAAGTTTGTTCAGCCCATTTCACAATCTTCTTATCATCCTTATTCAGTTTCTCTTATTCTTCCATTGCCTTCTTCATTAGCTTTTTCTGTTCTTTCGCCGGGAACGACTTCAAAGTGTGTTCCATGGAAAATTCAGATCTGACATGGTAGTGATGAACGCTGTGGAAGATGGGCGGGACTATTCTTAATATTGATTGTAGATTAAAACAGCCATAAGTCTTGTCGATTTGGCTTTTTTCCTGAAAATGAAGTTCAAACTATCAGTCATAATCTCAATTAAGAACCTAATCAACTTTTTCATAAATCATTACCGAAAAGATGATCACTTACTCGTTTAATTTCTATTTTGATTTTAATTCAATATGTAGGTAAAGTGCAGCGTGGACACAAAGTGTCGGAACGACACAAACCACACAGATATTGTTATTCCCTTAGCACACCGAGTAATAACAATTAAGTTAAACTAAGTGAGCTTATGACTGAGATCAATGCAAATGATATTTCTAACAGTTATAATACGTGAATAAAAAAAAATATTTTTCAACGTTTAAATTCTTATTAGAAATAATTCCAAAAATCTATTACCCAAGTGTTTTGCGGAACAAACACTTGGGATTGAATAGACAATGGTTTATGGTGTCTCCTATCGAAACTCAAGTTTTGCTTGAGTGGTAACAATATACCCACTGAGCTATCTCAGTGAGTTGTATACTCTTTGTAGGAGAGAAATTACTTTGTAAAAGTTCTAAGCTTTCAATATACAAAGCACACATAACTTCTCTCCATCTGATCTATTTATACACAAGTAATCTAAGTATAAGTGATTAAAATATTACAAGTTGTTGAAGTAGCGTGTCTGACAATTACAAACAGTAATTGTCATTTCCAAGAACCAATAGGAATGGGCTAATAAGACTTTGAGAGTTGTTGGCTGACACTCCATGACTTTTAGCCGCAATAGGGAAGGTTGGTGTCTGACAAGATAAGAGTGTTTGGTCTGACACTCTTATCTTCTCAGATCCTTCCCTTTTGTTCCCGCCTATTCTTCAGGCATTGGTTCCTCAGTCTTCAATCACTTTAATGTTGTTGAGGAGACTGGGGTTCAGTGAGTTCTTGTCCAATACTCACTGAACCATCATCTTCTTCTTCGGCTTAAGTTCTACTCAGGGAGTACCGCCTTCCTGAGAAGTGAATCCTTCTTCTTGAATTCGCCTTAAGCATCCTGAAGATGACTCACTGAGAGACTGTTCTCTCAGTGACTTGAATTGTTCTCGGTTTAAGTTAACACTTGGTTAATTTGTGTTCAAATCTTTGTTTTAAGTATTCTTGGGTACTGACGAACCCAACAATCTCCCCCTATTTGAATATAAATTATGCCAAGTGTTTTGATCAGTAATGAGTGAGCTAATGACTTCTACTCATACTGAATGTACTAGAATGTAAATAAGGACACTGAAATAATAAAAACATCATCTTATTGATATCATTACAAGTCCTATCAAAACTAAGTACAAAAAGGTGGTGGTGATGGTAGTCAGGCAGATTCATCAGTTCAACTTAATCCCAAGGGCTTCAAGCTTAGGCTTCTTTGACTGCAGTTCTTGTTGGTCAGGGTGCTCTCGGATTTTTCTTTTCAGATCTTGACAAAACCTCGCATTTTCAGAAGTTTTGAGTGGGGAGGCCATCATTAGAAAGCCAAGCATGGCTTTGATCCCTGATAGATCAATATCACTCCATCTCTGAAAGGCTTGGTCACCGAACTCATCAATGAAGAACATACCTCTCTCAGGTTGTTCAATGACCACATTGTTCCTGAATGGAACACCTTCAGGGAGAGCCCTGTTACAGTCAAGACCAGGAACCTTGATCTCAGGCTCAGCTTCAATCTTCTTTCTCTTTCTTGAAGAAGACTGAGAAGGGGCAGGCTGTTCAGCTGAAGCAGGAAGAAGAGATGGAATACCAAGTTCCTGAGGTGCTGCTGTCAATCTTTCATACCTCAGGCTCAGGGACTTCAACAGACCAGGGACCACAACATTTGATTTTTTCGCTAATATTGGACCCAACTCATCCAATTCAGTGATCCCGAAGTCGGCGAATCTGAAGGGGGTATGAACATCAAAGTTTTTCATGTCAGCACCTCTGTAGACAGTTACAGTGGCAGGCGTGGTGTTTCGATGAATCTTGACATCAGTGATTGGTTCTGGTTTCAACCTGTTTGTCATGATCCACTGATATCTCTTAATCCTGTTTTGCCTGATCTCTTCAGTCCTTTTCATTCTTTCTTCCCTTCTTTGCCTGAGGGCAGCCATTTCAGCATTCTGAGCTTCCACAAAGCTCTTGCCACCTTTCCTTTTAGCAAGGTCTTTTGCCTCAATCCCAATCTTCTCAGCCTCTTCTCTTGCAACCTGAATGAGAGCAAGCTTGTTCTGCCTTTCATCTTCAGCAACTTTCTTTGCTGCCTCCTCTTTCTCTATGTGAGCTTGAATTTCAGCATGAGTGAGAAGTTTCATTACCCCATTGATTTCATAAGGAACCCTGACTGGTTCATCAGGGTCTGGTCTTCTTTCCTTGGAGGCAGGCACCAAGATTGTGGGCTTAGGTTCAGTGGTTGTTAGAATGCCCTTGCCTTTGTCTTGGTGGGATAAAGATGTGGTGGCTTCAGGATTCTCCCCCTCAGTGTGAGAAGGAGGTTGTTCTTGTTCAGGTTGTGGAGGTTCTTCAGTGACATTCTCCCCCTCAACTGTTGCTTGACCCATAGTGAGAGCAAGAGTTGGTTTGCTTACTGAAGTTGAGGGAGCTTGACCTTTGAAGGCCTGATAGATCTCAGTCATCATGGACTTGATGTCTGAGGTGTCCTCCTGAAGAGTCGAGACCTTAGTCTCAAGAGAAGCCTGAGAAGCTTCTAATGCAGTCATCCTTGGCCCAAGATTCCAAGCCATGGAGGAAGAAGATGATGCCAAAGAAGCCATGTGGGACTCCATAAGACCCAGGGAAGATCGGATGGAGTCCACTGAAGAGTTGAGTCCTTGAAGATTTGAGGATCTCAGCACAGTTACCAGCTCAGTCAACTGAGAAGTTTGTTGCTGGTAAGTTTCTGAAGCCTGAAGAACTTTTTTGTTTAGCTCAGGGTCATCTTTCACTGACTCTTGAATTGTTTCAACGCTCTTTTGTAAGTTGGTGAGAGCCTCGTTGAACAATTTTAAGTTGTAATCAAGATTCGTCAGGGAGAAGGAGATAGATGACATGTGCTCATTTTCATCATCATGATGAGCTTCCACTGATTCCTTCAGGTTTACATAATGAACAGCGGCTTCAGTGTGCTGGTCAAACATTCCTTCAGTCAGACCTTGGAAGAGAGCCTTGTTGGTCTTGAGCAGGAACTTGACCAATTGTCTCTCAGTGAGAGGAAGAGTGTTGTCATACTTGGTGAGGATGTTGTCAGTATCCGAAGAACCAGCAGCTTGAGGTTCTGATTCTTCACTTGGATGTGGAGATGACTGATGTGATTGTTCAGGTTGTTCAGAGTGTTCAGATTGTACATCAGTTTCCATATCCTCACCTGCCTCAAAAATTTCCTCTTCACTCTTTTCCTTGAGCTCTTCATCAGACTCAATAAGAGCCTGAAAGTCCCCCATGGACTCAATACCCAAAAATTCAACCGGCTCCTCTTCATAAAAAGACTCGCCTTTGGTTTGGCCAGGTCCTGACCCCATTGTCATAATAACTGAGTGGGTTTGCTCAGCCTGACTAGCCATAATAACTGGGGTAATACCAGCCTGGCTTTTGGGGGCAGTTCCTGAGTGAATGGATCCGCCTGAGGGGTTGATGGGTTCCATATCAGCGGGTTGTTTCTTTCCCTCTGAGTCTTTGTCCCCCTTAGCACCTTTAACTACTGATGGGTGCTTTCCAGTAGTATCACTAGGCACTGATTGTGATGATTGATGGACCCTCTTCCCATCAGGATTGTACAGTCCTTTTGGGGATTCAGGATCCTTAACTCCCTAAGATCCTGAGTGTGATTGATCAGGAATGTTAGCAGGTTGTGATTGTTTGTGGGTCCCCTTCCCAGTAGGATAGTGCTGTCCTACTGAGGATTTAGGACCCTTTTCTCCCTCAGGCCCTGATTGTGATTTATCAGTTCCTTCATCGGGATGTGAGAGGTTGTGGGTCCCCTTCTTAGTGGAGTAGTGCTGCCCCACCGAGGATTTAGAACCCTTTTCTCCCTCAGGAACTGATTGTGATTTTTCAGTTCCTTCATGGGGATGTGAAATGGTGAATGTTCCTGATCCCTCAGACTTGTGTATGTCAGTGGGAACATGTGGAAAGGGTTTGCCCGAGGACACTGAGGATGATTGCTCAGTGCCCTCCGTTGGCCTTTGTTTTGTGGTCAGGAGGGTCTCTGTAGTGGGTGTCTCAGAGGTATGGGCCACATTCAACCTCTTTTTAAGGTTTAGTTGGTTTTCGGCATCAGTCTCAGTGGCGAGTGATTTGGGTTTAACCACCTTACTGGACTGACCCTTCTTAGTCTTCTTCACCTTCTTTGTAGGTGAAGGTACTGGAGAAACAACGTTCTCCCCCTGAATCACCTCCATCATATAGGTGGTCAGGGCAATGGGTGTTACCTCAGGGATGCCACTAGAAAAATTGGTCTTATGCAAGACGTCAGGCTTTGTGCCTTCGACGTTAGACCTTTCATATTCAGAACCAAGAAGGTCCTGAAGCACACAGGAAATAAACCTAGGGTAAGACAAATGTTTTTGCCTAGATTTTCCTGAGAGCTTGGCAACGAGGTCTCAGAAGATTATTCCTCCGATATCAATCTTTGTACCCTCCAGGAGGCTGAACAACATCAATTGTTGTGATGAGTTCAATTGCTCCGTTGAGGATTTATTCCCCCAAGGACCTGAATGACAAATGTCATCAGGATCCTCCAGACTGGGTGGAACCAGGTTTTGACTAGTGGAGCCTTCTCCAATAAGGCTCCAGCAGACTGATCAGGACGTCTGAGGTCATGAGGTCCTAGAAGGATTAATTCATTCTTGACCTCTTGATCAGTGGGATTGGGCTCAAAAGCCTCAGTAAAATCAAGACATGTGGCCTTGATGAAGGTGTTGTAATCCAGGAAAAGGGGTCTTTTCCCATTCATCACTGTGAATGTGATGATGGATTCTTTGGTGTCTTTTGGGCAAGTAGCTACAGCAGTGCACCAGAATTCCCTCAGGTAGTCATGGTAGATGACTGAGGGGGTCTTGGTAAATGCCTTTGCAAGAAAACAGTTTTGAAGATATTTCATAACGTTCTTGTAGGCTGGGAACTTTTGTGGATAGGAAAAGTTTCCCACCACATTGTTCTTGGTGAGGTCTACACCCTCCAATGTGAAATCCACATTAGGGGCGTATGTCACAGCTTTAGAAGAAGCCATATTTGTTGGTAAGTCTGGTAACAAAGATGGTTTGGGATTTCTTAAAGCTAAGAACACACACTATTAGTTTTGAGAGAAAAAATGGGCAGAATTTGCTTAAAATTTCTAATAGACGTGTGTGTGTTCTTTTTGGTTGGGGTATTTATAGGGAAGTGAAGTGGAGGGTACTTTTCCCTGGTTTGGCGCAACAGTCAAGGTGAACAGTTGAGCAGTTCTGCAAAAGTGTAATTTGCAGAGATGAGTCATCACATATCTGTAATGTGATTGGAGAGGCATTTAATGCCAAGTGGGAATGTGGTGGCCCAGAGGTGGAAGCCAGAAAGGCAAAAAGAACAAATATTCTTAAATTAAATATGAGTTCAGTTACCAACCTCGGACATTTACTAACTAGATACTTAGAGCATTTAAGTCAGTATTTAATGTCTCTTCAGGACCCTGAATGACTTGTCATTCAGTGATGGTTTTTCAGGGACTTGGGATTAGTCACTGATTATTCAGGAATATGGAATGATTCCTGAGCTACAAGGATTCAGGAACTTGGGTTTAGTTCCTGAACTCTAAAGATTTCAGGAACTTGGGTTTAGTTCCTGAGGTTGAGGATTCAGTGATTTTTTTTTTCACTGATGTACACATTGAGTCAGGGACCTGAGGTTTATTTTTTAATTGACACTTGGTTGGGAGAAATCAATCAGTGGACTGATTCTCTATATCCAGCATTCCTAATTCAGCTTTCATTCTGGTGAAAGTTGGTTCATCCAATGGTTTGGTGAATATATCAGCTAACTGATATTCAGTAGGAATGAAGTGTAATTCAATGTCACCATTCATGACATGGTCTCTGATGAAATGATACCTAATATCAATGTGTTTTGTTCTCTGATGAAGAACAGGGTTGTTTGAGATTGCAATTGCACTTGTGTTATCACAAAAGATGGGTACCATCTTGTACTGAATTCCATAGTCACTGAGTTGACTTTTCATCCATAGTACATTTGCACAGCAACTAGCTGCTGCAACATATATATTCAGCCTCAGCTAAGGACAAGGCAACTGATTGTTGCTTCTTAGCACTCCAACAGACTAGTTTCCCACCAAGAATTTGGCAAGAGCCTGAGGTGCTTTTTCTGTCCATGTTGCATCCAGCATAGTCAGAGTCTGAGTATCCTTTAAGATCAAGGCCTGAGCATTTTGGATAATATAATCCAAGGTTTGGAGTACCTTTCAGGTACCTGAATATCCTTTTCACAGCTGTGATGTGTGATTCTCTTGGGTCAGATTGATATCTGGCACATAGACATACTAAGAATTGGATATCAGGCCTTGATGCAAGTAGATACATCAGTGATCCTATCATTCCTCTAAAGATAGTTTGATTTACTGGTTTACCAGTGAGATCAGGACCAAGGTTGTTTGGGGGAACCATGGGAGTCTTGACTGAGGCACAGTCACTGAGTTCATATTTTTTCAGTAGGTTCTTAACATACTTCTCTTGACTGATAGTGGTTCCTTTATCAGTCTGCTTGATCTGAAGACCAAGGAAGTAGGTTAATTCTCCCATCATGCTCATTTCAAATTGCTTAGCCATTAGTTTTTCAAATTGTTTGCAAAGCTTGTAACTTGTTGAGCCAAAGATGATGTCATCAACATACACTTGTACTAGTATGACATCAGTATTTGTCTTATAGATAAACAATGTGTTGTCTATCTTGCCTCTGACAAATTTGTTTTGGATCAGATAGGCTGAAAGAGTTTCATACCATGCCCTGGGAGCTTGTTTCAGTCCATAAAGGGCTTTATTAAGCTTACAGATATGATAAGGAAACTCATGGCTTTCAAATCCAGGAGGTTGCTGAATATAAACTTCTTCTTTCAGTGAACCATTTAAGAATGCACTTTTAACATCCATTTGGTACACCTTGAAGTTCATGTATGTAGAAAAAGCAAGGAAGATCCTGATGGCTTCCATCCTTGCTACTGGTGCAAATGTTTCTTCATAGTCAATGCCTTCTTGTTGATTATAGCCTTTGGCTACAAGTCTGGCTTTGTTTTTAATGACTATACCAGTCTCGTCGAAGGGCTCAGTCTCGTCAGGCACGACCTCTGGTGCTACGGTACCAGGAAGTATGGGTGATGTAACTGATGCTAGTGATCCTTCGGAATCTGAATCCGATGATACACTAAAATGCGTGATGAATGACATGATACTGTAATAATCCATATATATTAAAAATAAGTAATTACTAACATCAAGTGGTGTAATATAAGCATGAAATGATCTAGTTGTGCAAAATAACTATCAAATATGCCGAGACTTGTCTAAGATAATCCTGATGCATAATATACTGAGCGCGGTAGCAAGCAGGCATGGAGGGCTTAAGGTAACATGGTGTAAAATTAATTTGTTTGAAAAATGTAGTTATAGTCCAACGTTTGAAAACATTTGGTTCTCTATAACCGAGGCTCTGATACCAATCTGTAACACCCCCAAATTTTTAAGATAACAGCGGAAGTCTAATTGGGGTATTACTGTGAGGATCGAAAACAAAATCATAGAAAACAGCCTGTAAAGGCATTTTTTAATTATTATGGGTCCATAATATGAATTCAGTTACAAAGCGTTAGATCAGAGTGCAAACAGTTTCTCCAAAGAAACATCATTTTAACTGAATTACAACTTTATTTTACACCCTTATTTAAGATAGGTTTTGCCTGCTCCATGCCTTGATCCGCTCCGTTAGTTTCCTGAGATACATGCTTAAAAGTCAACAAAATGTTGAGTGAAATCATGGAGTTTGAAGTTTAAGTATCAGTTCGATCCACAAGTAGGATTGTATTGGAGATACAATCAGTTTAAAAATTGATATTGCAGTTCATATATTGCCCTAAGTCTCATGACATGCAAACGTTAACAAAGTACCGTATAAACGGAGGTGTTCATCAAACTAATGATGAAAGTTTTGCCCTCGTGTAATAGGTGATTTTGCCAATTCCTATTTTTCTCAAATATAATGCATCGCGACTAATACGACTAGCAAATAGCATTCCGTCAAAGTATTAGTGGGATAGGTCGTCAGCCTCTAATAGATCTATTCATTATATTCGCGTTCACCGCAGTGATTAATGGCTCATGATAGAGGGTCTTATGGCAATAAGGTAACTTAGGCATATATCAAGTCAGGTAGCATACAGAAAAATACTTGTGATCTGTTTATAGCATGTATCCCCCTCACGGAGTTTAAAAGTATAAATGATTTAAAAGTGAGGCCATGACTCACCTTAAGCGTTACTGGTGAATATGAACGTAAACTTTGGGGTGATTATGATAACAACTTCGATACGGAACCTGGTAAATATATAAATGTCTGAGAATCTGACTAATTTCTAGTGGTGTGTGTGAATGAATGGTGAATGGTGAATAACTAATGATGTGCAACGATCTGATCGTTGAAAGTGAGTGTGTTACATTCAAAATGCTTATAGTTCAGAATAATGCTACATATATGATTATCCTGATTGTTGTGTCAGTGCTCCCGTAGTGTTATTTCTTCGAAGAATGAATGAATGCTATGAAACGTTAACTCGAATGTTTATAGTGTTACTAAGTATCGAAATTTAAATAATATGCAAATAAAATGTGTAAAATGCATATGAAGTGAAAATGTGACGAAAATAGAAAATGAAATAAGAATGTCAAGTTATAAACTGTAGGTCCTTGTTCTTTTCCAGATTTTACCCTTTTTACCCTAACTGCGTTCGCGTTACGTCGTTAGTCCTTCGTTAAGTCCAAAGTCCAAATATAGTCCAAAGCTTGTCCATATGTGCATATAAGGCTTGGAGTTAAATCATTGGTCAATTTAGGTCCTGTACAAGCTGTTCTCACAGCTTCAGTCCACAAGTTCCATAGTTTGGCAATTTTAGTCCTTCTAGTTAGATTGCGTTACATTTTTAGTCCAAAAATGACAAAAAGGTAGGGAAAAATATGGCGATTTTTCCTAGGGCTTATTTAAGTGATTTTTAACTTATTTTAACTGCTTATTTGGCTATTTGCTTATTTTAACTCTTAATGGGCTTTTAACGAGTTATAAGTGTGGCCCGTTAACACTTTTGATCCATGAGCTTTGGGGAGGGTTTGGATTATCAAAATAGTTTGTTTTTACATCAAAAGTTTAATTTCAAAGTCCCATGAAGCTAGCTTATGCGTAGCTTATTGAATCAGCCAGTTGGGCCTTACAGCCCCTACGTTATATATATTAAAGGTTTTTCGAAAATGATTTTAGTGAAACACTTTGGTTAGATTAAAAGGTCGAATTGAGGTTTTCATGGCTTGTGACAAAAATGAAAAACTTAGTTTGTTGGGTGGCTAAACGAGTCGTGTGATGAAAACACTATGTTGGGTGACGAGTTTAAGAGATATAGGTATGTTTTCTAGGAGACATGGCATATTGTTACTGTAAAAGACTTAGCGAGATTTTTGTATATTCCATACGTGTAGTATTCATGTACTCGTGGGTTTGTTATGCGTTCAGTGACCTCGTGATCAATATGTGAGTGTATACTAATCGTTATGTGACTATTCGACTTGTCATGCATATATACGTTTTAAAAGGGTTCGTAATATATGAGATAGATATTTGTTCGAGTGAAACTAGTATGGGTAATGAAATGTATGAGTTGTTAACGTGTTTTTTGACTTGTAAGGTTAAGAGACGAGCATGTTATGGTTCCTCATGAGTCCACTTAACGTATACATATTTCCAATTCCTTAAATATGTGCGTAGTAGATTAATGCTATACGTTCGAGTGAGTATGATGATATGCATAAGATATTAATATGTTCGTGGGTGATCTAGCGTGGTTCTAAACGTGGTGTGAACACATGCATGAGTTCTTTCTCTCATTTTAACGTGCAATGAACATTTAAAATATGATACGTTCGATTTTAAGTTATGTGTCGTGCATGAACAAATGATTTAACATGTAAAGGATGAGATAGAAAGGGGATCATGAGGCACATACCACACCTTAGAAAAGGCGGTGATGCAGCTGTGGAGTTCAAACGAGACACAAGGAATGAAGCAGAAGGAATGAGAGCAGTCCCACCAAGCTTCGAATACGTTTTAAAAGTATTCACTTCTACTCGATTTGCTTCCTAGTGAGAGACAGAAAGGTTGCTGGATTTGGTAGGGTAATTGTGAGGTGAAAGATAGTGAAATGTGGGTAGGTTAGTGTGAGATAGGATGGACTATCTTATAGGTAAAATTTCACACACGTTTCATTGACCAATTGACCTTATCATTGGAGTTACTGTGGCTTGAAGGACACCTATGCAGATTTTCTGACATTGGTAGATTGTGGGATAGATATTTGGTAGTAGGTACCTTGTATTTTGCTTTTGGAGTACACATATATTCGGTTTGTATTAATATTGGCACCAAAATGAGACTAGCGAGCTACAGGTTCTTGCTGCAGTTCTATTCTTCTTTTAAGTATCATAATATGTTAAGAATATTGTTAGGAGATTGCAGGAAAAAGCAGGGCGTGAAATGGTTGTGTTTTGCAATATTTAAGTAGTCGTATGGTGCAAATATGGGACGAACAAAATGACCATGGCTACTATAATAATACTTGTCGTTCATGGCTGAGAATTTGCACAAAGTGAGTTTGATAGGTGGTGATCATGATGGTGTAAAGATATATATAGGTTACGTTCGATATTATTGAGATACGAGGGCCTCTATGGGCGTGTTTTGTGATCGGGTTTAGAAGAAGAAAGAAAAGAAAAGAGTAATTATAAAGAGGGTGTTGGGCTTGTCTTGTTGGGCTCGTGTGATGGGCTAACAACTAAGGGTCCGGTTGATTAGGATTAGGATTATTGAAATGATTTTTGGTTAAGTGTAATTAGGTGTAGTTTAATTATAGTTAGATATATTTTGTTTAAATGATTTTAGTGTTAAATGTATTATAATAGAAATGTTAAGTTTTATCGTGAGTATTGTCATTTGTCGTTGATGGTGAATCACTGGCGTCGTGGTCGGATTGTGTATTGTGTTCGTGTTATAATTGATATATAGATATGAAACGTATAGTGATAATAACACTAAGAGAAAAGTTTAAATTTCCCCGTAAAAATGGGTTTTATTAAACGGTAACACAAGGTTATCATTAATCATTGAGATTAATTACAACGGTTTTTCGTAGAATCCTACAGTACTCCCCCGTCATTCTGAATTCCGTCCCGGAATTCAAGTCTGAGATAGCTAATAAGAGTGATTTACGAGAATAGATGTGGGTATTTTTCACGAATTTGGTCCTCGCGTTCCCATGTGTACGTTGGTCCTCTCTTAGAGTTCCATCTAACTTTTACAATATGAATGCGGTTTTGCTTAAGTTGCTTCACCTCTCTATCCATTATCTCCACGGGTTCCTCTGTGAATACAAGTTTGTCGTCCAGTTTAATCTCTTTCAGCGGAATGACGAGAGTCTCGTCTGACAGACATTTCTTAAGTTGGGATACGTGGAATGTAGGGTGTACCCTACTGAGTTCTTCTGGAAGCTCTAACTTGTAAGCAACCGAACCAATCCTCTCAAGGATTTTAAAAGGTCCAATGTACCTCGGGTTTAGCTTCCCACGCTTCCCGAAGCGTATCATTCCTTTCCAAGGCGAAACTTTTAGCATGACTCTGTCTCCGACTTCAAATTCCATGGGTTTCCTCCTCACATCCGCATAACTCTTCTGTCTGTCACGAGCGGCTTGGAGACGATGTTTGATTTTGAAAATCTTCTCCGTCGTGTCGTGAATAAGTTCTGGTCCGGTAAGTTGCATGTCCCCAACTTCCGTCCAGCAGACAGGTGATCTGCACTTTCTCCCGTAAAGTGCTTCAAAAGGCGCGGCCTTTAGGCTAGCGTGGTAACTATTGTTGTAAGAGAATTCAACCAATGGTAAGTGTTTGTCCCAACCTTTTTCGAAGTCAAGTACACATGCTCTAAGCATATCTTCCAAGGTTTGGATTGTCCTTTCACTTTGTCCATCAGTTTGGGGATGATAGGCGGTGCTCATGTCCAATCGAGTACCGAGAGCTTTCTGTAGGGATTGCCAAAATCCTGAAGTGAATCGACTGTCCCTATCTGAAATGATAGAGATTGGGACTCCATGTCGGATTATGATTTCTTTGAAGTACAACTGAGCGAGTGTGTCCAACTCGTCAGTTTCTTTGATAGGCAGAAAATGAGCAGATTTGGTCAAACGGTCGACGATAACCCAGATTGTGTCTAATCCGGTCGACGTTCTTGGTAACTTGGTAATAAAATCCATAGTGATTCTTTCCCATTTCCAAACTGGTATCTCAGGTTGTACAAGTAGTCCTGATGGTTTCTGGCTTTCAGCCTTGACTCTTGAACAAGTCAAACATTTCCCAACATACGTCGCGATGTCGGCTTTCATGTTTGGCCACCAGTAAAGTTGCTTGAGATCTTGGTACATCTTGTTGGATCCGGGATGAATGGAATATTTGGACTTGTGAGATTCATGCATGATAAGATCTCGAATTCCTCCGTAGAGAGGAATCCAACATCTTTTCTTGAAGCATAACATTCCATCGGCTCTTCTCACGAATCCGTTCTCACTTTCTGGCATGCCATCAATTTTCTCGTGAGGTCGATTCTCTTCTTGAAGAGCTTCTGATTGAGCTATGAGAATTTGAGATGGGAGGGGTGAACAAATTGTCATTCCTAACGATCGGACTCTAAGAGGTTTGATCCTTTCCTTTCGGCTTAACGCGTCAGCTACGACATTCGCTTTACCGGGGTGGTAGCGAATTTCACAATCGTAGTCGTTGAGCAGTTCTAACCATCGGCGCTGTCTCATGTTCAGCTCCTTCTGATCCAGTATGTGTTGAAGACTTTTGTGATCGGTGAATACCGTGCACTTTGTACCGTATAGGTAATGTCTCCACATTTTAAGAGCGAATACTACTGCTCCTAGTTCTAGATCGTGAGTGGTATAATTTTCCTCATTTTTCTTGAGCTGTCGAGAAGCGTAAGCTATGACTTTGTTTCTTTGCATTAGTACCGCACCTAAACCATGATGCGATGCGTCACAATATACTACAAAGTCGTCGCTCCCGTCTGGTAGTGCTAAAATTGGTGCTTCACAGAGTTTTTGCTTGAGAAGTTGGAATGCTGATTCCTGTTTCTCTCCCCAGTTATATTTCTTGTTTTTCTGGGTGAGTTCTGTCAAAGGTTTTGCGATTTTGGAAAAACCCTCTATAAACCTTCGATAGTAACCAGCGAGTCCTAAAAATTGTCGAATTTCAGTTGGAGTGGTGGGCGAAGCCCAACCTTTAACTGCTTCGATCTTGGTGGGGTCAACGTGAATACCTTGACTGTTGATGATGTGGCCTAAGAATTGAACGGTGGAGATCCAAAAGTCACATTTGGAAAATTTTGCATACAGTTTCTCTGTCTTGAGTAACTCTAGAATGGTTCTCAAGTGTTTAGCATGCTCTTGTTCGTTGCGTGAGTAGATCAAAATGTCATCGATAAACACGATCACGAACTTGTCCAAATATGGCTTGCATACTCGGTTCATTAGATCCATGAACACTGCTGGTGCATTGGTAAGACCAAATGGCATTACTCGAAATTCATAATGCCCGTACCGTGTTCGAAAAGCTGTTTTGGGTATGTCTTCTTCTCTAACTCTTAATTGATGGTATCCCGATCTCAGGTCGATCTTTGAATAAACACTGGATCCTTGCAGTTGGTCAAACAGATCGTCAATCCGTGGTAATGGGTATCGATTTTTCACCGTGAGTTTGTTCAACTCTCTATAATCAATACACATTCGGAATGTTCCGTCTTTCTTTTTGACAAACAGGACTGGTGCTCCCCAAGGTGATGAGCTGGGTTGGATGAATCCTTTATCTGACAGTTCTTTCAACTGCGCAGATAGTTCCTTCATTTCGGAGGGGGCTAATCGATAAGGTGCTTTTGCAACGGGTGCTGCTCCAGGCACTAAATCGATTCGAAACTCTACTTGCCGGATTGGTGGAACACCTGGCAAGTCTTCAGGGAATACTTCTGCAAATTCATTTACGACTGGTACTTCTTCTAGTCGTTTCTCTTTTTCTTTCGATTTATCTTCCGTTACTTGGACCAAAAATGCGTGACATCCTTTGTTTATGTATTTTATCGTCTTGATGTACGAGATGATATTGAGTTGGGTTTTATAATGGTCACAACGAACGGTGAGCGTTTCATTGTCGAAGGGAATTTGGATGACTTTTTCGTCGCAGATGATCCTGGCACGATGTTTGGATAACCAATCCATGCCCACAATTGCGTCAAAGCTTCCAAGTTGGATGGGCATGAGATCAATTTGGAAAGGTTTGTCTTGGAGTGTTAAGGTGCAGTTTTCGAGTACGGTGTTGGTGCTTAGCAATTTTCCGTCGGCTATTTCGATTTCGTACGAGGTATCTAATTCTACGGGTGCAATATTAAGCAATAAAGCAAATGAAGTAGATACAAAGCTTCTATCGGCTCCAGAATCAAATAATATTTTAGCACTATGTTGATTCAGTAAGAAAGTACCCGTAGTGACATTGGGATTTTGCGGCGCGTTTCCATCTCCAAGTATGTAGGCTCTTCCGCGGGCAACATTGTTGGTGTTCTTCGGGCAGTTACTCTTGTAATGTCCCATTTCACCACAACCGTGGCACTTCACTGCTACTGGGTGTGCATTTGCTCCTGTGGCCCTGCAGTCTTTGGTCACGTGACCTACTCTTCGGCAGTTGCCGCAGATTGCGGTACAGGGTCCGATATGATGCATCCTGCACCAGTTACACTGGGGTTTTGTCCGAGCATACATTTTCCCTTCAGTAGGCGCGGCCACATAAGCCCTGGCGGCTTCTTGGCGGCGGTTTTGTTGGTGATGACGGTCATTGAGGCTCTGCTGGTGATCCTTGTTGCGGTTGTTTCGGTCATTGTTGTGGTAGCTTCTGTTGTTATTGTAGTGGCTGTTGCTGTTCCTGTTGTTGTTGCTATGGTTGTTGTTTCCACGGTTATCATAACTTCTCTTGTGCTCATTGGTGGTGGAGGTAGAACCCCGTTTAAGCACTCGATCCAACATTCGCTGAGCAAACGTCATTGCGGCTTTGAGTGTTTTTGGGTTGGATGCGGTGACATCACCCTCGATACTTTGGGTCAGTCCTTCCACATAGTGTTCTAGCAACTTCTCCAAGTCTGGCACCATGGATGGGCATAGCAGAGCTAACTCTTGAAATTTCCGGTTGTACGTCTTCAGGCCATTATTCTTTACCACTAGTTGGCGAAATTCGTCTTCCAGTTTCCTAACGTCTGTCCGAGGACAGTACTTCCTCAACATCTTATCCTTCAATTCAGTCTAGGAGATTTGAAATGCTGCTTCGGCGCCCATTGTTTTGACAGTAGCATTCCACCAAGATAGCGCATCTGCTCTTAAGGTTCCGGTAGCAAAAGTGACTTTGTTGTTTTCCGCTCAGTTGCTTCTCATGAATACTGTTTCAATGCATTCAAACCACTGTGCTAACTCTGTCACTCCTTCTATGCCCTTGTAGATGGTTGGCTGGCAACTCATGAATTCCTTGTAAGTGCATTTACGCTGTGTAGATGCCTCACTTTCAGTCGTTGCTCCTATGTTATTGCTCGAGCGGGTTGCAGCATCGGCCTCGCGTGCTGCGGCGATGCCGGCATCAATCATTCTCTGGACATCCTCAGGCGTTAGTGTTGCGGTATGGTTGGTAGTTTCGTGTCCGATATGTTCCATTTTCTATTAATGTCACAAGAATACAGATTTAGAATTCGGATAAAATAGTTGAGTATTTGAAGAATGCGTACATGAACAATGTAATTACAGTGTGAAATTGTGATTAAATTGAATATTTCAACAATTACGATGCCTTTGGATGTCATCGTAAGCAACCAGTCAATTTATGGATATGGGATTGCTAAGGAACAAACGATTTAATCACAAAAACTGAAGTTCAACAACTTTCTCTACATTCCTCAATTTTATTTTTGAGTTTCTATTCTTTATGTGTCTGAGTTTTTACAGTATCTACACGATTAGAGAATCATAATAGTAACAAGCAACATCACGACATGTCTGGATACAATTACAATACATACGAACAACCATAATACATGAGTCAACAGATATATAGTACATTACTACCAACATTATAACATTAATAACTTGATCAGTTGAGTTATACAACAAAACGATACAAGAGTCTTTATTAATTGCCACATGCGGCAGGCTACAATGCCTCAAACTATACAAAATGCTAACTATGTCTAATGATTAGGTCCATCCGTATGCCTCGTAAGCTCTGAGATCTGGTCTCGGAGTCTGCGTATCTCCATCTGATGCTCCACCTGTATATCTCCCATGATGTTCTCCAACGTGTCGGCTCTACGCTGTGCAAGATGAGCCTCCCAGGCTAGGGCCTGTCCCTCTCTCCGTATAGATATCGCGTAAGAACGGGTGTCTGCTAGATCTAACTGCATCTGCATCAAACACTGCTGTACCACTGCTCTGTTGGAAGCTAACCTATGCAAGGTGTCACTAATAGTTCCCGGGGGATCCAATGGTACATGGTCAATCATCCGAAGGAGCGAGTCAATCTGCTCTCCGTGACTCTCCAGTCGTGTCACCACTGTAGATGGTATGAGGGTATGAGTGACTACTGGTCTGAACCCTTCCCAAGCATCATGGATCTGAGCTGGGGGAGTGAAACCAGGAGGATAAGGCAGTGATGGTGAGGATGGGTGTATCTGGTCTGAGATGCGAGGTCGACTCGATGAAGGGATATCCTCCGCAGGAATAGGGTCCTGCTGACGAGGTGGTAGTGGGTATGTCTGGGTATGCATCTCAAGTAAGCGGTCAGGTGGTAAGGGTGGTGAAACATGGTGGTGCTCGGGTGTATCATCAGCAGGAAGCCATTGCTGACTCTCCAGGTATACGTCATCAGGGGGTGGTATATAGAAAGGAGAATACGAGTCATAAACAAAGTGTGGTGGCAACGTAGGTGCTGGCAAAGCTGGCACATGGGGGTTCTCAAATAAGGGTGTGGCGGCGGCTTCACCCTCCTCGAAGGGCTCAGTCTCGTCAGGCACGACCTCTGGTGCTACGGTACCAGGAAGTATGGGTGATGTAACTGATGCTAGTGATCCTTCGGAATCTGAATCCGATGATACACTAAAATGCGTGATGAATGACATGATACTGTAATAATCCATATATATTAAAAATAAGTAATTACTAACATCAAGTGGTGTAATATAAGCATGAAATGATCTAGTTGTGCAAAGTAACTATCAAATATGCCGAGACTTGTGTAAGATAATCCTGATGCATAATATACTGAGCGCGGTAGCAAGCAGGCATGGAGGGCTTAAGGTAACATGGTGTAAAATTAATTTGTTTGAAAAATGTAGTTATAGTCCAACGTTTGAAAACATTTGGTTCTCTATAACCGAGGCTCTGATACCAATCTGTAACACCCCCAAATTTTTAAAATAACAGCGGAAGTCTAATTGGGGTATTACTGTGAGGATCGAAAACAAAATCATAGAAAACAGCCTGTAAAGGCATTTTTTAATTATTATGGGTCCATAATATGAATTCAGTTACAAAACGTTAGATCAGAGTGCAAACAGTTTCTCCAAAGAAACATCATTTTAACTGAATTACAACTTTATTTTACACCCTTATTTAAGATAGGTTTTGCCTGCTCCATGCCTTGATCCGCTCCGCTAGTTTCCTGAGATACATGCTTAAAAGTCAACAAAATGTTGAGTGAAATCATGGAGTTTGAAGTTTAAGTATCAGTTCGATCCACAAGTAGGATTGTATTGGAGATACAATCAGTTTAAAAATTGATATTGCAGTTCATATATTGCCCTAAGTCTCATTACACGCAAACGTTAACAAAGTACCGTATAAACGGAGGTGTTCATCAAACTAATGATGAAAGTTTTGCCCTCGTGTAATAGGTGATTTTGCCAATTCCTATTTTTATCAAATATAATGCATCGCGACTAATACGACTAGTAAATAGCATTCCGTCAAAGTATTAGTGGGATAGGTCGTCAGCCTCTAATAGATCTATTCATTATATTCGCGTTCACCGCAGTGATTAATGGCTCATGATAGAGGGTCTTATGGCAATAAGGTAACTTAGGCATATATCAAGTCAGGTAGCATACAGAAAAATACTTGTGATCTATTTATAGCATGTATCCCCCTCACGGAGTTTAAAAGTATAAATGATTTAAAAGTGAGGCCATGACTCACCTTAAGCGTTACTGTTGAATGTGAACGTAAACTTTGGGGTGATTATGATAACAACTTCGATACGGAACTTGGTAAATATGTAAATGTCTGAGAATCTGATTAATTTCTAGTGGTGTGTGGGAATGAATGGTGAATGGTGAATAACTAATGATGTGCAACGATCTGATCATTGAAAGTGAGTGTGTTACATTCAAAATGCTTATAGTTCAGAATAATGCTACATATATGATTATCCTGATTGTTGTGTCAGTGCTCCCGTAGTGTTATTTCTTCGAAGAATGAATGAATGCTATGAAACGTTAACTCGAATGTTTATAGTGTTATATCAACTAGCTGCCTTAGAAGCCTGGGCCCAACCATGTGAAGTCTTGACCAAACAAAGGACGCGAGTTCGAATCCGATCCGCAGCATGGTTGGGTATTGGGTGGAGGTATTTCACAGGCATCAAACCTTTGCTGGGTAGGGTTGATGGGTACCATTATGATACACAGGGTTGAGGTGTCCCTGCCAATCTACACTTTTTGACCAAAAAGTATCGAAATTTAAATAATATGCAAATAAAATGTGTAAAATGCATATGAAGTGAAAGTGTGACGAAAATAGAAAATGAAATAAGAATGTCAAGTTATAAACTGTAGGTCCTTGTTCTTTTCCAGATTTTACCCTTTTTACCCTAACTGCGTTCGCGTTACGTCGTTAGTCCTTCGTTAAGTCCAAAGTCCAAATATAGTCCAAAGCTTGTCCATATGTGCATATAAGGCTTGGAGTTAAATCATTGGTCAATTTAGGTCCTGTACAAGCTGTTCTCACAGCTTCAGTCCATAAGTTCCATAGTTTGGCAATTTTAGTCCTTCTAGTTAGATTGCGTTACATTTTTAGTCCAAAAATGACAAAAAGGTAGGGGAAAAATATGGCGATTTTTCCTAGGGCTTATTTAAGTGATTTTTAACTTATTTTAACTGCTTATTTGGCTATTTGCTTATTTTAACTCTTAATGGGCTTTTAACGAGTTATAAGTGTGGCCCGTTAACACTTTTGATCCATGGGCTTTGGGGAGGGTTTGGATTATCAAAATAGTTTGTTTTTACATCAAAAGTTTAATTTCAAAGTGCCATGAAGCTAGCTTATGCGTAGCTTATTGAATCAGCCAGTTGGGCCTTACAGCCCCTACGTTATATATATTAAAGGTTTTTCGAAAATGATTTTGGTGAAACACTTTGGTTAGATTAAAAGGTCGAATTGAGGTTTTCATGGCTTGTGACAAAAATGAAAAACTTAGTTTGTTGGGTGGCTAAATGAGTCGTGTGATGAAAACACTATGTTGGGTGACGAGTTTAAGAGATATAGGTATGTTTTCTAGGCGACATGGCATATTGTTACTGTAAAAGACTTAGCGAGATTTTTGTATATTCCATACGTGTAGTATTCATGTACTCGTGGGTTTGTTATGAGTTCAGTGACCTCATGATCAATATGTGAGTGTATACTAATCGTTATGTGACTATTCGACTTGTCATGCATATATACGTTTTAAAAGGGTTTGTAATATATGAGATAGATATTTGTTCGAGTGAAACTAGTATGGGTAATGAAATGTATGAGTTGTTAACGTGTTTTGTGACTTGTAAGGTTAAGAGACGAGCATGTTATGGTTCCTCATGAGTCCACTTAACGTATACATATTTCCAATTCCTTAAATATGTGCGTAGTAGATTAATGCTATACGTTCGAGTGAGTATGATGATATGCATAAGATATTAATATGTTCGTGGGTGATCTAGCGTGGTTCTAAACGTGGTGTGAACACATGCATGAGTTCTTTCTCTCATTTTAACGTGCAATGAACATTTAAAATATGATACGTTCGATTTTAAGTTATGTGTCGTGCATGAACAAATGATTTAACATGTAAAGGATGAGATAGAAAGGGGATCATGAGGCACATATCACACCTTAGAAAAGGCGGTGATGCAGCTATGGAGTTCAAACGAGACACAAGGAATGAAGCAGAAGGAATGAGAGCAGTCCCACCAAGCTTCGAATACGTTTTATACGTATTCACTTCTACTCGATTTGCTTCCTAGTGAGAGACATAAAGTTTGCTGGATTTGGTAGGGTAATTGTGAGGTGAAAGATAGTGAAATGTGGGTAGGGTAGTGTGAGATAGGATGGACTATCTTATAGGCAAAATTTCACACACGTTTCATTGACCAATTGACCTTATCATTGGAGTTACTGTGGCTTGAAGGACACCTATGCAGATTTTCTGACATTGGTAGATTGTGGGATAGATATTTGGTAGTAGGTACCTTGTATTTTGCTTTTGGAGTACACATATATTCGGTTTGTATTAATATTGGCACCAAAATGAGACTAGCGAGCTACAAGTTCTTGCTGCAGTTCTATTCTTCTTTTAAGTATCATAATATGTTAAGAATATTGTTAGGAGATTGCAGGAAAAAGCGGGGCGTGAAATGGTTGTGTTTTGCAATATTTAAGTAGTCGTATGGTGCAAATATGGGACGAACAAAATGACCATGGCTACTATAATAATACTTGTCGTTCATGGCTGAGAATTTGCACAAAGTGAGTTTGATAGGTGGTGATCATGATGGTGTAAAGATATATATAGGTTACGTTCGATATTATTGAGATACGAGGGCCTCTATGGGCGTGTTTTGTGATCGGGTTTAGAAGAAGAAAGAAAAGAAAAGAGTAATTATAAAGAGGGTGTTGGGCTTGTCTTGTTGGGCTCGTGTGATGGGCTAACAACTAAGGGTCCGGTTGATTAGGATTAGGATTATTGAAATGATTTTTGGTTAAGTGTAATTAGGTGTAGTTTAATAAGCCAGAGAAATTTGCATGGAATTCTGACGGCGTCACGCTTTAATGTGATCAAGGTCGTCACGGCTTAATTTAAAGAGGGACGGCGTCAAGCCATTATCTGACGGCGTCAAGCCTTGATAAGCCAGAACGGATTTTGGAGAGCTAAAGAGGGACGGCGTCAAGAAGGCCGTCCGGGAACCCTAAAAGCGGCGAGGTGACGGCGTCACACTCCATAACGTGACGCCGTCAGATCTGAAAGTCTATATATAGTTTTGCAATTTTTTGTCATTAGTGTGGAACTTATTGGGGAACTTTGTGTGTGAAAACCCTAAGACGATTTTAGCAGTTTTCTCAAGGCTTTATGCCTTGAGATCTTCCATGTTACATTGAAGATAAGTTATCAATTAATCATTCAATATGTCTTTGTGTTGTTTGATTCTATCTTGTTCTTGTCTTTTGTTTAACATGCTAGGCTAGATTTATCTTGTGTTTGCTTAGATCTAATGAAACCTAGCTATTGATTATTGGTTATTAGTGTGTTATTAGTTGTATTGGATGATTGTTCATCTATGTTAGGCTTAAGAAAACTGGCTAACTTCCTATTCGGTAACTTGCTTGAACGTCTTAAGAAACATGAACCAATGCGTACTAAGGTTTTTATGGTTGTATTTAATGCACAAGCGAATTCTAGTGATCCCATGTTAGGAGCTTCCTAGCCGGCTCGACATAGGAGTGAAGTAGGAGCTTGTAGAGTTGGGGAAGTACGTACGCCACCCCACGATTGGTATTAAGGAATACACCCGTCATCCACGCAATTAATACATACTAATCAACCGGTAAAAGATAGTTAGGGAGTAAGGAAATCTAAGTAAACACATTTCTCTCCACATAAGTTTTACCACCTTTTCATTTTCAGTTATTTTATTTTAATTGCATTCGTAGTTATTTGGGTTAGTTGACTAGCAACTAATTCCGCCCACTCTTTCAAACCCGAGATTTTACTTGCTTTCATAAAAAAATATAAAAACATAAAAAGAATCCTCTCTCACCCTTAGACCTATTAGAGTAGTTTTTCATACCTAACGAATACTATTCCCTGTGGAGAACGATCAATCCCCCGTACTTACCACTACACTATACTACATCGGTCAGGTACACTGCCTGGTGGGGTTGTAAGTCTCTTGAGATCCCTCGAGAGGTAAAACCTGTTGTAAGGTTGCAAAACCACGCATCAAGTTTTTGGCGCCGCTGCCAGGGAATAGTTATTGTTTAGGTTGAATTTTTATTTTATTAGGTCTACTCACTAGATTCCTTTCTAGTGAGATTTTTATTTTTCTTTTTATTAGATTTCTTTAGTCTATCTTTTTCTTTGTGCCCTTTGTTTGTAAAACCATTTTCATTTGTCACCATGGCGGATGAAATTCCATTTAGATCATTAACAATAGAGGAACAATTACTTTACACGGATAGATTTGCTTCCTGTTGTTCCAATGAATTTTTAAGTGATCTTAGATATATACAAGAGGAGATGGGTATAAAGTTTGATAGGTTTGATGAATTATGTGCATGTGTGGCTTCTATTAAACAATCATTGTTAGGATCAACTCCTTTTAATAAGACCCTTTGGAAAAATTTTGAGGAAAGCCTCCTAACCGTGAACCATAAGTTTAATGAATTAATGGGTTCGTATACATCACAACTTGAGGAAATAATTGAGGAGGATTTAGCCGAACATGAGCATATTGAGCAAAAAGACCTAGGTTTTATGATCAATAACATTGAATCTCAAGGAACACATGATGAATCCTTTAGGCAAATTGAACATAGTAATCATGTTATCGGGGAAGATTCTTATGAATCGGACTCAGAACTTGAAATGGCTAGAGAAGGATTTGAGATACTTAGGAACATGTTTGGGTTAGATTCTACTAAAACACATGATGTGGATATAATTGATATAGAGACAAGGAAGGATGAGGTAAATAACACAAACCTACAAAGTACCCCACAAATCCTACCAGCATTCGAGGCATACACACCGCCCGTGACTTACCCGGAAGAAGTAGAAGGGACTATAGGAACCCCAATTGAAGTAGAACCTTTGGAAGAAACAAAACTAGAAGAAATAGGTTTGAATACTTGTAGTCATAACCTTTCTTTTAGTTCTATGGAAGTTCCTAGTTTTGATGAACCGGAGCCTAAACCAAAACCGTTACCTAATCTTCCATCCTTAGATGTGAACTTAGGAATTGAATTAGGTCCCGATCCACCCATCAAACCATGTAGTCCGGGTAATGTTAAGATTAAGGTAGTAGACTCTAGGCCATGTGGAGTGGAAGCTAACATAGGAGTGAACCATGACCTTACATACTTACATCATCCATTTATGATTGATCACAAGAAACATTATGGGTTTAAACCGGGTTTATTAGGTCAAAGTGGATTCTTAACTTGGAGTCTCACGAAGTTGATAGAAGATGATCCCTTTCTAGGAGAAAATCTTAATCCGCCCACTAACCCAATTGAATTAGGTAAGGTTATGATGATAGGATCCCGCACCTTTGAGCATATAATTCACCCGTCACTCTTTCCTCACGTGGCATATTTCCACCCTAAGGGTGTGTATCGCTACTTTCACCCACACTTAATCCTAAGTGTAGGGAAAACCTCTCCTTTATCCGTTAAATAAGGGTAGAGTCAGGCTCGTGACTCGAACAAAAACAAGCGCTTCTAGGGAGGCAACCCAAGCTTTATTTGCTTTGTGTGTTTATTTATTTGTTTGTTTAGTTTTATTTGCTTCCGTATGTATGTTTAATTTTTATTATTATTGATTAATGTTCGAAACTAAATTGTGAAAATGCTTTATCTTGTTTTTAACTTCGTCTTAACTACATATAAAGGTATTTTGCAAAAGATAAGTGTAAGGGAAATCCAAATCGGTTTATTAGAACAAATGAACATGAATCGTAATAATAATAAATTAACATACATATTAGTAATTGTTTGAGTCAAATGCTTGTATCGAGTCATAATGATATTTTGCAGGAATCCCAGGAAGTAAGGTATAGGTTTTTCCAAAATTTTTCCGGAAACTTAACATGAGAATTCTGTCAGATCATTTCTGACGGCGTCAGGTTTAATTTTCTGGAAATTTTTGAAAGTTTTGTTTTCATAAAAAGTTTTTATTAAATCTATAACTTATAATCTCCAGGAATCTGCAAAATTATCATTCCACAAGCATTATATCCTTATATATAGAGTTTATCCCGCCGATGTTATGCAGGTTTTCGTGTTTGTTTTCTCAGGTTTAACAGGTTATTTTGGACAAGGAAGTGTTTGTTGGATCAAGCTTATGGCGATGCATTAGTCATGGAACTTCAACATTACTTTGGAAGAAGATCTAACCATGTTATTTCATTATCCACCGAGCGAATCAGGGGAGTATTTGATTTCATTCTTTTACTTTTTTACTTTTACATTTGTTATTTGAACATTGGGGACAATGTTCATCTTAAGTGTAAGGGGGGGTAAAAGTACGATTAGAGAATGCTATTGCACTTGATTTTTGTTTGTTTAATGGTAGATGTGTAATAAAAATAAGAGAAATACCTGTTAGGGTAATTTTAGTGCCAAATTTAAAATTTTTTGCAACATTTAGGAGTGAAACTTTGATCTTAATGAGCGTCTCACGGATAGGAGTTATATGACTAGCACAAAAACCGTACCACTAAAAAATTTTCCACCCCCAAATATGTGAGGTTCGCCCCTAGAATTGGTAGAAAAAGCATTTATGCTATGATGTGTGTACCGGTAGCACTTAGATTCTAGAACTTGCGTTAGGACCATTCCGAGGCCACAAGTGAGACTACATTCGTGTAGTTAGATTTACTACATGATAAGAGGCATTAGGATTAACCCATTGTTTTACACCTGTGTTTTTGTTATAATTACTTTGGCTACATTGGTCAAGTAATTCTCCCACACCCTTTGCGTTGTACTCATTTTTAGTACACGATACCCCTAGTACACCCCTCAGAGCCTATCTTTTTGTTTCGACCTTTAAGCATTTTACTTAAAGGAAGAATTTGTTACACCCCACTTAAATGTACACCCAAATCGCCTTAGCCTACCTTGTATGCACTCATCTTTAGTGCATTATTGTGACAACATTTGTTTAAACCCAAGTTAATTATCTAGTTGATTACATGGTTGCTAAGTCGAGTCATATCCTTGTACATATTGTTTTGGGACGATTGGGACTCATGGGTGAAGTACTAGTGTAATGGAGTAATGGGGAAGAACATCATTTATTACCCCCATATGTGCTAAATATTTTAAAAGTACTCCAAGTGTTTTGATTATCTTAATTCGAGTCATTAGAATAGTAATTTGTAAAGTTATGTAAAAGTTCAAGTGTAAGGGGAATGCAACGCCCCTATGATGTATTATTTTGGATGGTAGGGCAAAAGCGTATGTCTAAAAAAAAAAAAAAAAAAAAAAAAAAAAAAAAAAAAAAAAAATCAAGAAAAATACAAAAAAAATGAGAAAAAGAAAAGTAGAAAAAACATACGGACTACCATCCCGTTTCATTTTATGTTTATTTTATGTTTTTGTTATTTTGTTTTTAGCTTAAAATAGAGTCGAGTCTTGGCTTAGCAACATTGTATAGTACATGTAATTGATCAAGATCTTTAACTCGCCACCAGTAAAATATCCTTTATCCAACAAAACCGTGTTTTCCTTTTCCCTACACCTAACGTTTAAACCCATTTAAAAGCCCTCTTTGATAGTTTATCTTAGGTGCTTACGCCTAGTGGAGGAGGTTTTCGATCCTTTCCCAAGCCTATGGTAATCTATTCGCTATGACAGGTAGTGAGAGATATTATCCGTTTTCATTTATGAGATTTATTTTGATGACACTTGAGAGATGTGAGTATCTAAACACTACTTGTGAGGTGCTAGTATGTAATCTCCGTGCTTATTATGATTAAAGTGGAACGACTATTTGTTGCAATTACTTTTATATTAGTGTTAAATGACCCCTAACTTGTATTTTGATTAGAATAAAAGCGCATTTGCTTGAGGACAAGCAAATCTCAAGTGTAAGGGTATTTGATGAAGCGAAAAGTGTACCGCTTTTAAGGGGTCATTTAAGCCCTAAATCGTATTTATTTGATCAAATATTGCCCTAAATCGTTCCTTTTGTCATTTTAGGTACTTTTGAGGAGAAATTTGGAAAAGGAGGCATTTTGGACGTTTTTGGAGCATAAAAGTGAATAAAACGACAAAGTCTCAAAATTGTGCTGGAAATTACCTTTGACGGTGTCAGGATTTGTTCTGGACGGCGTCTTGGCTTGGCAAGAAAAAGGTGGATGTGAAAATTACTCATGATAAGCCAGAGAAATTTGCATGGAATTCTGACGGCGTCACGCTTTAATGTGATCAAGGTCGTCACGGCTTAATTTAAAGAGGGACGGCGTCAAGCCATTATCTGACGGCGTCAAGCCTTGATAAGCCAGAACGGATTTTGGAGAGCTAAAGAGGGACGTCGTCAAGAAGGCCGTCCGGGAACCCTAAAAGCAGCGAGGTGACGGCGTCACACTCCATAACGTGACGCCGTCAGATCTGAAAGTCTATATATAGTTTTGCAATTTTTTGTCATTAGTGTGGAACTTATTGGGGAACTTTGTGTGTGAAAACCCTAAGACAATTTTAGCAGCTTTCTCAAGGCTTTTTGCCTTGAGATCTTCCATGTTACATTGAAGATAAGTTATCAATTAATCATTCAATATGTCTATGTGTTGTTTGATTCTATCTTGTTCTTGTCTTTTGTTTAACATGCTAGGCTAGATTTATCTTGTGTTTGCTTAGATCTAATGAAACCTAGCTATTGATTATTGGTTATTAGTGTGTTATTAGTTGTATTGGATGATTGTTCATCTATGTTAGGCTTAAGAAAACTGGCTAACTTCCTATTCGGTAACTTGCTTGAACGTCTTAAGAAACATGAACCAATGCGTACTAAGGTTTTTATGGTTGTATTTAATGCACAAGCGAATTCTAGTGATCCCATGTTAGGAGCTTCCTAGCCGGCTCGACATAGGAGTGAAGTAGGAGCTTGTAGAGTTGGGGAAGTACGTACGCCACCCCACGATTGGTATTAAGGAATACACCCGTCATCCACGCAATTAATACACACTAATCAACCGGTAAAAGATAGTTAGGGAGTAAGGAAATCTAAGTAAACACATTTCTCTCCACATAAGTTTTACCACCTTTTCATTTTCAGTTATTTTATTTTAATTGCATTCGTAGTTATTTGGGTTAGTTGACTAGCTACTAATTCCGCCCACTCTTTCAAACCCGAGATTTTACTTGCTTTCATAAAAAAATATAAAAACATAAAAAGAATCCTCTCTCACCCTTAGACCTATTAGAGTAGTTTTTCATACCTAACGAACACTATTCCCTGTGGAGAACGATCAATCCCCCGTACTTACCACTACACTATACTACATCGGTCAGGTACACTGCCTGGTGGGGTTGTAAGTCTCTTGAGATCCCTCGAGAGGTAAAACCTGTTGTAAGGTTGCAAAACCACGCATCAACATTCTCAGGACATTTGACCAAGGTCATTACCTTGTTTCTGTCAAATTGTTCCAGTTCATCATGCATGGCCTGAACCCAACTTGGATGTGTAAGTGCATCTTTATCACTTTTGGGTTCAATTGTGGAAATGAAGTCCACAAATAGGCATTCATTGGCTGAGGCTACTCTTAGACTAGCAGCCATGCTCCTGGTGAGCATGCCTTCAGTAGGCTCTCCAATAATATTGACAAGTTCAATGTCCTGAGACCTAGTCCAACTTTCTTGAGGTCCTGGATACTGATTTGAACTTGTGGAGGCCTGATTGGGTGGAGGGGTTGGTTCTGGAGTAGACACATGATCATTGATTGGATCTTGAGTGTCTACCTGATCACTGAGATTGTTTGGTTCTTGAGCATTTTGAACAGACTGATTAATTTCATCAGTGTTTGCATGTGCCTCAACAAACTCAGTGATGGTTGGGTTAGGTAGGTTGTGAGGGATTATGTAATAGGAGAGGTTAGCATCATCTTGATACTGAGTGGAAGGATTGTTTTCAGGAAGATATTCATCAGGAGGATATCTTGAAGAGTTATCAATTCCTATCTCTTCTACTGAGGCAGTTGAGAACCTGATTGCATCAGTGCTCTCATCAAAGGTAACATGAAATGTTTCCTCAGTCTAATGTCTCCTTGTGTTGAACACTCTAAAGGCTTTTGAGACAAGTGAGTATCCCAGGAAGTATCCATCATCAGCTTTTGCATCAAATTTCCCTAAGTGATCCTTGTGATTATGAATAAACACAGGACACCCAAAGACATGAAAGTAGCTGATGTCAAGGATTCTTCCTTTGAATAACTCATACGGGGTTTTCCCATGTCTCTTGACAATGATGGATCTATTTTGTGTATAACAGGCAGTTTTGACTGCATCAGTCCCAAAATGTTTGGAAAGGACTGATCCACATAGCATTGTCCTAGCAGCTTCAATGAGTGTTCTATTTTTCCTTTCAGCAACACCATTTTGTTCAGGTGTGTATGGTGAGAAAAAGTTTTGGGAGATACCTTTCTCATCACAGAAACATTCAAGTTCATAATTTTTGAACTCAGTCCCATTGTCAGTTCTAATCTGTTTGACCTTAATGTCATTTTGATTTTCAATGTTCCTGAAAAAGGACATGATTGTTTCAGCTGCCTGACTCTTTTTGATCAGGAAGAATACCCAAGTGTATCTAGAGTATTCATCCACTATGACCAGAGTATACTTCTCATGGTTAATAGACCTTGGACTGACAGGTCCAAATAGATCCATATGGAGAAGATGTAGGCAGTTCCTGATGGAAAAGTTGGTTTTGGTTTTAAAGGATGCTCTGTGATGTTTACCTTTTTCACAAGCTGAGCATGGTTTATCCTTTGAAAACACAAGTGATGGTAAGCCAAGGACCTTGTTTTGTTTTACAAGATTGTTTATGTTTTTAAAGTTCAGGTGGGTGAGTCTTTTATTCCAAAGCCAGTTGAGTGTATCAGTAGCCTTAGCAAAGAGACAAGTTCCATCCTGAGTTAGACTGGACATGTCTAATACATAAACATCTTGTCTTCTTGGTGCAATGAGGACACTTTCCTTATTTGCATTGAAGATGGTTCCTTGCTTATCATCAAATTGAACTATGTATTTTGCATCACATAGTTGACTGACACTGATCAGATTGTACTTAAGACCATTCACATAAGCAATCCTAGTAAAGACAATACCATTGCAGTTTACTGAACCATAACCTTCAGTGAGACATGATGAATTATCAGCAAATATCACTTTGGGTCCTGGTTCTTCCACATATTTGTGCAGACACTCCTTAACACCAATCATGCTCCTTAAGCATCCACTGTCTAGATGCCAAACAGGATCCCTGGCATGCCTCTGCACAAATAGTAAACTGGGTCAGTTCTTTCTAGGACTCCATTTCATGGAGGGTTTGGTTTTGTAGGTCTTTATGAAAGTATTAATCGATTCATGGTCAGTGGTTGAGTGGACTGAGCTACCACATGTTTTGCATTTAGTTGCAGGGGTAGCCTCAGTAGTCTGAGAGGATTGTTTATTCATTCCTCTTCTTGACTGAATGACCCTCTCTTTTCCTGAGGATTTCTGAGTGGAACATCCACTAGATTCACAGTGTTTGTTCAATTTGACAATCCTCAGGATGATGGTAATTGAATCCACACAATGGGCAAGGTGGAAAAGGCTTGGCCTTTTGCTTCTGTTTCTGCTTAGAATCAAAAGGGTAGTTCAAGCACTGAGCCTTAAGTCCTGAAAAGTTTGACATGACTGAGTATTTTTTATGATTAGAGGTCCTGTGAGCTTCCTTTTTGCAAATCATGCAATAAAGGACTCTATAGCAATCATCAGTGAGGTGATTTGTATAGTTGCATAGTTCACACTTTTTCAGGGGTTTGGTTGGTTTGGGTTTGGTCTTTGAGGAAGCTAGTTTTTGTTCCTTCTTTGATTGAGAAGGTTTTTCAGAAGATACAATCTTCTCACTTAGCTTCCTGACCATTTCAGTCAACTGATCAATTCTTGGATCAGGACTTTGGGTTGCTACTTCAGAAGGGACTGAAGTTGATGAGTCATCAGTATTTACTGAGACTTCAAGGGGTGGTCTTCTCAGGAGGATTCTACCTTTTCCTGATCTCTCCTTTGGAGAGTGTGGGGAGTAGACCAATGGTGGGAGGTCTGAGCTTGGTGCAGCACCCTGAAGGGTAATTAGTGGAGGGAGTGGAGGAGTTGATTCTGATTCAGGCTCACTGATTGGATCAGAAATACTGAGTTGGTCAAAGAGTCCAAGCATACCTTTCAGAGCCTGACTTTCAGGGAGCAAGATGTTTCCAGTCTCAAAGTTTGGCAACTTACTGACTGGGTTGTCCCTGACAATCCAGTCATTTGACTTGGGTTCCATCTCTTGCTCAAAGGATAAGCCAGCTGGAACAAATGTCATTTCACTGGGACTTTCACTGGAGGTTTCAGTGAGGTGGTCAATTCCTATAGTTATCTTAGGAATTAAGCCCACAGTATCAAAGACCTTAGGGTTCTTTTTGGTCCAGCTTTCAATAACAGCCTTTTCTTTCTTAAGTTCTGTTTGAAGGGCTTGGTTTTGTTTCAAAATTTCAGTGTTCTAAATTTGTAGAGTAATAGATTCTAATTTGGCTTGTTTCAGTGCAAGCAGTTCATCTCTACATCTATTCAATTCTGACACAATATTGTTATATTTTGAAAACAGGTTAAGCCTTTGTTCCTCAACAAACTTTAGATCAACACAAATATAATTCATGTAAGACTGCCAATCAGAATCATCATCCATAGAACGTAAAGTTTGTACCTTCTTCATGGTGATGTTTACCCACTCTCCATTCCTAGCATGGCTCTTTCCAACAGCCACCTGATCCTCTTCAGAAAGTGCCATTAGTGCACTAACTCTTATTTCCTCATCTGAGGAAACCTCTTCTTCATCCCAATCATATGCTTCAGCTACTAAAACCTTGTTCTTTGTCTAAATAGGTTTGGATGTTTGAGCAGCCTGAGACAATATGGGGTTAGTTTCAAGAAGTGCAAGTTTAGCTTTGATTTTCCTATATTTTGTTTCAAAATCCTTTTGACCCTTGTTTTGAAATTGTTGGGTGGACTGAAACATTTTTGGTTGAAACTTGCTAGTTCCTGAGGAACTGTTTCCTGAAAATTTGTAAGAGGGTTTTGAGATGGTTTTAGAATAACAGTCCCTAGCAAAATGACCCTTTTTACCACATTTAAAGCATTCAGTGGTCTCATTTGCTTTTGGTTTTGTAAAGTTGGACTGATTTCTTTTGATGAAACGTCTTGAACTAGCAAGGAGTGCCCTTTCTTGGAATTCCAAGTTCAAGTCATTCAGGTACTCCTCACCTGTCCTTTCACCAATTTCATCTTCAGAATCCTCTTTAAAATCCTGCACAACACCATTAGAATAGAAAGCAGTTGATATGGGTGTGGAGGTTAAGGCCTTTTTGGACTCAAGAGCTTTTGAGTCAGGGTATCTCCTTGAGATCAAGTTGTCTTCATAGACAAACTTCCCATAAATTTCAGGGAGCTCAAGGGTCTGAATGTGGTTAGCATTCCTCAGGCCTTGTGAGAAGTTGAGCCACTTTCTCAGGGAGACTGTTGACAAAGCCAACATTAGTCTCATGCTTAGATAAAGTTACACCATCATTTGATAGCTCATTTATCAAAGTCTTGTATCTGGTGTAGGTCTGAGAGAGACTTTTAGAGTCCTTTGCCCTGAAAGAATTGTACTCAAGTTTAAGGTCCATGACCCTATTTTCCTTGGTATCTGAGGGACCCTCAAAGCTATTTACCAAGTCATCCTAAGTTTGCTTGGCTGTAGAACAGTTTATGACTGATTCCATTATATCGTCAGGAAGACATGATATAAGGATGCTTTTCAGGCGATGGTCTTGATTGACCACCCTCCTCTCATCTATGGTCCATTGAGCTTCAGGCTTAATTAGCCCTGCAGCAGTTTTTGGGACAAATGGGCCATCCTTGATACAAGCGATGTAGTAGGGTTCCATCCCAGTTAAATAGCAAATCATACGTTTTTTCCATTTGTTAAATTTGCCAGCCTCAAGTCTGGGTGCTACAACAGAATAGCTGCCACCCTTTTTATCGACTAACTGGGGTACATTGGTATCAGTCATTTTAGGATCTTGGTTTTAAAAACCTGGAGCTCTCTAGGTTTTTGAAAGGTTTTATAAACCAGAGGCTCTGATACCACTTGTTGTTCCCTTAGCACACCGAGTAATAACAATTAAGTTAAACTAAGTGAGCTTATGACTGAGATCAATGCAAAGAATATTTCTAACAGTTATAATACGTGAATATAAAAAAAACACAATATTTTTCAACGTTTAAATTCTTATTAGAAATAATTCCAAGAATCTATTACCCAAGTGTTTTGCGGAACAAACACTTGGGATTGAATAGACAAGGGTTTATGGTGTCTCCTATCGAAACTCAAGTTTTGCTTGAGTGGTAACAATATACCCGCTGAGCTATCTCAGTGAGTTGTATACTCTTTGTAGGAGAGAAGTTACTTTGTAAAAGTTCTAAGCGTTCAATATACAAAGCACACATAACTTCTCTCCATCTGATCTATTTATACACAAGTAATCTAAGTATAAGTGATTAAAATATTACAAGTTGTTGAGGTAGCGTGTCTGACAATTACAAACAGTAATTGTCATTTCCAAGAACCAATAGGAATGGGCTAATAAGACTTTGAGAGTTGTTGGCTGACACTCCATGACTTTTAGCCGCAATAGGGAAGGTTGGTGTCTGACAAGATAAGAGTGTTTGGTCTGACACTCTTATCTTCTCAGATCCTTCCCTTTTGTTCCCGCCTATTCTTCAGGCATTGGTTCCTCAGTCTTCAATCACTTTAATGTTGTTGAGGAGACTGGGGTTCAGTGAGTTCTTGTCCAACACTCACTGAACCATCATCTTCTTCTTCGGCTTAAGTTCTACTCAGGGAGTGCCGCCTTCCAGAGAAGTGAATCCTTTTTCTTGAATTCGCCTTAAGCATCCTGAAGATGACTCACTGAGAGACTGTTCTCTCAGTGACTTGAATTGTTCTCGGTTTAAGTTAACACTTGGTTAATTTGTGTTCAAATCTTTGTTTTAAGTATTCTTGGGTACTGACGAACCCAACAGATATACACTAACCACACAAAGTGATTAATTGTATCACCTAACTATTTATTTTAAAGCCTAAGTAATCATATAGTTAGAGCCTATTTGGAATTGCTTGTTTACTCACTTTTCTGCTTATTTTGACAACAAATATACACTGGCCACTACTAAACGTTGTTGTAGACCCCACTAAACTTTGTTTCCGACCCCACTATATTTTGTTCCAGACCCCCCCCCCCCTACATTCTGTTTCAATTTCAATAAACAAAACAGTAATTGACAACAACAACAAAAAACAACACAATGAAGCATACATTATCTATAATAACACAATTATAAGTTAGATGGGATTTAACTTTCAAAGTATGTACCTTTGGGATTTAAGAACTGGATGACAGTTTCGTCCCTGAAAATATTAACTTCTTCAATTACTGGAGCTCCATTTATCCTTATTCTCTTGAAAGTGGTTTGCCCCTATCGTCATCAGTAGTGGTTTTCTTGTGTACAACCTTGTTCTTTCTGTAACGGAACATAAACCTCCAATTAGGATCGTGTTGAGCATGTAAGTAAACATTAAACTGTGAAGATGTGCAACTAATTTTAATTTAAGGATGATTATACCTTGCTTCTTAACCAGCTTATGTTTACATAAACCAATAACAACTTAGACAACACAAACACGGCAACACAAATATAGCTTAAAAAATAGCATAATGCTTACCTTTCGTCTTGAACCACTACTTTTCTTTTTCACCTTTTATAAGGAAAAGTAAGGACAGGTTCATAAGAACTAAAAGAGAGACGAAAGAATGATGAGTGTACTTCTAGCAACACTCTTCTCAATAGGCCACTATATTTTATGCACACATTAGCCGTAGATGCTCAATCGACAATGCTAAACGTGTCTGCTTCAAGTGTCTCGCCCACTTCAAGTCTTTTCTGCACCAGTAATATCATAAAGAATAAAGAAGTAAAAAAAAGGTCAATGAAATACTTACTTCGCGCCACAGTTTGGAACGCATTCGGCATCTGAACCGCCTGATCTCCATGACTCATCCAAACAACTTACTTGTCTTCAGCTGGTTGAGAACCCAAAATTGTGTTCCATGGAAAATTCATACCTGACATGGTATTGATGAACGTTGTGGAAGATGGGCGGGACTATTCTTAATATTGATTGTAGATTAAAACAGCCATAAGTCTTGTCGTTCTGGTGTTTTTCCTGAAAATGAAGTTCAAAATATCAGTCACAATCTCAATTAAGAACCCATACAACTTTTTAGTAAATCATTACCGAAAAGATGATCACTTACTCGTTTAATTTATAAATTTGACGTACCTCCAACACAATCACCGTCCTTCACTTAACATAGTGCTATTACTTTTCCCTACAAAAAACAAATGGTAAGCCACTGTTGAGCTTTTAATGAGCCATTTGACCAGAAACTACCAATATAAATAGTGTTAAGACAGGTTTAACTTATGAATTGTGTGATTGTATACAGAACAATGAGTACAAACTAAACTTTAACTTTCACATTTAATCTTTCCCATATTTACTGTCCTTGAAAGATTATCAGCCCACCCAAGTTTTTTCAGCCCTTACCTTTAAAAAATAAAAAAATAAAAAGAAGCTAAACCTATTCAGTACGTTTGACGAAAATGAAGTAGCAATCAGTCTCAAAAGCTTAATCCAAACACTTCGCCAGAAATAAGTTGGTCTCATGTGACATATAGCTTGTTTAATCATAATCAGCTAATAATCCAAACACACCCTCAAATAGTCAACCATTACTACTACTTACTTTAACTCAAGGACGCTAATAATCAAACACAACCATTAATACTACTACTTTAACTAACAAGTACCTTTTTTTTTTTTTTTTTTTTTTTTTTTTGTGTATTGTCAAGTTTTTTGCAAAACCAATGGTACAGCTAACCAATTGTGGACCGTACAGTCCAGATATGTTGTTGCTTGTGTTATGACTGTGAATCCACCTATTTTGGCTAAAAAATATGCAACCTTATAACATTCTTTACTTTACTTCTAAAGTAGTTATATTTAAACAGCTTGATCAAAGCCTTTAATCTATAAGTAGGATAAATAATATTTCAGCATATAATAATTTAATTTCATTAAAGCTTACAGAAATTTATCTATTTTTTTCATATATATATGATCAAAGTGTTCATGATGCAATAATTGGCTGAATGATTAACAGACATTTTTGTATGGCAAACCGCTGAGATGTGTCTTACAACCATGTACCATTATACATGTTATTTACATTGTTATTTTGGAATTCAGCCAAAAATAAAAAGACCAATAGAGGGGCGACACACACCTGTTGCCAAGAGTTGAATGCAAATGAATAATGAGCTGCTCCTCTTGAGGCGAAAACGCACCACGCTTGAGATCAGGTGTCAAGCAATTAATCTAACGAATGCGCTAACTTTTTCCACAGCGTTGCAATCCAGCATTCCTGGCAATATCTGTCCAACAGCCTTTACCATTCCTTAACATGTAATTCATCGACTTCTCGTCTTCTTCAGGTGACCACAACCCCTTTCTAAGCTTCAGCATCCCCTTCTTTCAGCACCTCTATTATCAGAAACACAAACCTCCACAACTTCACCTGAGCTGGCGCCTAGACACCTGCAGAAAATTAGGAGAAAAGTGGGTAGATTAATCCATGAACATCCAAAAAATATTCAACAAAATCAGCAAAATCCAATCATTTTTGAGAATCTCATTCACCTTGAAATATATTAACACAACTTTAATTTTTGACATACATGCAATTTGAAGTTTCTTAATTGTTTCCTAAGCCGAAGCACTCTTAAGAGTAGAATGACCCAATGTATCTATATAACCACTATCAGCAAACACGATAAACTAACTATCTATTGATCTAAAATTGCAATGCTCGAATATGTACGCATTTTACTTCATTACAACTAAATATGATTTACATCTTCATTTTGTTTTCATAACTTAGTACACAATGCCAGTTAACACGATATTATTGCCATATTATAAGTATCAGTTATAAGTTCATGCAATATTGCAAAATATTCGTTCACAAATAAAACACAAAACTCATTAGAAACTAATCAATACAAAGCCAACTTCAAAATTTAGTCTAAAATTACCTTCATAGATCCTATTACCTGATTTGTGAGCTCCTCCGTCTCCTCGTATGCCTCGTCTTTGTCTAAAGTTTAATCAATGGACTCGGACATGCGATTTCAAACCTGAAAGCACCCGAATTCGCAAACCCCCTCTTTGCATCACCCCCTTCTGGAACCCCACCCATTACCCATTATTCGTCGACCACCATCATTGGATCTGTTAAAAACCTTACCGTTCTTTGATTGGGCCAAGAAGCTTATAATAATCCAGAAAAACTTGGAGGCGGCCATTCTCCCTGATAGTCAGCACTCTGTCTGTCTTGTGCAGGATGTAGAATCGCCTAGACAGAAAACGTCCATTATCAAATGAGAAACATAAATACATGCCTCTAAGCATACATGTTCTATACTAAGATGGGTTTTTAGTTGGTTTTACCTGGTTGTGTGGCACTGCTCGTTTGACATTTGTAGGGAGAGTTTCATCCCACCACAGCCGTCCAAATGCCTGCATATTCGTGCGACAATATATATAAAAAACTATGTATAACAAACCGGTTTATTATGTGTGTAAGAGGCGAGATAATAAGGTTACTTTAAAGAGCGCCCATCCACAAAGCTCATTGCATAAAGGTACCTGCTTTGTTCCTATCTTAGCTTCCCCACCCGTTGAAATTTTTGCAGCATTCCCCACCCGTTCTAGCTTTGTTCCAATCGCAACTTCCCTGTTACCCACAAATCATAATAACAATAATAATAATTAAAAAAAAAAAAAAAAAAAAAAAAAAAAAAAAAAAAAAAAACCTGGAAATCTGAAAAAATAAGCTAATCCCAAACTAAGCAACCCCATAACGCGAAAATTAACCTACCAGCTTAACCACAAACAAAAACACAAAATTTATAAAAGAAAACCTAAAACTTATAATAAAAAAAACCCGAAGTTAGCAAAACCCCCAAATTATGTCAAAACCCTAATTTCAAATCACAACACAGGTTTAAAAAAAACCACAACACAAGAGCAAATGTGACAAATGGTAAATTTTCCCTAATGATTAATTTATAACTGTCTATTTATTATGACTAAATCACCAGATTAGGCACTTACATGACTATCACGGAATATAGACCTGCACACTATGTCATACAGAAATCTCACCAAGAACAGTGAAATTATCTCATCTCGCATTTTACCCACTATAAGGTAGTAAAAACGGGAGGTTATCCCATTCTTACTCAGAATAACACCACACGCGTACCAATGTCTAAACAGTAATATAAACAAAATTTAGAAATTACACTAAATTCATAAAACTCTAAATTCATTTCAGTATATTAAAGGCGTCTCTAAAAAAATCCATTCTTCCATATTTATGACGGTTCCGGGAAGGACCCGAGTTTAACTCAGTTCAGCGAAACGCGGGTATAAATTACTCATTCTTTAAATAAATCCTATCCTTATACTTATAATAAAAATCACCCACTCACACATTTATCAAGATCTGTCTCCTACCCTAGACTTATGTTTGTCCGCCCCTCTTCTTCCCCAAAAACCAAACCGAAACATCACCATCCTCATCCCTGTTATTTCTTCCTTTTTGACCAAAACACTCGCATCACTTTCACTAGCCTTGGAATCTCACAAGTCAAACATAGAAAACTACAATAGAAGTAGAAAGAACACCCAAATGGAAATCTTATTTCCCCCAAATCCGAAAGAAACCATGGAGTTACTCTCCGTATTCATCCTTTTTAAGCCAACGTTACAAAGGAGATCGAACCACACCTCAACAAATTCATACAAAGGTTCTGAGAAGATTAGATCACTCAAGGAAGAACAAGGGTTTGTGGTGATTGTGGTTCGGTTTGGAATAATTGGGTTTTCGGATTGGGTTTCATTCGATGTTCATCATCTCTCGAAATCATTGTAAGAATTGAATTTGTATCCGAATCTTTTCAATTCCATTCATTTTAGATTATTCATGTTAATCTTAGGTCGAATATAAATTTATTTAGGTTGTTGGTTCTATTGAATTTCAATTCATAAGTATTGTCCAGAAGTGATGATCTTTGAGGTAAAAATTCTTGTTAGATGTTGTTGTTATTGTTGTATTCGTGTGGCGTAGGATGTTAGAAATTATAGAGCTCGATACTAGGTTCATATCTTGTTGGTCGTTGTGGATATATTTGTGACTCGAATGACTCCAGGAGTCCATAGATTCGAGTATTGAATTTAGTTTAGTGATAGTAGGTGATAAGAGTTGAGTAATAAAACCGTTTGGAATGATGTATTCTTTTTGGGTTAGTGTTAGAAATTCGAATGAACACCATGTCCACCTTTAACCGAATGAGAACCACCTCAAAACAAGGTGTTTTGGTGATGATCTTTGAGAGGAATTCAATACACTATAAGGTGGTTAAACCTTTTGTTGCTTTGTGTATATGATAAGTTGAGTTAATATGATCAAGTATGCGGAAACTACTTAATCACACTTAGAAGGTTATTTTGGTTATGGAAATGGAACAGTGATGCTTGTGTATATTGAACAATGAACACCGAATGTATAATACCAAAGGATTCAATATTATTGATAATGTTTATGATTGTTCTTGTTCTTGACAATTATGAATATGAAAGTTTTATCAAAGGTTCTATTCAACATATAAAACTTAATCACATAAAAGACACACACTATTAGTCACATTAATATGACTAAGCTAAGATCTCCTTTTATAGTCCAAGGAGATCTTTACAATATTGTTAATTCTTGTCAAGTCTTGTCGAACTACTTGCTAGCTTATGTGAGTCAGTAACTTAGATACAACATGTATCTATGTTTACAACTTGTTCTGAGAATATAACATAATGACTGATCACATGGGGTAAGATATTATCTACCGTATATAATTGACTTTTTTTATACTTATCCATCCAGCAAGCAGACTTAACATTCGAAGAGCAGACTTAATTGTGGTAGTCACCAGAATTAATCGCTAGACTTAACCACCAGACTTAATGTGAAGATCGTTTGCTCGAGGTTTGTTAGACCTCATCTAGGATTAACACAATAATAATGAACAATAATATAGTATGCACAGCGGAATAGATCAAACGATTCATTATCATTGCACAAGGTTTGTTGAACGATTACAAACCCTAACCCTAGGCGTCTAAACAAAGACTCACGCCTAGGTACACACACACACTTTTCTGGACTACATTGTGGAAGACCTGTTAAAACGTATTCCCTGTATCTCTTTATATAATAGAGATACTAGGGTTACAAAGACAATTAAATAATACATAATAAGTCCCTCATCTTTGTCTTCAATAGTTTCCTCCATCTTTCATATTTTGTCAATATCAACTCTATTTAATTCCTAACAATCTTCCCCTAGTTGATATGACAAAACCAAGCATATGAAAGATTTAGTCTTCCCCTTAATCCATGCTTACCATCAAGGATCTTCAAGCTGCAAATCTTCATAATCTTCTTCCCCTTTTTGGTCACACTCAACTAGGAAAAGAAAAAGAAACATGCAACTTTGATCTTCATAATCACCAACCAGTACCATACTTCCAATCGAGTCTTCTAATGTCTTGAATTACCCACCATTAAGAACACCAAAACGCTTACTTATTAAATGAACTCAAGACATCAAAATCCTAAATCTTCAGTAAAAGTACCAACGAATAATAATGAAACCTTCACCTCGATGTAGCACATAAATGGTTACACATTTAAACAATAAGCTTCCCCTGAAACCCATATGTTAACCATTTTAAAGAACTTGTCGAAGAACTAACCACCATAGAAACAAATACCATGTAGTACCCGCCATGAAGATCATAGTAAAACAGGTACTAATAAAAAATGACTACAATAATATTTGAAACCAAGCAGTAGAATGAAAAATAGTTCTTTATCCAAACCAAAACCTTCTCTGTGTGTGTGTTGTCCCCTCTGTGTGTGTTATGGAACCACCAGTTCCAAATCAATAACCAATGCTTCCCCTCACTTTGAGAAGCCCATGCTCGAGCAGTACAAACCAGCAGTATAAACTGTTCATCCTCCAAAGCTAGCAGTACAAACTGTTGTCGAGCAGTACTAACGCGAAAACCAAGCAGTACTAACTGGTGAAGCCAGCAGTACAAACTGCTACATAGTAACAAATGAGCAGTACTAACTGTTAATCATAGCAGTACCAACTGCTACGTATGAACCAAGAGCAGTACTAAGTTTTCAACACAGCAGTAGAAACTGGTAACCATCAGATCAGAATTTATTCCCCAACCAGAATTAATTTTCTCGATTTGGCCCACATCTGTACGAGTCAACAGATTTACGTAATAAACCCACTTGATCAACAATATTCGATTCATCAATGTAACCAATCGACCAATTTAATACACAAAGCGACACTCTGTCCCCACAAACAGATATCTTCAATCGAATATAATAATCAGAAAACACAAATTGATAATATAGCAAATGAATTTCCGTTCTTAACCTCCGATAGACGACAAATCATCCCCATTAATGAACATCATCCACCGATCAATTATTAATTAATAGTACGAGGATAGCATCCATGATTTAATTTGTACGAGGTTCACAAAGGAAAACATAAAGATCGATACCAGTAATGATTACCTCAGAATATATCAAAAACTGCTGCTGTCGACAAGATTCTTTTCCAGATCTGCTCTTCATCGACAGAAAACCTTGTAACATCCTATATATCATGAGCAACCTGTCTCTGATACCACTTGTGAAGATCGTTTGCTCGAGGTTTGTTAGACCTCATCTAGGATTAACACAATAATAATGAACAATAATATAGTATGCACAGCGGAATAGATCAAACGATTCATTATCATTGCACAAGGTTTGTCGAACGATTACAAACCCTAACCCTAGGCGTCTAAACAAAGACTCACGCCTAGGTACACACACACACTTTTCTGGACTACATTGTGGAAGACCTGTTAAAACGTATTCCCTGTATCTCTTTATATAATAGAGATACTAGGGTTACAAAGACAATTAAATAATACATAATAAGTCCCTTATCTTTGTCTTCAATAGTTTCCTCCATCTTTCATATTTTGTCAATATCAACTCTATTTAATTCCTAACACTTAACTATCAAAGACCAGACTTAACCAGCAGACTTAACTTTGGAACTCACCAGACTTAACACTAAAGCAACCAGAATTAATCACTTAAGAGAAATTCCCGATACTTAGTCTTCAGAATATTTAATTCCCAACAATCCTCCCCTAAACATGTGAACCCTTTTCAACATGTTTCTTCTGAATTGAATTTCTGATTGTGAGGATCTTGCAAACACTTCATAGTCAGACCCTTGATCTGAGCTTTCTTCTAATCTGTGAGATTGAATATCTTTCTCAGTAACTCATCTGCTTTCTGTTCTTTGACTTCAACAATATCAATACACATCTTCAGGCTTCAAACATTGACCTAAAAGATGGTGCAATTTCCTTGGATGGAGGAATTATAAGAGGCAATGGTAATGTGTATCTTGGATGCTTGTTTCAACAAGTGAAATCATCTATCATCATGCCTTTACAAGTGATGAACAAACGTAGTAAACTGAAATTGAAACTTTTCTTCGTTTGACCTTGATGAAGCGAAAAGTGTACCGCTTTTAGGGGTCATTTAAGCCCTAAATCGTATTTATTTGATCAAATATTGCCCTAAATCGTTCCTTTTGTCATTTTAGGTACTTTGGAGAAGAAATCTGGAAAAGGAAGCATTTTGGACGTTTTTGGAGCATAAAAGTGAAGAAAACGACAAAGTCTCAAAATCTGCTGAAAAAGTACCTGTGACGGCGTCAAGCCCCAGTGTGACGCCGTCACCCCTTGACGCGCCAGAGAGGATTTTGGAGGATTAAAAGGGGACGGCATCAAGAAGGCCATCAAGAAACCCTAACCGCGGCGAGGTGACGGCGTCAAGCTCTATAACGTGACGCCGTCAGATCTGTTTTCCTATATATATTTTCATAATTTTTAGTCATTAGTGTGCAACTTTGTGAGGAGAAACCCTAAGACGATTTTTCTGCCATTTTTAAGGGTTTTATACCCTTGGATCTCCCATGTTCAATTGAAGATAAGTAATCAATTAATCATTCAATATGTCTATGTGTTGTTTGATTATATCTTGTTCTTGTCTTTTATTTAACATGCTAGGCTAGATTTATCTTGTGTTTGCTTAGATCTAATGAAACCTAACTATTGATTATTGATTGTTGGTGTGTTATTAATTGTATTGGATGATTGTTTATCGATGTTAGGCTTAAGAAAACTGGCTAACCTCTTATACGGTAACTTGCTTGAACGTCTTAAGAAACATGAACCAATGCATATTAAGGTTATTATGGTTGTATTTAATGCATGAGCGAATTCTAGTGATCCCATGTTAGGAGCTTCTTAGCCGGCTCGACATAGGAGTGAAGTAGGAGCTTATAGAGTTGGGGAAGTACGTACGCCACCCCACGATTGGTATTAAGGAATACACCCGTCATCCACGCAATTAATACACACTAATTAACCGGTAAAAGATAGTTAGGGAGTAAGGAAATCTAAGTAAACACATTTCTCTCCATATAAGTTCCACAACCTTTTTATTTTCAGTCATTTTATTTTATTTGCAATTGTAGTTATTTGGGTTAGTTGACTAGCAACTAATTCCGCCCACTCCTTCAAACCTGAGATTTTACTTGCTTTCATAAAAATATAAAAATACAAAAAGAATCTTCCCTCACCCTTAGACCTATTAGAGTAGTTTTTCAATCCTAACGACACTATTCCCCTAGAGAACGATCAATCCCTCGGTACTTGCCACTACACTATACTACATCGGTCAGGTACACTGCCTGGTGGGGATTGCAAGCCTCTTGAGATCCCTCGAGAGGTAAAACTTGTTGTAAGGTCGCAAAACCACGCATCAAGTTTTTGGCGCCGTTGCCGGGGAATAGTTATTGTTTAGGTTGAATTTTTATTTTATTAGGTCTACTCACTAGATTCCTTTCTAGTGAGATTTTTATTTTATTTTTCTAGGTTTTTCTTTAGTCTATCTTTTTTTTCTTCGTTTCTTTGTTCGTAACCATTACCATCCGACATCATGGAAGGTGGTAATATCCTCGATCCCAACAACCCACCCCCACAACAACACCCACCTCCTAGAGCCCGTACCTTAGGAGACTACTCTCGTCCTAGCCACCATGGCTATCGAAACACCATTGAGCTCATTCAAGGAGCCAATGTCATTCCCTTGCGATCCGACACCATCCGGTTGGTGCAAAGCGGATGCGCATTCCATGGACTTCGTTCCGAATATCCTAATCAACATCTCAAGGACTTTCTCAAAATCGTTGATTCCATAGATCTTGATGTTGCCACTCGAGAGACGACCCGACTGCGTCTCTTTCAATTCTCTCTGCGGGACCAAGCTAGTTAATGGCTAGAGCGTCTACCCGCAGGATCCATCACCTCTTGGGATGATCTCACCACTCGTTTCCTTGCTCAGTTTTTCCCACCAGGAAGAACTACCAAGCTAAGGAATAATATCTTGATGTTCCAACAACGTCAAGGCGAAACCCTCTACGAGGCATGGACTCGATTCAAGGACTTACTCCAAAAAGTCCCTCACCATGGCATAGAACTTTGGCTCCAAGTCCAAATCTTCTATGACCACATCAATCTCTCCACGAGGCAAACCATTGACCAATCGGCCGGTGGTAAGCTACGTGATCTAAGTGCGGAACAATCATGGGCTCTCCTGGAAGATCTTGCTCTTTATGACAACGAAAGTTGGAATGATCCCCGTGATTTGAATAAAACGGTCAAGGCAATATCTTTTCCTTCGAACAATTCAAGCACTTCCGACCGTAGGATCATAGAACTTGAAGACCAAGTCAAGTTTCTTATGAAATCCTACGAGGCTCCTAAACCTTCAAGCCAAGTGAACAAAATCACTTCTTCGTGTGAATTATGTAGTGGTCCCCACGACACTCGTGATTGCATGGAACTCCCCGAACAAGCTTTTGCGGACTACGCATCCTCGCGTACCGACGGAGCGGGAGACAAGTGGTAAACTTTTAAACCCGAGCCAAACCCCTACGGTGATTCATACAACCCCTCATGGAAAAATCACCCAAACCTTAGGTGGAAACAAAACCAAAACGCACAACAAACCAATTCTTCCAACCCACCTAATCGTTTCCAATCAAGCGGTTCATTCCCGAACCGTACTTTCAATAACAATCCTTCCAACAATTATGGTAGTACCAATAATCTTGAAGGATTGATGTCCAAATTTATGGCATCTCAAGAAGCTCGGATAGCTAGATTCGAATCCGAATTCAATCAACAACAAACGGAGATGACCAATAAAATTGACAACTTATTGAAAGCCCTAGATAACCAAGTACTATCACCTCCACATAAGGACGCTAGGAACACAAATAGCGGACCCCAAGTAAAAGACCCCTCTTCATCCAAACATGTCCACTTCGTCAACATTGTCACTATTAAACCAATTGATAGGAATGAGGATAATAGTGAACCTGAGGATGAGGTTAAGAAAGTCGAGGTTGATAAAGAAGTTAGGAAAGTGAGATTGAAAAAGTAGATGATGATGAGGACTACTTCAATAGGCTACCCACTAAGGAAGAACGCACATATCATACAGACTTATTCGATGACCCCGAGATATCATACTTCCTAGGTAGACCAATTATAGAAATGGGCGACCCTTCTAATCTCAACATACCATGCAACATCGGACATTTACATGTGTGGAAAGCTTACATCGACCTTAGATTGCCCATAAACATCATGACTAGAGCCCACTACAACTTGATAATGAAAAATCAACTTGGGTATAGGATGCTCCCTGATAAGGGTTGGATGAGTAACTTCACGGGAAGAGTTACGGGATTACCGGTTTATGTAGGAAACTTCACCTATGCCACCGACTTTGTAATTGTAGAAGATATCCGCCCAATAGTCGATGCATGCTTAACTCAAGTAGTTTTTGGAAAACCATTTGTTGAGGTCTCTAGAATGACTTATGAACCTCTCTTAGGGATAGTTAGATTTAAGGATGAGACCGATGAGGTAAACTACCAAATGCCATATAAGATAGAGCAATTCCAACACTTGTCAATTGTTGAGAAGGAGCTTAAGCAAGCAGTCTACTATAGGAATGATGGAGATAGAAGTAAAGGAGTAGACTATGTTATGGAAAGGATATCCGGTTTCTACAAGGATTGTTTGAAATTAGGACCGGAATATAAAACCGGACATGAGAATGGCCTAGAAACCGTGACCAATGATGGAGTCACGTAATGTACGGTGACTTTGAGTCTAGCTACAAGACTCGTTAATAAAGAAAAGTGCTTCTTGGGAGGCAACCCAAGCTTTATTTGCTTTGTGTGTTTATTTATTTGTTTGTTTGATTTTATTTGCTTCCATATGTATGTTTAATTTTTATTATTATTGATTCATGTTCGAAACTAAATTGTGAAAATGCTTTATCTTGTTTTTAACTTCGTCTTAACTACATATAAAGGTATTTTGCAAAAGTTAAGTGTAAGGGAAATCCAAATCGGTTTATTAGAACAAATGAACATGAATCGTAACAATAATAAATTAACATACATATTAGTATTTGTTTGAGTCAAATGCTTGTATCGAGTCATAATGATATTTTGCAGGAATTTCAGGAAGTAAGGTATAGGTTTTTCCAGAAATTTTCCGGAAACTTAACATGAGAATTCTGTCAGATCATTTCTGACGGCGTCAGGCCTTACAACCTGACGGCGTCAGGTTTTAATTTTCTGAAATTTTTGAAAGTTTTGCTTTTCTTCCGGAATCATAAAATGCTTTATTAAATCTCTAACTTATAAACTCCAGGAATCTGCAAAATAATCATTCCACAAGCATTATATCCTTATACAGATTTATCCCGCCGATGTTATGCAGGTTTTCGTGTTTGTTTTCTCAGGATTAACAGGTTATTTTGGACAAGGAGATGTATGTGGAATCTAGCTTTTGGCGCTGCTTTAATCTTGAAGTTTCAACATTACCTTGGAAGAAGATCTAACCATGTTACCCCTTTATCCACCGAACGAATCAGGGGAGTATTTGATTTCATTCTTTTACCTTATTTACTTTTACATCTTGCTATTTGAACATTGGGGACAATGTTCTTCTTAAGTGTAAGGGGGGGGGGGGGGTAAAGTACGATACTTTAGAGAATGCTATTGCACTTGATTTTCGTTTGTTTAATGGTAGATGTGTAATAAAACTGAGAGAAATACCTATTAAGGCAATTTTAGTGCAAAATTTAAATTTTTTTACAACATATAGGAGTGAAACTTTGGTCTTAATGAGCGTCTCACGGATAGGAGTTATATGACTAGCACAATCAGCCTTACTTCATGTAAAACTAATGTGCGTTTAGAGACTGCCTAATGCACAATCAGCCTTACTTCATACAAAAATCAATGCACAATCAGCCTTACTTCATGTAAAACTAATGTGCGTTTAGAGACTGCCTAATGCACAAAAAATGTGTAAGTCTTACTTCATGTAAAACTAATGCGCGTTTACACTTCGCCTAAATTCTATTTTAATGCACAAAACAATGTTATTTTATACAAATGCATGTTGATTACCCAAAGATACCCCTTCTACTAACTTCCTATAAAAAAATAATAAACATTTAGCTAAGGATATGTGTTTTACTAACTTCTTATGAAAACTAAAGCACGTTTAGCCATTTTGACGCACAAAAAAAAATGTTATTTCATACAAAGGCGTGTTGAAGACCTAAGAATATAACTTGATTAATTTCATAAAAAAAAAAGTAATGCACATTATCTTATTTTTTATGCAAAAACACAAGATTATTTCACAAAAGCAGGTACAATTACCCAATCATACTTTAGCAACATTCACACTTAGCAACTTTGATGCACAAAATACAGTTTAATCTGGTGCACATCTTTACATTATATAAATTAAAAAAGCAATGTTAAGTTATAAAATCAATACCTGTAAAATTTTAGCAATTAACGAAAATCCTACACCTTTATAATAATATGAACAAAACTAGGTTTAATTGACTTACGCAAGCATTTTTCTCCATAAAAATCACCGATTTCAACTTCTATTACCGTTGAATCAATATTCAGATCTTTTATTGACAAATATCTGATGCTTTTTTGAATGATTAGATGAGAAATCAGTGTTTGATTGTTGTTAGGGAATTAGTAAAGTTGGAGAGATTAATATTTGTGTTATCAATGTAATTTTAAGAAAATTATTTATAGTGGAATATAATGCACAAATTATGTATGTGCTACATGGATAAGTGTTATGCATATGATGTAAGTTTGTATTCCTAGTAAAATTTGATGCACAAATTAGCCATATTACTATATTACCTAAGGATTTTACTTTTACTTTCTATGAAATGGAGGTCTCATGAATAGTGCTTTTGAGTACACTCTTAAAGCCAGTTGACTTATGAGGGAAAAAGACTATCCTTACACGGCAACGAAACTAGAAGCTGCAAATTAAAACATGGTTGTTGCATATGTTATTCCACACAATTCACGATTATCAAAATATTTCAAATTATTACTAACTTCCTACAAAAACTAATGCACATTTAGCCTACTTTTTAATGCATAAAAGAGTGTTATATCACACGACTCATAGTTATCCAAATGTATAACACTTTTACTAACTTCCTACAAAAAAATAATGCACATTTAGCCACTTTTTAATGCATAAAAAACTGTTATTCCACAAAAGACACAATTATCTAAGCGAAACGTGATGTTACTAACTTCCTATGAAAACTAATGGACAATTTGCCCATTTTTAATGCACAAAACTATGTAGTTTCACACAACTCACGATTATCCAAATGTATTGCACTTTTACTAACTTCCTACGAAAACTAATGCACGTTTAGCCAATTTTTAATGCACAATATGGTGTATTTCACACAACTCAAGTTTATCAAAATGTTTTTCAATTTTACTAACTATCTATGAAAACTAATGCACGCAAAATCTTCATTTGGTTTATCAAAAAAGAATATATAATTCGTAAACATTCAGATAAACTATTTCCATCAACATTCCCCCAGTTATCTCTATTATATATTTTCTTAAGAATGTTACCTGACAATCTGACACGTTTGACCCAACTAGGTATCAGGTTCATGAAAAGCATCGCATCTGTATATGTTTTTGAACTTTCACTCATTCAAGCTAGTGTGACCTTATGAGGAACCGATAGTATCTAGTGGGAGACACCTCAAGTAGCAGAGATCATGCTGATTTCCTACACAAAAACATGTTAGTTTTAGCCAAGACCATGTTTAATGCACAAAAATATGTAAGTCTTAGCCAAGAACACGCTGATTACCAATGCCTATCACTATGCCTAACTTCCTATGCAAACTAATGCGCGTGTAACCCCTGTTTAATGCATAAAAACATGTAAGTGTTAGCCAAGAACACACTATTTTCCAATGCCTATCAGTATGCCTAACTTTTTATGAACACTAGTGCTCCTACACTTATCGCCTTGCCTAACTTTATGTGAAAACTAATGCGTGATTATCCCTTTTAATGCACAAAAATGTGTAAGTTTTAACCGAGAATACGCTGATTTCCATCTCTTATCACTTTGCCTAAATTCATGTGAAAACTAATGCTCTTTTAGCCCAAATTTAATGCACAAAAACTTTAAAGTTTTAGCTGAGATCACAATGATTTCCTGCACATATCACTTTGCCTAAATTCCTATGAAAACTAATGCGCGTTTAGCCCCTGTTTAATGCACAGAAACGTGTATGTTTTAGCCGAGAACAAGCTGATTTTCTGCAAATATCACTTTGAAAACTAATGCGAGTTTAGCTCATTTTTTATGCACAAAACAATGTAACCTCAAACAAATAACGATTACACAAACATGTCACATTCGGCCAACATTATATGAAACTTATGCACATTTGTCCCTTAAATAATGCACAAATTATGTTCAATCAAATCAGATACACATTTAATAAAACAATTTTACATCTAATTACATTATTACCTATAGAATTTGGAGTTTTTGAGGGAAGATCGTGGCACATCTTCATCCTCTTATTAGCTCGTTGTTCTTCATTATCTAACACGCGTATAGTTATTGATACTTTCCTTCGAATTCTTCTTGTTGTTGCTAATTTATACAAAAAATCACTAGTACAGATTTGGGTTTTCGTCACACATGTTGTATTTTGAACGGCCACACAATAACTTATTTATGTGACTAAATGTACCAGCATAAAATAAACAGCCACACTTGATCCGACTTGTGTGACCATTTCGGAATTACATCTGAGGCTACAGCCACACATTTGAATATTTTCGTGACTAGAGGTATCTGGTAAAACTTGTTTTGATTATTTAGTCACTTATAATTTGGGACGTGTGACGGATATAAATAAGTTTGAAACATTAGTCACACTATATATATACATATATGACAAATATATGTCACACAATTGAACAGTGTAACCAAAATCCATATATGGTCACATGAAGTAATTGTGTATGTGGCTAAATCATATACTCAAGTTTGTCACACATTATTTAAATGTGACTGCTAGTTTTTGTTGAAAATTTAGCCAGATATGAATTTGAAATATGTGACAACTAAAAAGTAAGTTTGAAGCATTAGTCACGATATGCATTTAAAAGTGACAAATATATGTCACACACTTGAACAGTGTGACCAAATGTCATATATGGTCACACTAAACCATAGGCATACATGATTAAGTGTGACCAAAATTCGATAGATATGGTCACGTAAGTTAATATGTGTGTCTAAAGTTTAGTGTGTGTTTGCCTGCCAAATCCTAATGTGTATGGTCACATTTAATTGTAGCACAATCATGTGACTAAAAGCTATACAATAGTCACACCATATCACAAATGTGTATCTAAATTATGTTTATGGCCACATTATAAGGGTATTATATGTAACGAATACATTCAAAATAGTCACATTGTGAAATATTCATGTGTCTATTTTTTATTATTTTAACAAAACCTTTGTCCTAAATGGTCCTAGTATGCAATAGTCAAAAATTTCAAAATCTCAATGTTTTGGCTCCATTGTAAGCATTTATGTTGTCTTTAATCCTATCTAGTTGTTCACCAACCACATTGTACCATACTATATCCTTTTTTTTCTTGCATTATATAATACCCCAGTTATCATCAACTCTTTATCATGTCAATTGCTTTTCACCATGGATGCACAAAATGGTTGTCAAATGGTCTGCATTGACTATTGGGTTGAAAATGAAAACAAGGCTGGATTGACCTTTTTTGCAAGGCGTCCCCCTTGATGAAGCGAAAAGTGTACTGCTTTTAGGGGGTCATTTAAGCCCTAAATCGTATTTATTTGATCAAATATTTCCCTAAATCGTTCCTTTTGTCATTTTAGGTACTTTGGAGAAGAAATCTGGAAAAGGAAGCATTTTGGACGTTTTTGGAGCATAAAAGTGAAGAAAATGACAAAGTCTCCAAAACTGCTGGAAAAGTACACGTGACGACGTCAAGGATTGCTCCTGACGGCTTCACGGCTTGGCAAAAGAGGTGGATATGACAAATACACGTGACGCGCCAGAAAGTTTTACAAAGAAAGTCTGACGGCGTCACCCTTTAAGGTGATCAAGGCCGTCACGGTCTAAGTTAAAGAGAGACGGCGTCAAGCACAATTATGACGGCGTCAACCCTTGATGCGCCAGAGTGGATTTTGGAGGATTAAAGTGGGACGGCGTCAGGAAGACCATCCGGGAACCCTAGCCGCGGCGAGGTGACGGCGTCACCTCCTACAACGTGACGCCGTCAGCCCCTAAATTCTATATATAGTTTTGCAATTTTTAGTCATTAGTGTGCAACTTTGTGAGGAGAAACCCTAAGACGAATTTTCTGCCATTTTTAAGGGTTTTATACCCTTGGATCTCCCATGTTTAATTGAAGATAAGTAATCAACTAATCATTCAATATGTCTATGTGTTGTTTGATTATATCTTGTTCTTGTCTTTTAATTAACATGCTAGGCTAGATTTATCTTGTGTTTGCTTAGATCTAATGAAACCTAACTATTGATTATTGGTTGTTGGTGTGTTATTAATTGTATTGGATGATTGTTTATCGATGTTAGGCTTAAGAAAACTGGCTAACCTCCTATACGGTAACTTGCTTGAACGTCTTAAGAAACATGAACCAATGCGTACTAAGGTTTTTATGGTTGTATTTAATGCATGAGCGAATTCTAGTGATCCCATGTTAGGAGCTTCTTAGCCGGCTCGACATAGGAGTGAAGTAGGAGCTTGTAGAGTTGGGGAAGTATGTACGCCACCCCACGATTGGTATTAAGGAATACACCCGTCATCCACGCAATTAATACACACTAATCAACCGGTAAAAGATAGGTAGGGAGTAAGGAAATCTAAGTAAACACATTTCTCCCCATATAAGTTCCACCACCTTTTTATTTTCAGTTATTTTATTTCATTTGCATTTGTAGTTATTTGGGTTAGTTGACTAGCAACTAATTCCGCCCACTCCTTCAAACCCGAGATTTTACTTGCTTTCATAAAAAATTATAAAAATACAAAAAGAATCTTCCCTCACCCTTAGACCTATTAGAGTAGTTTTTCAATCCTAACGACACTATTCCCCTAGAGAACGATCAATCCCCCGGTACTTGCCACTTCACTATACTACATCGGTCAGGTACACTGCCTGGTGGGGATTGCAAGCCTCTTGAGATCCCTCGAGAGGTAAAACCTGTTGTAAGGTCGCAAAACCATGCATCAAGTTTTTGGCGCCGCTGCCGGGGAATAGTTATTGTTTAGGTTGAATTTTTATTTTATTAGGTCTACTCACTAGACTCCTTTCTAGTGAGATTTTTATTTTATTTTTCTAGGTTTTTCTTTAGTCTATCTTTTTCTTCGTTTCTTTGTTCGTAACCATTACCATCCGACATCATGAAAGGTGGTAATATCCTCGATCCCAACAACCCACCACCACAACAACACCCACCTCCTAGAGCCCGTACCTTAGGAGACTACTCCCGTCCTAGCCACCATGGCTATCGAAACACCATTGAGCTCACTCAAGGAGCCAATGTCACTCCCTTGCGATCCGACACCATCCGGTTGGTGCAAAGCGGATGCGTATTCCATGGACTTCGTTCCGAAGATCCTAATCAACATCTCAAGGACTTTCTCAAAATCGTTGATTCCATAGACCTTGATGTTGCCACTCGAGAGACGACCGGACTACGTCTCTTTCAATTCTCTCTGCGGGATCAAGCTAGTCAATGGCTAGAGCGTCTACCCGCAGGATCCATCACCTCTTGGGATGATCTCACCACTCGTTTCCTCGCTCAGTTTTTCCCACCAGGAAGAACTACCAAGCTAAGGAATGATATCTTGATGTTCCAACAACGTCAAGGCGAAACCCTCTACGAGGCATGGACTCGATTCAAGGACTTACTCCAAAAAGTCCCTCACCATGGCATAGAACTTTGGCTCCAAGTCCAAATCTTCTATGACCATATCAATCTCTCCACGAGGCAAACCATTGACCAATCAGCCGGTGGTAAGCTACGTGATCTAAGTGCGGAACAATCATGGGCTCTCCTGGATGATCTTGCTCTTTATGACAACGAAAGTCGGAGTGATCCCCGTGATTTGAATAAAACGGTCAAGGCAATATCTTTGCCTTCGAACAATTCAAGCACTTCCGACCGTAGGATCATAGAACTTGAAGACCAAGTCAAGTTTCTTATGAAATCCTACGAGGCTCCTAAACCTTCAAGCCAAGTGAACAAAATCACTTCTTCATGTGAATTATGTAGTGGTCCCCACGACACTCGTGATTGCGTGGAACTTCCCGAACAAGCTTTTGCGGACTACGCATCCTCGCGTACCGATGGAGCGGGAGACAAGTGGTACACTTTCAAACCCGAGATAAACCCCTACGGTGATTCATGCAACCCCTCATGGAAAAATCACCCAAACCTTAGGTGGAAACAAAACCAAAACGCACGACAAACCAATTCCTCCAACCCACCTAATCGTTTCCAATCAAGCGGTTCCAACTCGAACCATACTTTCAATAACAATCCTTCCAACAATTATGGTAGTACCAATAACTTTGAAGGATTGATGTCCCAATTTATGGCATCTCAAGAAGCTCGTTTGGCCAAGTTTGAATCCGAATTCAATCAACAACAAACGGAGATGACCAATAAAATTGACAACTTATTGAAAGCCCTCAATAACCAAGTGCTATCACCTCCACATAAGGACGCTAGGAACACAAATAGCGGACCCCAAGTAAAAGACCCCTCTTCATCCAAACATGTCCACTTCGTCAACATTGTCACTATTAAACCAATTGATAGGAATGAGGATAATAGTGAACCTAAGGATGAGGTTAAGAAAGTCGAGGTTGATAAAGAAGTTAGGAAAAGTGAGATTGAAGAAGTTGATGATGATGAGGACTACTTCAATAGGCTACCCACTAAGGAAGAGCGCGCATATCATACAGACTTATTCGATGACCCCGAGACACCATACTTCCTAGGTAGACCAATTATAAAAATGGGCGACCCTTCTAATCTCAACATACCATGCAACATAGGACATTTGCATGTGTGGAAAGCTTACATCGACCTTAGATCGCCCATAAATATCATGACTAGAGCCCACTACAACTTGATAATGAAAAATCAACTTGGGTATAGGATGTTCCCTGATAAGGGTTGGATGAGTAACTTCACGGGAAGAGTTAAGGGATTACCGGTTTATGTAGGAAACTTCACCTATGTCACCGACTTTGTAATTGTTGAAGATATCCGGCCAATAGTCGATGCATGCTTAACTCAATTAGTTTTTGGAAAACCATTTGTTGAGGTCTCTAGAATGACTTATGAACCTTCCTTAGGGATAGTTAGATTTAAGGATGAGACCGATGAGGTAAACTACCAAATGCCATATAAGATAGAGCAATTCCAACACTTGTCAAATGTCGAGAAGGAGCTTAAGCAAGCGGTCTACTATAGGAATGATGAGGATAGAAATAATGGAGTAGACTATGTTATGGAAAGGATATCCGGTTTCTACAAGGATTGTTTGAAATTAGGACCGGAATATAAAACCGGAAATGAGAATGGCCTAGGAACCGTGACCAATGATGGAGTCACGTAATGTACGGTGACTTTGAGTCTAGCTACAAGACTCGTTAATAAAGAAAAGCGCTTCTTGGGAGGCAACCCAAGCTTTATTTGCTTTGTGTGTTTATTTGTTTGGTTGTTTGATTTTATTTGCTTCTGTATGTATGTTTAATTTTTATTATTATTGATTCATGTTCAAAACTAAATTGTGAAAATGCTTTATCTTGTTTTTAACTTCGTCTTAACTACATATAAAGGTATTTTGCAAAAGTTAAGTGTAAGGGAAATCCAAATCGGTTTATTAGAAAAAATGAACATGAATCGTAACAATAATAAATTAACATACATATTAGTAATTGTTTGAGTCAAATGCTTGTATCGAGTCATAATGATGTTTTGCAGGAATTCCAGGAAGTAAGGTATAGGTTTTTCCAGAAATTTTCCGGAAACTTAACATGAGAATTCTGTCAGATCATTTCTGACGGCGTCAGGCATTACAACCTGACGGCGTCAGGTTTTAATTTTCTGAAATTTTTGAAAGCTTTGTTTTTCTACCGGAATCATAAAAGGTTTTTATTAAATCTATAACTTATAAACTCCAGGAATCTGCAAAATAATCATTCCACAAGCATTATATCCTTATATAGATTTATCTCGCCGATGTTATGCAGGTTTTCGTGTTTGTTTTCTCAGGTTTAACAGGTTATTTTGGACAAGGAGATGTATGTGGAATCAAGCTTTTGGCGATGCTTTAGTCTTGAAGCTTCAACATTACCTTGGAAGAAGATCTAACCATGTTACCTCTATATCCACCGAGCGAATCAGGGGAGTATTTGATTTCATTCTTTTACCTTATTTACTTTTACATCTTGTTATTTGAACATTGGGGACAATGTTCATCTTAAGTGTAAGGGGGGGGGGGGTAAAGTACGATACTTTAGAGAATGCAATTACGCTTGATTTTTCGTTTGTTTAATGGTAGATGTGTAATAAAACTGGGAGAAATACCTGTTAAGGCAATTTTAGTGCCAAATTTAAATTTTTTTACAACATATAGGAGTGAAACTTTGATCTTAATGAGCGTCTCACGGATAGGAGTTATATGACTAGCACAAAACCGTACCACTAAAAAAATTTTCCACCCCCAAATATGTGAGGTTCGCCCCTAGAATTGGTAGGAAAAGCATTTATGCTATGATGTGTGTACCGGTAGCACTTAGATTCTAGAACTTGCGTTAGGACCATTCCGAGGCCACAAGTGAGACTACATTCGTGTAGTTAGATTTACTACATGATAAGAGGCATTAGGATTAACCCATTGTTTTACACCTGTGTTTTTGTTATAATTACGTTGGCTACATTGGTCAAGTAATTCTCCCACACCCTTTGCGTTGTACTCATTTTTAGTACACGATACCCCTAGTACACCCCTCAGAGCCTATCTTTTCGTTTCTAACTTTAAGCATTTTACTTAAAGTAATAATTTGTTTACACCCCACTTAAATGTACACCCAAATCGCCTTAGCCTACCTTGTATGCACTCATTTTTAGTGCATTATTGTGACAACATTTGTTTAAACCCCAAGTTAATTATCTAATTGATTACATGGTTGCTAAGTCGAGTCATATCCTTGTACATATTGTTTTGGGACGATTGGGACTCATGGGTAAAGTACTAGTGTAATGGAGTAATGGGGAAGAACATCATTATTACCCCCATATGTGCTAAATATTTTAAAAGTACTCCAAGTTTTTCAATTATCTTAATTCGAGTCATTAGAATAGTAATTGTAAAGTTATGTAAAAGTTCAAGTGTAAGGGGGATACAACCCCCTATGATGTATTATTTTGGATGGTAGGGCAAGAGTGTATGAAAAAAAAAAAAAAAAAAAAAAAAAAAAAAAAAGTAGAAAAAGTAGAAAAAACATACGGACTACCATCCCGTTTCATTTTATGTTTATTTTATCTTTTTGTTATTTCTTTCATTAGCTTAAGTCGAGTCTAGTCTTGGCTTAGCAACGCCATATTGTACATGTAATTAATCAAGATCTTTAACTCGCCACCAGTAAAATATCCTTTATCCAACAAAACCGTGTTTATCATATCCCTACACCTCACGTTATAACCCATGTAAAAGCCCTCTTTGATAGTTTATCTTAGGTGCTTACGCCTTGTGGAGAAGGTTTTTGATCCTTTCCCAAGCCTATGGTAATCTATTTGTTATGACAGGTAGTGAGAGATATTATTCATTTTCATTTATGAGATATACTTTTATGACACCTGAGAGATGTGAGTATCTAAACACTACTTGTGAGGTGCTAGTTTGTAATCTCTGTGCTTATTATTGTGAGGTGCTAGTTTGTAATCTTCTTTCCTTTGGGTTTATTTGCTCCCCTGAGATATTTCCTCCCCTGGATTGCAAATAACATTTCCTCCCCTGTTTGGAAGATCTCTCACCATGTACCAAAATATTCCTCTCCCCATCATCTGATCTATCAATTAGAACTTGTTATCAGACAATATTGTACATGAAGCCATCAATTCCTTAAGAGTTTAATTTGCTGCCCTCATCACTTCTAGGTGTGTTAACTCCTATGAGAGGTGATTCATGGGGCATTTGACTCATGGTCCATCATTTGATGGTTTTTGTGAGTCACTTTGAAAATCCTTTTTAAGAAACTTTTGCCTTAGCAGTATGTACTTGATTTTATTATGAGAAACCATACTGGTTTCAACCATTTTGAAGGGATTAAGTGTATAACAGATACTTAATCAAAATTTTGGTTTAAAGCAACCTCTGGTTGTGTGAGAACCAATGTTTTCAGTTATAAATAACTGCCTGTGTAAAGATAAACCTATTCAAAAGGCTTTCTTGACAGGGTTTCCAGCTCATAGCAATTGTTACCTCTAACACAAGTGTTAGATTCACTTTTACTAGCTGTTCTTTCTATCAGATGTCCTTAGACTTGCTCATTATACTTAAAAGTATAAAATGATAGAAAGTGAGTTGTATCAGTTACTTTCTGATCAACTAAGTCATCAATTCAATGTGAAATTTCATAATCAGGTTTCAAGAAAGATGTTTTAAGGAGGTGTAAATTCCCAAACTCTTTCTATCATGAACCTATTATGTCAGCAACTAGTATTATCATTCTGCTGCTCACATTTCACTTGAAATATCCTTTGTGCTCAAATATTCATACCTGAAATTGTTAGTCTAAAACCAAAAGAACAATGTACAAAGTACTTGTCTTATATTAGAATAAACATATGACTAACTGTATGAATAAACACAATTAAAAGTAATAGCTAGTACCAATTTACAAAGCCAACAGTACGAACAAAAATTTATATACATAAACACACAGATTTAAATCATTGAGGATTTAGCATTCCAATACTTGCTACCAAGTATTGAAACCTACCAACATCAAAAGCTTTTGTTAGCAGATCTGCAAAGTTGTGTTCTGAAGCAATTTTAAGATCTTGAATTAATCTTTTCTCATTGCAGTCTCTTATAAAGTGATGTCTAATTTCAATGTGTTTTGTTTTAGAATGTTGTACTGGATTTTTAATAATGCAAATTGTACTACTATTATCAATATGAATGAAAGTGTTCATAAAATTGTACCCATAGTCAAGAAGTTGGTTTTGAAGCCATAGGACTTGAGCACAGCAACTTGCAGCAGCTACATATTCAGCTTCAGTTGTTGAAGTAGCCACAATTGTTTGCTTCTTACACTGCCATGAGATAAGTCTACACCCAAGGAATTGACATCCTCCAGTTGTTGACTTTCTGTCCAAGCTAGTACCAGCATAATCACTATCCGAAAATGCTACCAAGTCAAAAGGTGACTCTCTAGAATACCATAGTCCCAACCTAGGTTGACCCTTGAGATATCTAAAAATTCTCTGTACTGCTGTTAAATGAGAAACCTTTGGAGTTACTTGAAATCATGCACAAGCACAAATAGAGAACATGATGTCAGGTCTTGATGATGTAAGATACATCAAAGAGCCTATCATAGATCTGTAAGAGTGTACATCTACATTGTCTCCATCTAAGTCTTTAAGAAGTGGCTTCTCAGAGTCCATTGGTGTGCTTGCCATTTTTGAATCAGCGAAGTTGAACTTCCTAAGTATCTCAGCAACATATTTATCTTGACTAATAAATATGCCTTTATATGACTGTTTAACTTGCAAACCCAAAAAGAATGTAAGTTCCCCCATGGAACTCATCTGAAACTTATGATGCATAATGTTGATGCAAATAATGTTCTAAAAACGTTATTTATATCTTTCGATTACTTCACGTTTTGAGGATGACAAAATGTGAAATCATGATACGTTAAAATCAACGTAAACAAGTCTTTAATCGGAAGATCCCGTTTCTACGCAAATCACTCTAGAACAAAGTTACAACTTGAACTAGTGATCAAAGAAGTGAATTTATGTTTTGAGAATTCACATTTTAAATGGGACAAAACATTTTTTCAAAAATACACATGAAATTTTTTTTTTTAAATATTAAGAAATGTTTTAATGGAAAAATAAGTTTGAAAATCACAACAGCTATTTTCCCCTAAAAATCAGCTCCAACCTTCCCCAAATAAGTTTTCACCAGAAAAGACAAAATTTGGAGCGTCCTAGTCTACGACGGCTCCACGGTTCCGTTAAATTTAACGGAGCCGTGGGGTATTTAACGGAGCCGTCCGTACAAAATTTTCTGTAACATTCAGATTTTCTTTGCCTATAAATACCCACCCCTTTCACAGTTTTTAGGCATCCTTTCACACACAAAACTTTCTGAGTTGAATACTCTCTTCACACTTTCTTTCTTAGATCATTTAGGTTAGTTTTTCTTTTGTTCAAGAGTGATCCAATCATCCTTCAATTGATCCTCTTCATTCCTCTTCACTTGCAAGAGAAGAACACAAGTATCCAAGTTGATACAAGGTGTTATCATTCCTCTTCATTGTCAAGAGAAGAACACAAGTGTCCAAGTTGATACAAGGTGTTATCATTCCTCTTCATTAGCAAGAGAAGAACTCAAGATCTTCAAGAAGACAAGAGTTGTAGTGGTTAGGTTTTGTAACACTTGTTACATCCTTGTTGTATCTTAGCATACATCAAGATTATCTTTCTTTTGTGAGAGTGTAAGTGAAGATCATTGTGATCTTAAGAGATAGTGAAGATCTCTTGAAGCCATTGGGCTTGTGTGTGAGTAGTCAAAGGATCTAGAGTAGTTAGATTAAGTAGAGTGAAGTGAGAGTTGATCTTTGTGATCGTGTTGAGATCGTGGTGATCTCTTGAAGCCATTGGGCTTGTGTGTTTGGTCACGTGGACCTTGGTAGATTGGTGCTAGCTAAGATTAGCACTCGACATTTAGCTTAGTGTCGGTAATAGGATAAGCGACGTGTACGGTTTTCTCCGCCTGAAGGGAGGTTGTTGACATAGTGCTTGAAACTCTCGAGTGTGGTACTCGGGGAGTGGAGTAGGGCGAAGAAGAGCTTCTTAGCCGAACCACTATAAATCCTTTGTCTCGGTTTGATCTTTCCAACTCTACTCTTTACTTTCATTATTTTATATTAGTTAGTTTAGTGTGTAGTTCATATTGGTGTTGATTGATTACACATAGAGTTCGAATCAAAGTTTCCAATAACCAACTTTTAAAACAAGATTTTTAAAAGAATTTTAAACCGGTAAACTATTCAACCCCCCTTCTAGTTTCCCATAATTGGTATCAGAAGCCACGTCAGTCAAGATTTTAAAGTATATTGTATTTTAAAACTTGAATCGATCAATGGATTCCGACAAATATCTAGAAGGGCAATCTATGCAATGACCACCACTTTTCGAAACCGATTGTTTTATTTATTGGAAAACAAGATTCGAAACGTATATGAAATCAAAAGACATTGATCTTTGGCATGTTATTACCGAGGGTGACTTTCAACCTATTCAAATGAATCCGGAAACTAAAAAGGATGAAATAGTTTCTTATGATAAACAAAGTGATGACCTTAAAAGGAAATTAGCCAAAAATAATGAGGCTAAAATGATGATTTATAATGCTTTGCCTAAAAAGGAATTTGAAAGAATTTTCATGTGTAATACGGCAAAAGATATTTGGAAAACTTTGTTAGTCACTCACCAAGGTAATAACCAAGTCAAAGAGAACAAGGTAGATCTTCTTGTTCAACAATATGAACAATTTTCCATTACGGAAGATGAATCTATAGATAATGCTTTTGCTAGATTCAATACTATTATTACTAGTCTTAAAGCTCTTGATGAAGGTTACTCTAGCAAGAATTATGTTAGGAAGTTCCTTAGGGCTCTACATCCTAAATGGAGAGCAAAGGTTACCGCCATTGAAGAGTCAAAGGACTTGGCGATGTTGTCATTCGATGAACTTATAGGAAACTTGAAAGTTCACGAGATGATAATTAAGAAAGACTCCGATATAGTCAAAGGCAAAAGTGAGAGAGTTAGATCTCTAGCGTTGAAAGCCAAGAAGGAGTCTAGTGATGAGGAATGTTCGAGTTCCGATAGTGAAGATGAGGAATATGCATTAGCGGTTAGGGACTTTAAAAAGTTCTTTAGGAGAAGAGGTAGGTTCATTAGGCAACCTCGTGATGAGAAGAAGACATCACAAAAGAACCATGCTGAAAAGAAAGGGACAAGTGATAGGAAATGCTTTAGATGCGAAGATCCTAATCACCTCATAGGAGAGTGTCCCAAGCCATCGAAAGTCAACAACCAACGAGCTCTCATAGGAGGCTCCTGGAGTGATAGCGGTGATGATGAAGAAAAGAAGCCCAAGGACGAAACATGTCTAATGGCTCATGCTTCTAATGAGGTACGTTACGATTACCCTAATTTCATAGATGACAACTCGTCAATAGATGATAACATACTACATGACGAACATAATAATCTATGCAAAATTGTTTCAAAAATGTTAAGTAGAAACAAATCACTAAAGTTAAAATTGCATGAACTCGAAGTGAAAATTTTAGAACTAAAGGATCAAGTCAAAGGACTTGAAAGAAACAAAGAAATAGACGTAGGATGTGAGTCATGCATAAGTCTTCGATTAGAAAATGAAAAACTTAAGGAAAATGCAATTAGGATAACTAGGTTCAAAAAGAATACCGAAAATGTTTCGACAGATAAAACAAATCGTGTAAAATCTGTCAAACCTACTGATTCTGTCAAATCCCAAGACGGCACCACTAAAGGTACCAACGGTACCATTAAAATTAATGGAACCGTGGTACCGTCTGGCACTGGGGACAGAACTGAGTCGAATCTCAAAAACAAATCAAGTCCTAAACCAACTCACATAGTTGTTAATGGCACAAAGGTCTCAATTGCTAGTATAGAGGAAGTTAAGAGATTTTACAAACCCATGTCAAAACCCAAACCTGGATTTGTAAAACCTAACACAAGACCTAAGACTCCTCCACCTAGAAAAACAAACACTCCCAAATCTCGGTCAAGAACTCCTCTACCGAGACGTAACTCTAGAAGACAAAGTTTTCCAAGTAACTATCCCGTAACTTGGAATGACTGTCAACTGCAAAGTTACTTGCCATGGGAAATTTGTCCTCCATTCCAACATCCTAACCACATGCAAGCAATGCATGGGATATTTAATGCTAACCATTTTGGACCCATGAGATATTGGGGACCAAATGTTTGAATATTTGTCTTATGCAATAGATATGCTTGGGAATTAACTTGGAGCCTGACGAATGGGTCAAGGATAGTGGATGCACTAACCACATGACGGGCAACCGAAGTTTATTCTCATCGTACAAGGCATACAACGGAGGTAATGTCACTTTCGGTAGCAAACTTAAGGGCAACATTATAGGCAAAGGTACGATTACTCAAGACTCTCTTATTATTAGAAATGTTGAGCACGTAGATAACTTAGGTTTTAACTTACTTAGCATTAGTCAAATGGTAGATAATAAGTGTAGAGTCATATTCTCTGAAGAGGGTAGTGAGATTATTAAGAATAGGAAAACCATAGGCAAAGGAGTTAGGAAAAACGGCTTATTTGTCATGAAGATAGGAAATAAGCCTGAAGATAAGATTTGTCTAGCAACTATAGATGATCATACTTCTCTGTGGCATAGGAGACTAGGTCATGCCAATATGCGTCTTATACAATCATTGGCATCTAAGGAACTAGTTAGAAACCTACCTAAGATTAAGTTCGACACACACTTTTGTGACGCTTGTAAAGTTGGAAAACAAGCTCATTCTAGTCACAAAGCTAAGAATATGGTCTCGACCTCTAGATGCCTAGAACTACTTCACATGGACTTATTCGGTCCATCCGCCGTATGGAGCTACGGAGGAAATCTCTACACCTTAGTAATAGTTGATGACTACTCTAGGTATACTTGGACTAGATTCCTTAAGAATAAGACGCAAGCCTTTGAGGAATTTGAAATCTTTAGTAAGAAAGTCCAAAATCAACTAGGATGTACAATAGTTTCTATTAGGACGGATCATGGTCGGGAATTTGATAATGAAGTGCAATTTGGAGTATATTGTGATGCTAATGGTATTACTCACAATTTCTCGGCTCCACGCACTCCTCAATCAAATGGGGTAGTTGAGCGGAAAAATCGTACTCTACAAGAAATGAGTAGAACGATGTTGAATGAACAATCAATTCCGCAAAAGTTTTGGTGTAATGCGGTGGACACCTCAACTTACATTCTAAGTAGGATTCTAATTAGACCTATCCTAGGAAAAACCCCATATGAAATCATGAAAGGAAGAAAACCTTCTCTTGATTACTTTAGAGTGTTTGGAAGCAAATGCTTCATACTAAACACTAAAGATTACCTCACCAAGTTTGACCCAAAGTCTTACGAAGGTGTATTCCTAGGTTACTCCCAAAATAGTAAAGCCTACGTTGTCCTAAATAGAGAAACCTCGAAAGTCGAAGAATCACTCAACGTGACATTCGATGAAAGTCCTCCACAATCTAAGACATCACCATTGGTTGATGATGACTTAGATGAGGATGAAGCCATTAAGGTTAATGGCAAGAAAACCCTAGAAGATGACATTGAGGATGAAATAGTTGAAGTTGACGATATTGTCAACATTAAGGAATCTAAAAACCATCCTATTGAAAATGTCATAGGTAACCTAAACCAAAGAACCCTTAGGTCACAAGCACAAAACAAAAGTAACTTCTTTTGTTTCATATCAACCGTAGAACCTAAGAATGTAGGTGAAGCAATTAAGGATGAAAGTTGGATAGTTGCCATGCAGGAGGAACTAAATCAATTCACCGCAAACCAAGTTTGGGATTTAGTACCTCTTCCTAGAAATCAAACAATCATAGGAACTAAATGGGTGTTTAGAAACAAACTCGACGAAAATGGCGTCGTAGTTAGGAATAAGGCAAGGTTGGTAGCACAAGGCTACAACCAACAAGAGGGAATAGATTATGATGAAACCTATGCACCCGTAGCTAGATTAGAGTCAATTAGAATACTCCTTGCCTATGCATGTGCCTTAGACTTTAAACTATACCAAATGGACGTGAAAAGTGCGTTCCTTAATGGTTATATCAACGAGGAGGTGTATGTTGCGCAACCTCCGGGATTCGTTGATTTCGAATGTCCGAATCATGTTTATAAACTCAAGAAAGCACTCTATGGTCTTAAACAAGCTCCTAATTAAAGCTTGGTATGATAGACTAAAAGCCTTCTTGATTGAACATGAATATACCATGGGAAAGGTTGATAACACACTCTTCACAAAGAAAAGAAATTCACATCTCATCATTGTTCAAATATATGTCGACGACATTATATTCGGATCAACTTGTCAAGAAATGTGAGATGATTTCTCAAAAATCATGCACGACGAGTTTGAGATGAGCATGATGGGTGAATTAAATTTCTTCCTTGGTTTACAAATTAAACAAATGGAAGATGGCATCTTCTTTAATCAAGCTAAGTATAGTAAAGAGATGCTTAAGAAGTTTAGTTTAGAAGAGTCTAAGCCCATGAAAACTCCCATGTCCACGGAAATAAAACTCACGAAAGATGAAGAAGGTGAGTCCGTGGATAGCACTAAGTATAGAGGTATGATAGGAAGTTTACTATACCTCACGGCAAGTAGGCCCGACATCATGTTTAGTGTCTGCCTTTGTGCTCGCTTCCAAGAGGATCCCAAAACCTCTCACCTTGAAGCGGTTAAGCGTATCTTCCGATACACTAAAGGCACTATACACTTGGGATTATTTTATCCCAAGGGGACCGGTGTAGAAACTGTTGTCTATGCCGACTCTGATCATGCGGGAGATTATGTGGATCAAAAAAGTACGAGTGGCGTTTGTACCTTCATGGGTTGTTGCATAACTTCTTGGTTCTCCAAGAAACAAACGGCTCTTGCTATCTCCACGACCGAAGCCGAGTACGTAAGCGCCGGAAAGGCATGTCAACAAGCACTATGGATGAAACAAGCCCTTATCGACTATGAAATCCATCTGAATGATGTCCCCATTATGTGTGATAATAAAGGTGCTATTGACTTGAGCAAAAACCCCGTTCAACACTCCCGTACCAAACACATCAAAATTCGCCACCACTTCCTTCGTGATAATGTTCAGAAAGGAAACATTTCCATTGAGAAAGTTCCTTCCCAGGACAATATCGCAGACATCCTAACCAAACCTCTCAAACGAGAATCCTTTAACTATCTCCGTCTAGGTCTAGGAATGATGGAACATATTCCATAAGTCTCATGACTCTTGAAGTCATCTCGTGAGTCTCGTGTAGTTTAGTTTAGGTCTCCCTAGTCAAAAGAATTTGTTAGGTACAAATCATTTCCTCGTGACAATAGGTCTCACTAAAACAGCGAGACTTGTTCGTCAAAAATCAAAATGGGACAGAAAACAGTCCCAGCAGATCACGGCTCCACTAAATGTGGCACGGCACCGTTAAATTTAACGGTACCGTGGAACCGTGCATCTGGAACATTCCGTATTTCAGTTCCCCTTTTCCACACTACTCATTCCAAACCCTCATAACCTCAGCAACTGCTGTCATAACTTAACCTCACACCCAACACTTAATTACACCCCTTCAAGATCATATTCAAGACATTGAGTTTCAAGATCCTCAATCATTCTCACCCTTTTTCAACAAAAATTCTAGGAAATTTTCAATTAGAAGTCATCAACACCAAAACATTTCAAAATCTTTGGTACCAAAAACATTGAGGTTACCAAAACACCCCAATTCCATCATTTTCAAAATCTCACGAAACTAGGACCATGAAATTGTTCTTTTCATGCATTGTTGATGCAAACTAAAAACATCTTTTCATGCATACATGATCTCACGAATATTGATCGAATTACATAATCAATATGTATTTTTCGACATATTTGTTTGAGCAAAAGTAAAATTAGGAGTGTTAGGGTCATCTCATTATTTTCTTTTGAGTCGAGATTACCGCACCTCCACATAGTTTGCATATAGGCACACACACTAGGCATGTGCATAATGCAACTATTCTTCACTCTAATTTTTCCTTAAAATTTTTTTAGGAAACAAAAATGTCTCATGCATATGATTTTGATCATCTCCTAACCGATACCTACACACCCGAAATTTCACAAGAACCCACAACTCCCGGTAACCACATTCGTGCCTATGTCAATCTTGAAACCCGTCGGTTTCATGAAGGCCGTGTCGTTGATCTGTCCCTAATTTACCATCGGGACATCAACACTTCCTTTAGAGCTATAGGATTCGATTGTCTACTCCACATTAACGAGCACATTTGTCCTCATTTTGTGTTGGAGTTCTTTCGACAAGTTGAACTCGTACGTAACGAGGATCAATCCTTGTCACTTTGGTTTTGGGTCCAAAACTTCAAATTCTTCCTAACTCTTGAGCAATTTGCTCATATCCTTCGAATACCCAATCATGGGCAATGTGCCTATACTGAAGATTGGTGTCTTGAGTCTCTCTTTCACTATCGTGAGGAGAATAGTCCGTACTGTTCGTACATACCCTCTCCAACCGAACTAACCAAACTCATCCGTACTAATAAGTACCCCTCTTACCCTAATCCAACGAAAATTCGTTTGGAAGAGGTTCGTCATGAACTACTTTCTTGGGCAGTTATCCTGCGAGAAAATGTTCTAAGTCTCACAGGAAATCGTGAGCAACTCCCGGCGTGTTGTGCTCATATGATTTACTGTCTCCTAACCCAACAACCATACAACCTCGCCTACTTCTTCGCTAAGCGAATTGTCCATCTCAAGGGTAACAAGAATAAATTGATACCCTATGGGATGTTTGATGCGCGTGATGTGTCGTTGCGGTTTAGCAGTTTTAATGCCTACTCAAGTTTTAAATTTATATTTAGCCGACTTATCAATAACACACACACTTAACGAGCAGTGTACCCGGTCAGTATGAAGATAATGGTAAGTAGAGTGTCGATCACTAAGAGTGGAACGTATTATCTTGTTATTCTAATCAGTATTTTAATATCCTAACGGAAGGGGGTTTCAGCCTGAGAGACTGGCACGGTTTGTTTGCAATTAAATAATAAAATAAACCAATAGGCACGAATCAGCAAGTAGCACACACGTACACAGATAAATACTTGAGACAATAAGAGGGCTGTCCTTATGATTAAGTAGATTGTCACTTGTTTTATTGATAGCTTTATATGAAGTGTATGTAGTTAACCCTTTCTCGTTGGTCCTAATCTTATCGGCGAGTAAACCCTTAATGATTACTTATGTCTAAAAGTTATTCCTAAGTGATCAATTTAGAAATAACCGTGGGAGCCACATTATGTCCCGCAGTCAAATGCCCGCAAGCCACTAATAAACACAGAGGTTATCAATGCACTAATAAGTAGTAACCAAAGACATCAACATATAAACTTTAATTGATGGGAAAGCAAGTATTAAAGGGAGTGCAATCTTTCGTTGTCACATTACACAAGCCACCAATCCTGATGAATTAAAGTTTGCTAACACAATAAAACAAAACTACTTAATGAATTAAACACATGCAGCACCTTCTTACAGCTCTTGTATCTTTGATTTGGGTGTGTCTTGTGCTGCCTCCTTGACTGAATTCGTCCTTTGTTTCTCCTGTTCGAACTTCGGTTTTAGGTTTTCCGGAACTTGTAATTCGTCTGGTCTACGGGGTATTTATAGTTTCTGTCTGAGGGAAGATGCGGCGCATCTACTAAGTAGATGCGGCGCATGTACTTAACTTCGCGTGGGGTCCAAGATTATAATATTCAGGAATATTCGTACACCGCCAGAAGATGCGGCGTAACTCCATGATTAGATGCGGCGCATGTCCTCTTGTATCTTGGATCGTATCTGGTGACATCTTGATAGAGATGCGGCGCATGTCGAGAGTGAGATGCGGCGCATCTGGAGCAGAATTGACTTGATCTTGTCCATGTCAGTAGACCTTCAACTTTATGCACGTTTTGCTCCATAATTAGTCCAAAATCGCTAAGTTTCACCAAATGCTTGTTTTTACCTGAGAATTACAAAAGTAAACGATTAAGTATCAATCCTCATACATAATATAGTAAAACAAGTCAAATTAATAGGATAAATGATAGTAATAAAATGTACTTATTTGAGTTCATCAAATATCCCCCCACTTGAACTTTACTTGTCCCCAAGTAAACCTTAGAATTTCTTTTATGAAAATGTATCCTAAAAGATGTTAGGATTTATTTTTATATTTAAGCATGTATTCGTTCATTTCATAATCACACAACTAAACACTTAACGATTCAGAAGTAAAATAAAATAAGTCGATAAAAGCAAATCTAATCGTTTAACTGTCCAGTCGCGACGAATATTCTATCATAAGCTTGGCAAGTATACACATCTCCACCACTAAAGCTAAGGAATAACAAGTCTAAAGCGGTTAAAAAGGGTTTTTAGGCTTAAGGGTTAATTATTCTTAATCACTATCGATCTCAAATTCCAGAAAAGGCGACAAAATCACAAATACATGATCGAATCCACGAACACGATACTTGCAATTGCTCAAATCCTTAACTCGAATAGGCTAAAGATAGGTCCAAACTTCACCAATAATAATATATCAAAAAGGGCGACAAAATCATAAATACATAGCCGAATCCACGACTACGATACTTAAGATTGCTCAAATCCCTAATCTCAATAAATCAAAGGTTTGGTTGGATAAAGAATAGTAAAGGGTATGGATAACATTTGGGATATAAATTGGTGCAAAAATAAAAATAAACAAAACAAATAAATTAAAATCCTAAGTGTGGTTAATCACTATCCCAACCATCCCATGAATAAGACTCATATCATCGAATAACTCACGCTTTAACACTTGAAACACACGCTTTAGGTAGACACGAATTATACTCAACAAGATCTTAATCAAAGAATAAACCTTAATTGGCGTTCCCATAACTGCCAATTCCCATTCAATCCATAGATATAGTACAACAAATAGTGGTGATATCGACCACTTACATAACTTTACATAAGTTGGTTAAAACTAACTTCCAACTTTTCTTTCTTTCTTTTTCTTTTCTCATTTTTTTTCGATTTTTTTTTTTTTTCGATTTTTTTTTTTTTTTTTTTTTTTTTTTTTTTTTTTTTTTGACATAAACATAGATGTGTAAAATTTCACCACATCACTATAACTTTCTTTCCGGATAATTTTTCCATACTTTTCATGACTTCAGAAATAATGGTAATAGTGAAAGTAGTAAACACACGAAAAATAAACTCCAAAATATACAATATTTACTTTCACTCCAATTGCATTGTGCAATTTCCCGACCTAACCATAGATAATGAATTACGCACGCGAACACAGGTAATGTAAGGAAACACACTTTGCCTATAGCAATCAACCAACCACGGATTCTAATCTACAGGGTAGGCTAAGGTGTAAGGGTGTAACGAAACATTTTAAACATAGGTGTAAGAAACGAAAGGAATGGCTCTGAGGGTTTTTCTAGGGGTATCTTACTCTAAAAATGAGAGTAACAAAAGGGTTTATACGGGGGTTAACTAACCAGTGTAGTTAGTTAATAACACATAACATATAATAGGCTATTTGGGTGTAATCCTAGAATTTTACCAATTTAGACAAGTCACTCCAATTATATAAATAATACTTATTATGGTGGTCTCGAATAGTATACAAGCCAAGTTCTAAAGTTTACAAGTCACCGGCACACTCATAGATTTGTGAATTTTGAAAAATCACAATTTTTGAAAATAACGTCATGTGTGCAGTTATGCAACTTAGATCTTAAACAAAAACATGCTAAAAAAATTTTTAAGTTTGATATATTAAGCACATTTTAAGCATAATTTTTGAAAAAGTTTAGGACAAGTAATTGTTAAGTGTTCTAATTCTCCAATCCCCCCACTTAAGTTAAACAACGTCCTCGTTGTTTGTATAAAAGGTTAAAAAAAACTGGAAAATAAAAGAATTAGAACAGAAAAACTCCCCTGAGATTTGCTCGGTATGATCCTCCATTTGTATAAGAGCAAAAATCAACTTCTTGTGGATTAGAACGTTAAAGCTTCATACTTGATGTATCCACAGGAAATCCAGGAAACTATAATACCACCAACACTTTAAAACACACCTAAGATAAGAAAGGTTCAAGCTTTGCATAATACATTAGTAGTTAGGAAAAATAAAACTTAAAAATTAAAACTGAAAATCATCAGGTCAGTCGATGCGCCGTATCTTATGGAAGAAGATACGCCGTATCGATCCTGGAATAAATACGGATCAGAATAAAGATGCGCCGCATCCTTAACCAGGGATGCGCCGCATTAAAATAAACTGATAAATAGTTTTAAAGTCGAAAATAATAATGCAGAAAAATAAAATAAGATATGACCATTGCAGGAGATGCGTCGCATCTCAGAATTGAGATGCGCCGTATCCTCATGCGGCCTGGACTGACTCGACACAGAAAACAGAATAGTAAATAGATAAATCCGGGTTGTCTCCCGGTAAGCACTTGTCTTTATTCCAGAGTCTTCAAGTTAGACTCACGTTCAGCTCTTTAATATCGATCATTGACTCCTACATTGCCGCGTAGGATCCACTTAGCAACTAATTCGTCACGTATATATTCAGGTCCCAAGTTCAAAACTCCTTTATAGAATCCTTCCATCATCTGATAAGGGTATTCAATCCCTTTCTTATTGTCATCATCACTAACAAAAAGGAATGGAGAAAATTTGTAGCAGATCCTATTAGTAGCATGTTTAAATCCAGAATGAGTTTGGGGCATCATATAAGTGATAACGTCGCTTCCACATTGAAAGGTGATCTTTCCTTCAAATCGCTTTGCATTAATAGTGATCTCCCTACAGAATGGTTTTCCAACAATCACGTCGCCCATACTGCTGTCACGATAGGTATTCATGTCTTCAACAACGGCGAACTCAGTAACAATAGTAAAGCGTCCAACGAAGATCGGGACATTAATGAAGGCTCCAACTACATTCTTTCCCCTACACTCCACTTTATTTCTCATAATAGAATTGTAAAAGCTTCTTGACATAACATTGATCGGCAAAATAGGAAAGAAATTGGCGTCAATACATTTGTATCCAATCATGCATGGGAATTGCAAATTGTAAGCACAATTGGCGTGGATCCTTCTACCATAATCCCAAGAACCATCATATCCCTCAAATTCATCGTAATTCCTAGTATTAATAACGTTGACTTTTGGACTATCTACAATTTCTCCTTCTTCTAACTCAGATTCAGCATCATCCATGAACAGGTCATTGGATTCCAATGATCCATTAAGGTCATTAAGTTCAATGTAGTCCCCATCGTAACGTTCGAGTGATTTATCATGCACTAATACTTCATTCATAAAATTGGCTTCGAAGTCGAAGTCAAGCAGTTCTCCGTATCCTTCCATTTTTCTTCTGAAATAATCACGAAAGCATCAGTAGGGTATGCTCGAGAAAGTAATATATCAGATAATTAATAACGAAAACGGAATACGAAAAATTAAAGTTACTGATATCTGCAGACGATGCGCCGTATCCAAAAAGTTGGATACGCCGTATCTTAATACGTTAAAATTTAATCAGACTTTATCCAGAAAATAGATACGCCGCTTTAGAATTTATGAATGCGCCGTATCGAATTAATTAATCAAAAATCAGCTTATCTAATTAAAATTAAATGCGTCGTATTAACGAAAGTTAATGCGCCGTATTTTCGTTACGTTTAAAAATAAATATCGATTTTTGATTCAGAAAGATGCGCCGTATCGACAGAGATCGATACGCCGTATCTGTTTAATAATTCGCAAACTGTTTTTAATTAAAATAATAGATACGCCGTATCTGCTAAAGCAGATGCGTCGTATGGCGTTAACGTTTAGAAAAAAAAAATTTTATTAAAAACAGATACGCCGTATCTTGGGGAAAAGATGCGTCGTATCGAATTAATTAAACGCGTTGTATATAAAAAAAAATTAAACGCAATACGCCGTATCTGAGAGATCAGATGCGCCGTATCGTTTGATTTAGCACAGTACAACGATAGCAGAACAGAAAAATACGAAAAATAAAAACAAAAATTAAAACACACGAAAATAAAAACAAATAAAGCAAACAAATAACACAAAACAAATAACACACAGTACAACAAATATGCAAAATAATACAATGATGCAATTAATCTAATAAAAAAGAAAAACCTAATTAAAATACTAATCAAATTAACAGATAATAACAATTCACTCCCCGGCAACGGCGCCAAAAACTTGATGCGCGTGATGTGTCGTTGCGGTTTAGCAGTTTTAATGCCTACTCAAGTTTTAAATTTATATTTAGCCGACTTATCAATAACACACACACTTAACGAGCAGTGTACCCGGTCAGTATGAAGATAATGGTAAGTAGAGTGTCGATCACTAAGAGTGGAACGTATTATCTCGTTATTCTAATCAGTATTTTAATATCCTAACGGAAGGGGGTTTCAGCCTGAGAGACTGGCACGGTTTGTTTGCAATTAAATAATAAAATAAACAATAGGCACGAATCAGCAAGTAGCACACACGTACACAGATAAATACTTGAGACAATAAGAGGGCTGTCCTTATGATTAAGTAGATTGTCACTTGTTTTATTGATAGCTTTATATGAAGTGTATGTAGTTAACCCTTTCTCGTTGGTCCTAATCTTATCGGCGAGTAAACCCTTAATGATTACTTATGTCTAAAAGTTATTCCTAAGTGATTAATTTAGAAATAACCGTGGGAGCCACATTATGTCCCGCAGTCAAATGCCCGCAAGCCACTAATAAACACAGAGGTTATCAATGCACTAATAAGTAGTAACCAAAGACATCAACATATAAACTTTAATTGATGGGAAAGCAAGTATTAAAGGGAGTGCAATCTTTCGTTGTCACATTACACAAGCCACCAATCCTGATGAATTAAAGTTTGCTAACACAATAAAACAAAACTACTTAATGAATTAAACACATGCAGCACCTTCTTACAGCTCTTGTATCTTTGATTTGGGTGTGTCTTGTGCTGCCTCCTTGACTGAATTCGTCCTTTGTTTCTCCTGTTCGAACTTCGGTTTTAGGTTTTCCGGAACTTGTAATTCGTCTGGTCTACGGGGTATTTATAGTTTCTGTCTGAGGGAAGATGCGGCGCATCTACTAAGTAGATGCGGCGCATGTACTTAACTTCGCGTGGGGTCCAAGATTATAATATTCAGGAATATTCGTACACCGCCAGAAGATGCGGCGTAACTCCATGATTAGATGCGGCGCATGTCCTCTTGTATCTTGGATCGTATCTGGTGACATCTTGATAGAGATGCGGCGCATGTCGAGAGTGAGATGCGGCGCATCTGGAGCAGAATTGACTTGATCTTGTCCATGTCAGTAGACCTTCAACTTTATGCACGTTTTGCTCCATAATTAGTCCAAAATCGCTAAGTTTCACCAAATGCTTGTTTTTACCTGAGAATTACAAAAGTAAACGATTAAGTATCAATCCTCATACATAATATAGTAAAACAAGTCAAATTAATAGGATAAATGATAGTAATAAAATGTACTTATTTGAGTTCATCAATCACCATTTCATAAACCTACACCCTTACCTTAACGGTCCTCAATACTCCCTTGTCAAACCCATCATGCAACCCATAAACGTGTCACATGTCTCATCAATCCTCATTTCCGAATCCTCCACCCATTATGCACCCTTTGATGATCCAAATCATGAAAATGAGACTCATGCTCAAGACAAGAGTATGCCAAGAATGGGGGAATGCTCAAGTCATAAGTCTTGAAGAAATCTATGTTTCTTATTAAGATGTATCTATGAATAAATACTAATGGATTTATTGCATGCTTAACTATCTCCTTGCCTAATCATTCTATGTGATATTTGGATGATAGCCTATTTTGTCCCTTCTTATTGCATGCTTATAACTATCCTAGGAAACTACATGATAGACTTTATGTGCTAGTTGTAGCTTAAATGGGATACTTTAGGAAAACAAGTACCTAGTGAGTTGAGGCACTATCATTTCCAGGAATTAGTTCCCCTAGAAAACATCCCCCTAGCTGCCCAGAACTAGCCTGCACAGAAATCTTCTTGCAAACAGTGGCACGGTACCATTAAATATGGACGGTACCGTTAAATTTAACGGTACCGTGTGTCATTTAAAGGAACCGTACCCCTGTTTGACGGATCTTTGCTGTTCCTACCAAAAACCCTACACCCCTAACCTCAAACCTGCAAATTTTTGCAAACCTAACACACCCTAGGATTCCCTTCCTACACCATAGGACAACCCCATCAACTTTAATTCAAATTTTACCCAACTTGCCTATTTAAGGCCTCACCCTTGCAAGCTTATCTTGCACTTCACCTTCAACCTCCCATCACACAAACACCATGTCCTCCACACATGGTTCAACCTCTCACATCTCCAAGAAACCTAGGATAACCGTGAAACCACCCTCAAAACCACTCTTTGTGGATCTCACAAAAGATGATGAAGCTATGACACCACCTTCCCAAGCCACTCCATACTCACCATCACCACCTTATGCACCCTCTAAAACATCATCTACCTACACAACATCTTCATCATCATTCTACACTACATCATCAATGGAGTACACACCATCCCCCTTAACTCCATTGGACAATGCCATGCCAATTTCACCTCCAACAAACCTACCACAATCACCATCTCCTATCATGGCACAACCCAATCAACCACATCCCTTTGACTTACATAGTGCTAATTTCCTATGTTGTCTCCATAACCGTAATCTCATCTACTTCTTAAGAGACGAGATTCATTTCATGTTCTACTTTATAGAACATCTCTTGATACCACCACCACCCTAAATGGGGCCCCAATCTCCACCACCTCACAACCCACAATAGGTCTTTAGGAGCCCTCTTGGAAATGAAACATGCCTCTAGTCATTAGGGATTTATGCTTATCATTGTCTCCTTTATGTTTCCATGAAGTCATATCCATGTATGACATTTATTTTCTTTTAATGAATGAATGGGTTCTTATGAGGGTTGTTCCTTATCATTTTTAGCTCTTAGCTACTTTTCTTCTTGTGTGGTTGGATATTTGTCATAATGTGCTACTTGTTACATATTATATATGTATCTTCTAACTTTGTTTTGTAGCAAGAACCATTGCTCGATTCCTTTGTGTTCTCCAAATGAGGGGGAGTACACATCAAGGGGGAGCCTTCGTCACCTTTTTGATTAGACAAAAAGGGGGAGAAATGGGAGTAAACTCATTAAAAACTTGTTAACACTAATTTTAACCTAACACGAGTTTATATTTTGTCATCATAAAAAAGGGGGAGATTGTTGATGCAAATAACGTTCTAAAAACGTTATTTATATCTTTCGATTACTTCACGTTTTGAGGATGACAAAATGTGAAATCACGATACGTTAAAATCAACGTAAACAAGTCTTTAATCGGAAGATCCCGTTTCTACGCAAATCACTCTTGAACAAAGTTACAACTTGAACTAGTGATCAAAGAAGTGAATTTATGTTTTGAGAATTCACATTTTAAATGGGACAAAACATTTTTTCAAAAATACACATGACAAATTATTTTTGAAATATTAAGAAATGTTTTAATGGAAAAATAAGTTTGAAAATCACAACAGCTATTTTCCCCCCCAAAATCAGCTCCAACCTTCCCCAAATAAGTTTTCACCAGAAAAGACAAAATTTGGAGCGTCCTAGTCTACGACGGCTCCACGGTTCCGTTAAATTTAACGGAGCCGTCCGTACAAAATTTTCTGTAACGTTCAGATTTTCTTTGCCTATAAATACCCACCCCTTTCACAGTTTTTAGGCATCCTTACACACACAAAACTTTCTGAGTTGAATACTCTCTTCACACTTTCTTTCTTAGATCATTTAGGTTAGTTTTTCTTTTGTTCAAGAGTGATCCAATCATCCTTCAAGTGATCCTCTTCATTCCTCTTCACTTGCAAGAGAAGAACACAAGTATCCAAGTTGATACAAGGTGTTATCATTCCTCTTCATTGTCAAGAGAAGAACACAAGTGTCCAAGTTAGGGCTGGCAATTTTGACACGAACACGAAAACACGACACGAAAACATGACTTGTTAACAGGTTTCGTGTTTAGGCTTAACGTGTTTCGTGTCGTTAACAGGTCGACCTGTTAAGACCTTAACAGGTTTCATGTCTTAACAGGTCAAACCCGTTAACCTGTTAAAGACACGATAAATAAATGTGTATTGTGTAATCAGTTGGCTCCAAGCGAACTAAAAATAAATCAAGCCCAAGATCAAATTAGTCCAGCCACATTTTAGTACTCAAAGCCCATCTCCACTTAAGCCTAACCTAATTTTTTGATATAAAAGAAACTAACAACCCACACTGCCACACACATAAACTCTACTCTCACTTTAAAGTTTAAACACACCTCTTTTCTTACTGGTGCAGCCACACTCTTGACAAAAAAAACTCAACCCGTGTTATACCTTACTTATAATAATCAACCATACCTTGTAATAATCAACCACCTAAAACAAATCACAATACCCTCTTTGTTATTGTTTTTGTTAAGATCTTGTAGCAAGGCTTTAGGTAAGTGACCTTTTAATTTGAGTTTTGTTGAAACCGAATAAAAAGAAGGATGTAACAAAATTGTTATTTTCCTTTCTTTTGATGTTCGAATATATAGAGAAGTATAGATCAACAAGATCTATGATGTTTTTTCCTTTCTTGTTTTGATCTATAACGATTTATGGAATTATTAATTATTCCACACGAAAGAAAATGATTGTTATGTTGTTTTCTTTAATTTTCAGATATAATTATGAAGCAAATCTTCGAATAGATCGATGATGGATATTGTTCACACAATTAAGATCTTTTAGATCCGTGAATATGCTATTGTGTTATGAACAAATCTGAGATCTTGGGACTTTGTTTTATTTTACTATTTCTTTTAGATCCGTGAATACATTATGTGACCTTTAACATCAATATTATAAGATTATATATAGTAATTAATTTGATTATACACGTTTTATTTTACTATTTCTTTTAGATCCGTGAATACATTCTGAGATCTTGTGACTTTGTTTTATTTTACTATTTCTTTTAGATCCGTGAATACATTATGTGACCTTGAGGTTGAAGCGATAAGTCACAACTACCACATAATTAATTTTCTGACCAATATGCTACTTGAATGATAAACCGACAATTATTGCGGCGGCATTTACTTAAATTTCGTGTCTTAACGGGTTTTTCGTGTCGACCTGTTAAGAAACAGGTCATGTTCGTGTTTTGAAAATTTGACACGAAAAATTATCGTGTCGTGTTCGTGTTTGCCTTTTATCGTGTCGTGTCTTATCGTGTCATATCTGACACGATTTGCCAGCCCTAGTCCAAGTTGATACAAGGTGTTATCATTCCTCTTCATTAGCAAGAGGAGAACTCAAGATCTTTAAGAAGACAAGAGTTGTAGTGGTTAGGTTTTGTAACACTTGTTACATCCTTGTTGTATCTTAGCATACATCAAGATTATCTTTCTTTTGTGAGAGTGTGAGTGAAGATCATTGTGATCTTACGAGATAGTGAAGATCTCTTGAAGCCATTGTGCTTGTGTGTGAGTAGTCAAAGGATCTAGAGTAGTTAGATTAAGTAGAGTGAAGTGAGAGTTGATCTTTGTGATCGTGTTGAGATCGTGGTGATCTCTTGAAGCCATTGGGCTTGTGTGTTTGGTCACGTGGACCTTGGTAGATTGGTGCTAGTTAAGATTAGCACTCGACATTTAGCTTAGTGTCGGTAATAGGATAAGCGACGTGTACGGTTTTCTTCGCCTGAAGGGAGGTTGTTGACATAGTGCTTGAAACTCTCGAGTGTGGTACTCGGGGAGTGGAGTAGGGTGAAGAAGAGCTTCGTAGCCGAACCACTATAAATCCTTTGTCTCGGTTTGATCTTTCCAACTCTACTCTTTACTTTCATTATTTTATATTAGTTAGTTTAGTGTGTAGTTCATATTGGTGTTGATTGATTACACATAGAGTTCGAATCAAAGTTTCCAATAACCAACTTTTAAAACAAGATTTTTAAAAGAATTTTAAACCGGTAAACTATTCAACCCCCCTTCTAGTTTCCCACACATAAGCTTCTCAAACTTAAAACACATCTCCTTCCTTGTAGACCCAAAGATAATGTCATCCACATACACCTGCACTAACAGAAGATCCTTCTTGTGCTATTTGATGAAAAGTGTCTGATCAATCTTTCCTCTTTGAAATCCATTCTCTATTAAGTAGGAAGCTAGTGTTTCATACCAAGCTCTTGGTGCCTGATGTAGGCCATATAGAGCTTTCACAACTTTGTACACTTTGTCTGGATTGTCAGGATCAATGAAACCAGGAGGCTGTGAGACATAAACCTCTTCTTCAATAGTACCATATAAAAATGCACTCTTGACATCCATGTGATAAACTGTGAAGCCTAAAAATGAAGCATAAGCTAAGAAAAGCCTAATTGCCTCAAGTCTTGCTACTGGAGCAAAAACCTCATCATAGTATATCCCTTCTTGTTGTGTGTACCCTTGGGCTACTAATCTAGCCTGATTCCTAATCACTATGCCCCTTTCATCCCTTTTATTCTTGAAAACCCATCTAGTGCCAATTACCTTTTGATCCTTAGGTAAATCAACTAGCACCCATACCTTCTGAATCTTGAACTTAAGAAGCTCCTCTTGCATAGCTTCTACCCAGCTTGAGTCATCTAAGGCTTTCAGAATGTTCTTTGGTTCATCTTGTGAGAGAAAACATACAAACAAGCAAGAGTTTGAAAACTCATATTGTTTTGAAGCATAAAGGGCATCAAGAAGCCCTTGTTGGTCTTGAGACATTAGTTGTTGTCTTGTCTTCACACCTGATTGTACATCTCCAATCACATTTTCCAGGGAGTGGACTTTGTGAATCCTTGTGTGTGGAGTAGAAGGAACTTGATAATCAGGTGGGATATTGCTCAAATCCACCTCATCTTCTGTTAATTCTGCTTCTTTTGTTAATTCTGCTTCTTCAGTTAGGTCCGTTTCAGCAGTTAATTCTGGTTCTTCAGTTAAGTCTGTTTCACCAGCATTATCAACAGCAGAACTATTTTCTTGATCATTTGTTCCATCTTCCTTGTGTTCATCTTCAACATCTTCTTTAGCTTTACCAGAAGAAGATTCACCATTTATTGAAGTTGAATCCACACTTGTACTTGACCATATTTGCATCATCACATAATCTTGATTTGTCTCCTTTTCTAACCTTGCCTCATCTGAAGTTTCATTAGCTTTTGAACCTGAAAATTCATTAGTTGCTACAGCAATAGGCACATAATTCATTGAATGGGTTAGAGTCTCAAGATCAAATAGCCATTTCGGTCTTTGACCTTCTACATTGGATTTATGCTCTAAAAATTCCACATGTAGGTTTTTCTCTACTTTCTTAGTTCTTAAGTTGTATACTCTAAAAGCTTTGCTATTGAGAGAATATCCAACTAAGAAACCTTCATCTGCTTTACCATCAAATTTTCCTAAATGGTCTAAGGTATTCAGAATTGTCACATGACATCCAAAAGGTCTAAGAAATCCTATTGCAGGAGTTCTACCTCTAAAAAGTTCATATGATGTCTTATTGTGAGGCTTGACAACTAAAACTCTATTCTGGACATAACAAGCAGTGTTGACTGCTTCAGCCCAAAAAGTTATAGGTAGCTTAGAGTCAGCTAACATAGTTCTAGCAACTTCTATTAGTGTTCTATTTTTCCTTTCAGCAACTCCATTCTGTTGTGGAGTTCTAGCAACACTAAATTCTCTCCTAATACCTTTTTCTTTGCAGAAATCATCCATAACTCTATTTTTGAATTCTGTCCCATTATCACATCTAATGAATTTTACTTTCTTGTCTACTAGGTTTTCTATCTCTGTAATGAAATTCTTAAGGATGCTAGGTGTCTCATCCTTAGATCTTAAAAAGAAAACCCATGTAAATCTACTATAATCATCAGTAATAACTAGACAATATCTCTTATGCTGCATACTTCTAACATTTGTAGGACCAAATAAGTCCATATGAAGCATAAACAATGATTGATTGATAGAGTTAAAAATCTTGGGCTTACAAGTGGCTTTGTGTTGTTTGCCTTTAAGACAAGCAATGCATGTTTGATCATTTTCAAATCGTTTTTGAGGTAAACCTCTTACCAAACCATTCTTAACAATCTGATTATGGTTTTGAAATTAATATGACCAAGCCTCCTATGCCATAACATTGATTCATCCAATGTGGCCTTTGCAACAAGACAAGTTAAAGCCTTTTTAGGAATAATGTTCTTCATATCAACACTGTACATATTGCCCTTTCTAGGAATTTTAAGAAGTACTTGACTTTCATCAGGCATCTTAAAATCAGGAGAAAGCACAAGATATTCAGTGTCACGGAAAAGAACTTCGTTCTTTTTATCACACATTTGTGAGACACTAAAAAGATTATAATTTAACTCTTGTACATAGTACACATCTTCAAAATCTAAATTTCTAGTTTTAATGGTACCTTTACCGGAAATTTTGCCACCAACACCTCCTCCAAAGGTAACATAGCCTCCATCTATTGATTGAAAATCTGAGAGATAAGACTTGTTGCCTGTCATGTGCCTTGAACATCCACTATCTGAGTATCCTTGATCCTTTTGTTTATCAATTGAATGTTCATGCACAGAAATAAGAAGTATTAGTTTCCTTTGGGGACCCAAGCCATTACTGACTTGGATCTGCCTCTTGCATTAATGAAATTTAATCTCTTAAGAACAGTTAATGCAACATTGGATTTAAGAATCCAACATGCTGAGGCCTTAACAGCATTTACCCTGTTTTTCCAAGCAGCAGAATTAACTACTTGCCTAGTAGTATTAACTGCTGGCTTTGCAGTTGTACCCTTAATTTTCCAAACTTGTTTTTGGACCACTGCTTTTGATTGAATGGGCCTTCTAGCAGTTTTTAATGCATATTTGAAAGTTGATTTTGCATTTTTAACTGCTGGTTTTGGGTAAACAGACTTAAATGGTCTAGCAGAATTCACTTGTTTTAAGCCAGACTTAATTGAAACTGTTTTGGGAGATGATCTATTAAAAGTAGAACTAGAGTGAAAGTGAGGTTGAGGAGTTTGCCTTTTGAAATTCACCCTATTGTTTTCATACCCAGATACCCATTTGTTACAGAAAGCTGTAAGATGGTCAAAACTTCCACATGTGAAACAAGCTTTATTATAAAATCCAAAGTCATCACTGTTTTGGTGAGACTTGAGGTTATTCCAACTTCTTTGGTCACCTCTGGGCTTGTTTGTGGATCTATATTGTTCACAATATCTAACTGGTTGCCTAACATGTTTTACATTGGACTTAGGCCTATCAGTATTGTGTTTGACTATCTTAGGAACACTTGTTCCTGCTTTCTTAACCACTTCAGGTTTAGACATAACCTGTTCATCTTCATCATCATCAGATACCCAGTCTTCAATGACTACTTTATCTGATCTTCTATCAGAGGACACCTTGTCCTCAGAAAGTGAAGTTTTACTTAAACTTTCACTTACTTTCTTAGGCTCATCAACAACTAGCTTTGTTTTTTACTGTACACCATATTGTAGCTCAGGTTGTTGAAATTCAGGGACACCTGAATTTTCTAGGTCAATCCCTGGGGGTTTAGGGATTCCTCTATAAGGAGGTGGGACACTCTTATATCCTATTCCTGACTTAGCTCTATTAATCACTTGACATTCTATCATGTTGGTTACACCTCTAGAAGCATGTTCTAGTGTTTGTGTAGTTAAGTGAATGTTTCCATTTTCCTTTTTGACCCTATCAAAAGCCTTTCTCAAAAGCTTAATTTCAGCATCTCTAAAGAATATGTCTTGTCTAAGTAGAGCTTTGTCATCAGAAAAAGCAAGTTCATTTTCTTTGTAGTATAAGATCTGCTTTTCTACTGATTCTAAACCACACTTATAGTCTATATAGTTTTGATGAGTTTTGCTTAGCTCTTTCTTTTGTTCATCATAATGTTTGATTAAAGTTTATAATTCTTTAAGAGCAGTACAAGCATTTGAACAAGCTTTATGAGATTGTACCTCAGTAGTTGATGCAAAATATATAAATGGATTGGGTTTTAAATGTATTTTCATTAAGTATTATCTATATATATAATAAACCAAACTTTTTTTGAAACTCGCCACGTCATTAAAGCCAGCATGGCAAAAAGAAAGCCACCTCAGAAAATCCAGCTCATCAATTATATTCAACCTATTGAATATTGCTTTTGACTTGAACTTTATAACTGAAAATGCAATCCCTTAATTTTAGTCAATCACTCAACATGTATAATTGATTCCAAGGTATTCAATTTCAACTTCAATTTCAAAATTAAAATTTTCTAAAACCTACAATAATTTTTCCATTTTGCAGGTTGATGATCTTTGTCTTGAATGAAATAAGCAATACCTAAAAACAATTTGTTATTTTTCGGTTTTGTTCAAGAAGGTGAACGAAGAAGTTTTTATTTGCACACAGGTTCTATTTCGATTTTATTGTTTGCGATTGATTAATCAGTTAATTGTATGCTTTAGGTCTTGATGTTTTGATTTTTCAAGTATGATATACAAGGTATCATCTTTTTTGACTTTTCAAGTATGATATTGAATCATGATCTTTTTATATTGCGTGATTGATTATTGGATTAATTCTGAAATTATGGATTGAACTTTATAATAGGTTATATGCACATAATCTGTTTGATAAAATACCTCAACAAAACTTGGATTAATAAATGTGCTCTTAAGGTTTTTATGATCAAGTTATATCTACAATTATAATAATCTATGTTGCAAGACCATGTGCCACTACAATTTTAATCATCTATGATAAAGTAATCTTCAACACTTAGGTCGTTAGTGGTTTCTCCCCAAACAAAGAGCATGTTTACCCTTTTCTCCTGATGTTCTTTTGGTCAGTTGCGTATGTATGTTTTCATCATTTATATTTTTGTTTTGTTGTGTTTCAGATTTGCAAGATATCCTCCCGGGCATTCTCAACCAATTGAGTACGTCTGCAACTTAATTTGAATTTTTTTTTTGTAGTATTGGTTTTGAAATTATTTTGTGTATGCTAATTAAGATATCGTTTTTTACAGGACTTGATAACTTGGATAATTTGAGGAAGTAATTTGAGAAGCAGGCACCAGGTGCAGGTGAAGGCGCAGCTGGTATGTCAACCATTGAAAAAGATGATGATGAAGTCCCCGAGCTTGTGGATGGTAAAACTTTTGAAGCTGCAGTTGAGGAAGGACAGAAATCTTAAAAAACTTCGTGGATGAGGTTACTCTTTTCATTTGCATTGGTTTTTGTTTTTTTCTACTTGTGAAGAAGAAAAGAGTAGGAACATTGCAAGCTGATTTCGTCCTCTTTTTTGTTTTTTTTATCATCAGACTTGATTGTGGGCTGCTGTTGTGGTACTACCATGCCAATATATACATTCAAATACCATTTTCGATGAAGTTTATACTTCATAGTCTAACAATAGTGCCCATGTACATAATTAGCTTTAGAAAAAAGATGGTGGAAGTGTTTGACTATTTTTCAAAAGTCAGCAATCGGTAAACTTGGAATATTCAAAAGTTATGGTTCGTTCATAATCAAAGGTAAGTATTACTTTAAATGTCAAATAGGTTTTTACAATATTATTTTGATGATTAAACGAAGTCGATATGTTGCACATGATTCTATTGAATTACTTATTTATATTGATTGCTGTTTTTATTTGATGATGATTTGAGGTTAACAATATAGCATTACATGATCAGACCATGTTTGTACGTTAAAAGAAACTTCGTATGCATTTTCAAAGATAATTACATGAACTTCATTATTGTTTGTGTCCTTCAGGTGATTCAGAGAACAAAAGTAATTCAACTGGTGAAAACACATGAAGCGAATTAAATGGGTGAAACTACCCACTTTGACCCGTTACCTGACGTATTTACTTTTCACCGTCAGTAAGTCAGTGAACGAACCTGCTTATATGCATATTTCTAAAGGTAAATGAGGGGGGTGTCTGGGATTGATTGATTTGTTTGCGTATGTGCTTAAAAATATAAGCATGTACTAATTTACTTATTGGGTAAGCTTTTTTAGTCCTAATCGTCTACATATCCTAAAGTATGATACTATAAAATTGTATAATTGCCTGCTCGATATTAAAAATGATAATAGCCTGTCGTCATAAGATTTGTATAAGCTTTTTTAGTCCTAATCGTCTACATATCCTATGTATTGCTTGCTCCACAGGGTCGTTTGGATTGTTTTTCAAAAAACGTTTATACAGAAGGGTTTTAAAATTGTATTTGCCACAGAATTTTGCAGAGTCAACGGGTATCCACATATGGAGTTAACTTTGACAGTACCACAGGTAACAATTTTTAAAAATAAAGATCTCATAGTGTTATCATGTATTCTTTTTAAATATTCTTTGACGTATACGATTTTTTCACATTTTATTAATATAAGACTGATATTTATTAAGAATGCAACTTATCTCAATTGGAAGCAATGCACAAAGAAACTGGCGACCTGCGAGACAAGTTAGTTGAAAATGTTAAGCTCCAGGAAATCGCCTCACCTCCTCAAGTTTCTCAAGGGTTATTAATAAGAGTTGTCACTAATGTTTGGTACCAGGTAAGATTTCGTTGCTCATACTAATACTATATGTTGCAGTAATTGAAGTAAAGATTAGATGTAACGATATCAATAAATCTATAATCTTCGCTTATATATTGAAATTAGTTGCCTGCTAGTTTTGTAACATTGTACCATTTGTTTTTGGGAATGTCTCTAAGTTGTTTTGCATTACTGTTGTGAGTTCATTTTGGAATCTCCCCTTCGTTCATGTTTATTTGGATATTGGATAGACATTTGGTCATAACGATTTTTGGGTGTAGAGGTTAGCTCTATGTATCTGACATTAGATTATATGCCTAACTATATTATCTAATCAAGTTGTTCTGTAGGATGTTGATCCTCAGCGGAGGTATAAAATTAATGTGTAGGCCATTTTTTAAAAGTATGTCAATTCCGGCCCTCTTACTATTAAATGGTAGAATGGGTCAACTTGGACCGTGTTTTATCTCTAACGGGTTAAAACGACATAATAATTCTATTGTATGTCTTATTATAATAGTGTGTCTTCTCAAGATTTGATCTAAAAGACATTGTATTTGTAACATGTTTCATCTTTCAACTATCTAACGTAAACTATTGTTTCATGTTTGCTTTATGTTTGATGTTTTTAATCATTTCACAAAAGATAACATTCTGTAATGATATACAAGTTTATTTATTTGTGAGGTAAACTTTACCTTTTGTTCATGGTGTCACTTATTGTTTAAGAATTAAGCAACATTTTCTACTTTGACTATTTGAATTATTAGTCCAAACTTTTTATAAGCCACCCGTGATTTATCACGGGTTTATAAGCTAGTTTTAAATTATAAATCAGTATCTGCCGACATTGATTATAAGCAGTAATTGTAAAATGGAAGCTTAGTGATGTTGATTTGGGTTGGAGTAACAAAGCAGGGGCGGCGGCATTTTGCAGCAACGCCGATTTACTTTGTGATATGAGGTTATAATCATATTCTTTTCGATGTACACGAATCAGGTTATAAAAATGAACGTAGATACACTATAATGTATAGATATACTTTTTTGGGTCGCGCGACAATTTTTGTGATTCAGAATGCAAGTTACTGATGCGTGTTCCTAGTCTCTTGATAAACAAAAATTGGAAGTGAAAATGGAGAAGGATTCAGAGAACTAATAGAGTAATTGCAAATATAATGACAGGAACAGGAAAATGCACTCTGGCGAGGAATGCAGTCAAGATGCAGCAATGCCAAATGTGTCGACGAGTGGTTTCATCTGTGACACATCGTTACGGGTTACCTGTTGCATACGCCACAAACATGTCACCCTTATAGTAACTATGCAGGGCTTTTTGCGACAATCATTAAGGTACATTTTCCCAACTTTTACTTGCTTAGAAACAGTAATTAGGCTTCTTTAAAAATCAGTGGCACCAACAAGTTGAGGGGATCCAGCCAGTTTGCCATACAAGAATAGAACTACTACTTTGACAACAAATTATGAAATTTTAAACTAAAAAGTATACTATTCAGAAAGCTAAATAGTATACACATACGTTTATTATACAAAGTTATGGGATTATTAAAATTGTATTTACAATCATGGTATTTAAACGGCAACATTGTAATGTCTAAGCTTTTAGCTATACTAACTCTTTTCTCTTAATAAATTACTACTGCTTTCAGTAAGGTGTTTATATTGAGGAGTTTATTCATATACTGATTTCATTTGAGGACTATTATTTGTTCTTAACATATTTAAGGGCTAATTAACACATAAATTGTATGGTCATATTTTGGCTATTGGGTGGTTAGATAGTTGTACCATTGGAGTTGGCTGGGGTAAGATTTGTTTGTATTTGGAGCTTTTAGAAACAAGCATTTTGTTTTTTCAATGGTTTTTGCCTTTTAAGTTATTTTGAAATCTAACCTCAACAGGCGCAAAGTGAGAAGAAGAAATTACTTCGTGCCAAGTCATTAGAGTCTCATGTTACTGGAATCAAAACTTTTGCTAGGATTATCCATGATCAGGTGACGTTTCATTGCCTTTCTTACTTTTTACTTATTAATTTTGTTGAAAGTGTGTCTTGACGTTTAACATGATTGACAAATCCTCTCAAACATAATGAGACAAACCACCGCTGAATACAATCCCGATTAACTTTCTTGACTACTTAAAAATTTCAGCACACTGACCAAAAAATTGCAGCAACTCAAGAACAAGAGGTCCAATCAGACGCACCAGCAGCTCGTGATCCTGAAGCTGATATCCTTGGAGATCTTCTAAGCCCACTGGCTATAGAAGGACCATGAAGTTGTTTACCATGAAGTGCTACAAAAGATTTGATCCGCCATTAGTTAAAATGCTTTATTCTTCTTTGTTATTTTTACCTATCTTATATGTAATTAAGTTTAAAATTATCCAGTTTTGGAGATTCTTGCTTTATTCTTCTTTGCTATTTTTAACAAATTCCATGTTCTTTTTACTTTTCATTTTTATTAAGGAAATGAACAATATTGTTTGAGAGTTAATATTAGTTAGTTTTTTTTTTGTTTTTTACCTTTTAAGGTTATAATTTCTAACTGTTATAAGCTGCCCGTGATTTATCACGGGTTTATAGGCTAGTATAATATAAACAAAAATATTTAAATTTAAAGTTAAAAAAAAAAAAAAAAAAAAAAAAAAAAAAAAAAAAAAAAAAAAACTTTAACAAATCAAACATGACTTATATTTTATGACGGGGAGAGTAATTAATAATCATACAAGTGAAATTTCAAATTTGTTTGACTTTTAAAAGAACTTGAACTAAGCCTAGATGTAAATCGGACAATCCTAAGATCGATATTCCATAGTCTTACTTCGGTATCATCCAATTTTTGTTAACACAATGGTAACTAAGATGGCAGGGGTACTACATAGTTAACTCTATTCACTATTTAAGTCCACATACGAACGAAATCATTATATAATACAAAGCTAAAGTTAAAGGAAAAAATATTTAAAGAAGTTAAAAGATTATATAATACAAACTAAGATGGCGGGGTTATATAATGATTTGCATACGAACGAAAGCCCAGACAAAACTGTAATGTGGCCTGGACCATAATGATTTAGTCCATTAAAATAGTCCACATGACCTAAGCCTATTCACTCCCAACAGCCCAAGTTTGATAAATTTCCTTAGAACTTGGACTTAACAATTTACATGCACGTATGTATTCTATCTTCTACATAAACATATTGCATCATAATCAAGCATCGCTGAACCCTTTCTTGATTAAGAACCATCGTAACTATGACTATCGACCCACCATCGTGACATGGTGGTAAGACAAAGATGAAACCATAAACCATCTTTTCTAGCCAATAAAATTTGCATAAATTGATTCCTAAAATAACAAATGCAACATATGTGTAACATTGGTACAATAATAATATATATAGCCAAGGTGAATGGAAAAACAAATTTTCACAACACAATATGTTTTATGAGTCTTTTTGAAACATACCTGATCTATTTGGGCTGAATTCTGATTTCAGATTTTATTGTTAACTTAGAATAGTCTTTAATGGCCACATCTAATATATGTAAGCATGAGTGCATTCCTGGCTCTGGAACACACCCACATTTAGAATAATCCTATATATTATATCTATATACATTTAATAAATTTCATTGAATATCTCTCCACTTGACGTATACGTAACAGAATTACTAAATTTACAGTCCATTTGCAGTAAATTAAAATGCATATAGCTTAAGTATATTATCATATGGAAGTTACTCATAAAATCTAAAAGTTTCTATAAAAACATATTAGCTTATGAGTTCCCCCTGGATGTGTTTATAGTACGTACAAAAAATACTAATAATACTATGCAAGAAAACGTAATCCGGCCATAAGTTCATACTTGAACAGACTAGTAGTTTTACCTAGTTCATGTCCATACATGTTTACATGTGTCCCGATGGCTGAACTACAATCTATATAACGTGTTGAGATTTGAGCATTTTATAATTGATCTACAATGTTAATTTTTGAAATGTTATCCACCAACAGTTGTCATTTCGAAATAATAGTAACATGTTTTTGGTATCTTTCTGCACAAAAGAGTTTGGAAACAATGAGAAGAAAAAATATAACAAATTGTATTAACCAAAACAAGAGCAATTTTAGTACAGAGAAAATAAAAAGTCTCACTGCGTTTAAACCAGCATCCATAAATGGTGTTATAAATGCTTATGTAGTATTATTTATGTTTGTATGTTTGTGTATAAATAGAGAGGAATTTGACAAAGTAGAATTCATCTCTACTCATCAACATGTATACAAGAACTGACTTCATTATCTTCTTGTTAGCTCTCTGCACTGCATATCGATTCCAAGGTTGCCAATCCGACGCTAATCAGCCCACGTTTGCTAGAAAAACACCTTCTGGGTCATCTATTGTTTTTCAAGTTAATGGAAATGTTTATCCTGCAGGGTATATAATAATAATAATACTAATATAGGCGCTCCTTTATATTTTCTTTCTTACTTATAAACTGATCATACTTGTAGCTTTTAAGAAGAAAATAAACTGTAAATTTGTGATTAGGTACTATTACGTAACGGTGAACATAGGAAATCCACCAAAACCTTATTTCCTAGACATCGACACTGGTAGCCACCTCACCTGGGTACAGTGTGATGCACCTTGCCAAAACTGCCTCCCGGTAATAATCAGTTTTGCACCTTTCATAACCAATACTTATCTTTTAATATAATTTCACGCTGTATACAGATGTGACATATTTTTTGGCTGTACGTGTAGGCTCCTAACCCGCCTTACAAACCTACCAGTAAAGTACTTGTGCCATGCTCTGATCCACTTTGTGCAGCTTTAAGATCACCAAACGAAATCCGTTGTGAGCCTCCAACCGATCAATGTGACTACCATATCAAGTACGCTGATAATGCAGATTCTCAGGGTATATTGGTGAAAGACTCGATTTCATTGCAATATATGAATGGAACTGTAACCACACCTAGTCTTGCATTCGGGTTAGCCTTTTGTTTCCACTTACGCCCTCGCTACATTCATATTTGAGTTTGTAAGCATGAAATATAATATATCTATCTACACTAAAGGCCAGCTTGTTACACCTACTTTCAACATGCTTCCTCTTGCGTGACAATTTTTTAGCCTACTTTATGTCTTTATATAGTACAATACTTTCAACCTACTCTATATTTATGTTCAACTAATGTTATACAGATGAGTGTGATTAATTAACCAAATTTCATACATTCAGATGTGGTTACGATCAAGAAGTTCCACCTGATACGAATCATCCTTTTGTTGATGGGATTCTTGTCTAGGCTTAGGCGAGATAGGCATCTTAAACCAACTACAAAAACTTGGTGTAACGAAAAAGGTAGTGGGTCATTGTCTTGGCTCTCATGGAAACGGGTATCTGTTTTTTGGTGATGGACTTGTCCCTTCAGACGTCATTTGGACTCCCATGTCAACAACCGAAATAGAGTGAGAACTTTTCTAGTCATTGCACATAAAAACTTGACTTGAGTTACTTTTCTTGTTACTTTTTATGTGATTTTTATTCGAATAATAACTTTGTAGAAATTAATCGTACCTTATTTTTCTTCCAGAGAACATTACTCTTTGGGTACTGCCGAGCTTTACTTTGCTGGAACAACAACTGGGATAAAAGATCTCCCCGTAGTGTTTGATAGTGGAAGTACCTACACTTACTTCAGTTCAAAACCTTATGAAGCCTTGATCCCTATGGTAATTGTATTTAGTCCATTTAGCTCACTTTTTTGCCTTTTGCCACACTGAGATTAGTATCCAAACGGATTGTTGCAGCTTAGAAACGATATAAGAGGATCGCCGCTTTCTAATGCAAATGATGACGATAGCCTCCCCGTATGTTGGAAAGGCTTGAAACCATTCACGCTCGTTCAAGAAGCCAAACCCTTTTTTAAGCCGATAATGTTGAGCTTTGCAAGATCAAATAATGTTAGGTTTCAGTTGGACCCTGAAGCATATCTCATCATCAGTGTAAGAAAGTCACATGAAAACTTAAAGCAGTTCAATTATTTTCACAATAAAATTTATAACATCGAACGTGCATATACATATTTTCGCAGGAACATGGAAATGTTTGCCTTGGAATCTTAAATGGCACAGAGGCTGGTATTGGAGACATAAATCTGATTGGAGGTAATTAGTAAGCTTAACAGAAAATTAGTCGTCCAACAAAAATATAAGCTTAATTTGTTTTTTCTTCGAGTGTTTGCAGACATATCATTCCATGACAAAATCATTATCTATGACAACGAGGAGCAACGGATAGGATTTGCTCCTGCAAGCTGCGACAATCTCCCAAACTTCTGATTAGTCTATCTTTTGTAGCACATTAACAATGGTGATTGAAAGTCACTTTCACTTATTTAGAACCTTAATAATGATATAATCGTGAAGACAAATATCATAGCATATAAAGTTGCTTCTTGTTGAACTCTAATATCAACTATGTTACTCAAACATGCAGTTATCTAAAAACACAACTCAGCATATGTTAAATGCAACTTTATTCTAAGTACTACTCCTATATATTGCTAAGTTAGCTACTAAAGTATAATTGATATTTTCATCTTGTTGGATCATTTGATGAATCATAAATAACCTAATCAAATTGTAACTTCTTAATTTACCATGATTATCATGGACAAACAAGGAGGTGACCTATTTAATTGGCAACTTCTTAATTTACTACTAAGAATTAATGATATAATTTCTAAAAAATGTTGACTTATGTTTTATTTATACAAGTGTTTAACTAGTAACAGAAAAATGTGCACATGGTGATGTACGTTAAGTAGTAGATTCATTACCATAAAAAGTACTATTTCATTACCATAAAAAAGTACTATTTGTATGTCGACTCAGTACTTCGCTTCCTTCCTAGCTAGTACGTACGCTTGCTAAAAGTACTAAATCCATACTCGTTACCAATGTGTTCACAAGACATCATATAAGACTTTGCAACCTGACCACCTTCTTAGCTAACGAAACTTTTACTACTAGTAGAGATCAAGATAACAAGATTTTGAAAAGCGTATACTTTATTCACGCAAAATATATTGTTTATCTTTCTAGTTTGTTATGCTTAGAAATACATGTCCACTTCTTAATTTCAAGCCGTTTTTAAAATGTAAAAATAAAATATTTTTGATGATATAGTCAGAGGTATATACGTAGATGTGCGAATTTTGCAATCGATTAAGGCCTCCATAGGAGAATCAAAATGCATATATCTATTATATGTCTATACAGGTATCAAATTATCTTCCAAGCAAAAACTGTTAACGATGTATAATTCTATATTTTGAAATATACGTTAAAGTTATAAAACTAGATCGTTAGAATACTAAGGGCCCGTTTGGTTTCTTAGAGGTTTAGGATTCGGATTCGAATTTGGATTTGGATTCGGATTCGGTTTAAGATTTGGATATGGAAAGAGTAAATTACACCGTTCGTCCTTGTGGTTTACGTTGACCAACAAGCTTCGTCCTTTGACCAAAAAAGGTTTATCGTCCAACCTTAACTGGCAAACCTTATGTAGCGTTAGTCCTCCACTCTAACGGCATGGACTAACGGCGTTAGTCACCCTACTAATGAGGGTATTTCAATCTTTTCCAAACCCCACTAGCATTTAAACCTTCATCTACCTGAGTCATTTCACTCACACTCCCCCGTATATTTTCTCACACTAAAACTTTTTCTTAGACTAAAACTATTCATCTTCTTAACATAATCCAATCATTAACACCCTTGAATCTCGAAATAATTTACACGTAAGACGCATAAAATGGGGGTTCCATTGTATAGAATACGACAACGGCATGGGGTTGAATTTGATCATAATGTGGTTTATGGTAAGCCCTTGTTTTCTTATAATGATAACCGATTTTTGATGTGTTTATTTGTTAATTATGTTGTAAACCCTTTTTATGTTGATGAAAAATAGTTTAGTTTACTGTTAATTGTATAAACCCTAATTTTCCCCCTTTTTTCCAGGGGTTCTTTGTACTCTGTTTTCAATTAGGCTACATTATGGAGGTACATTCACTTCAGCACCTGGTAGGTTGTATGTTAATGGTTATATGGACATTGTTGATAAGTTAGACAGTGATGAGTTCTCAGTTCATGAGATAGACTCAATTGTAGAAGAGCTAGGTAATGATAGCCACAAGATTATGTTTTACCATTTTTTGAAACCTGGTTGTGATTTGGATTATGGACTACAACCTTTAGGAAGTGACCAAGATGTTCTTTTCATGGCTAAATATGTTGAAGAATGTCACAAACTTATTGATATATATGTTGAGCATGAAAAAACCAACCATGACCTATATTTTACCTCACCATTAAAAAACAAAAGGGTAGTTATAGAACAGATAGAAGATGATGAACACCCATCTAGAGCAGGGATCACACCAGTGTCTAAGAAAATAGTGAATGCAGTGCACAACAGTGGTGTTGAAAAAAATGTAGAACAATATGTTGTTAGGGTAGATGAAGGTCAAAGTAGTGTCCCTGATAAGGATATACCTAGTCAGGGCAATAGTGTAACACCCCCTAATTACCGCAGCGGAACGATAATGTCAATGGGGTGTTACTTCATAATATAGATCAAGGTATAGAAAACGATCTCTAAATGAGACGTTTTGAAATGTTACAATTCAAATTATTTAAATCAGAGTTAATACAAGGGGTTCCAGAGTAAAAGGTTACATAAAAGTTTTCAAGATGTAACGAATGGTAAAAGATAAAGGCATAAGTCTCCAAAGTATGCAAATGACTCTAAGATCCATGCATCCACTATCGCCTTATAAACCTGAGATAAACATGCTAAAAAGTGTCAACCAAAAGTTGGTGAGTTCATAGAGTTTAGTTTAATTGTAAAACATTTGAATAAAGTTTCCACAGCAAAGACATTGTAAATCCACTCAGTCCCAAGTCCCGCCCAGACAAGACTTGCAACCTGTGTGTTTAGAACCCGCTGCTAAAGTATGAGTAGGGCATATGTGTATAGTTAAATTGTAAGCCCTTGAATAAAGTTTCCACCGCAAAGGTATTGTAAATCCACTCAGTCCCAAGCCCCGCCCATACAAGACTTGTGATCTGTGTGTCTACAACCCACTGCTAATGTATGAGTAGGACAGATGTGTATACGATATAGAAGAGCACTTAATGTAATGAATAGCAGCAAACTGAACCTCCCGACTGTGTGTATATGTATCATGAGAATTCCGGATTATATTCACCTAAGGTCGCGTCATTTTGGACACAAGGGTGGGGGCGTCAGCCCGATAGTTACTATCAATACCTCTCCAACGGCTCCAAACTAGGAGTTAAACAGTTGCTAAGAATAGTGTGTATATGAATAGTTTAACCCATTAAGGCATATATCGTAATAAAACTACACATCATGTCCAAAAGTATAAAAACGTAACGTATCATAAATGTATAAATGTTTTGAGTACTTGCATCACAATGCAAATCATATATTTGATAAACGAGTAAAGTATTTCTAAGCATGTATCTCCCCCAAATAGTTTAAAATGAGTAATAAAAGAGTAAGAGTGGGGCTATGACTCACCTTAGCAGTAGCAGTCAAAGTAATGCGATGTTAAATGTAATACGGGAACGGCTCCAACACACGAACTGAATAATAGGGAAGTCTGAGATTTCAATGGTTTAAGATTGACTAGATGTGAATAATGATTGTGGAAAAATATCGGATAACGAATTAGTTCGTGATGAGAATGGATGATATGCTTAAAATGCTTAAAGTTCAAAAATAATATTATATATAATATTATCCTATTTTTATGTTTATTGAATCCGTAAATATCGTTCCCTCGAAAGTTGGTGGATGATAAGTTATGATTATTCGTTAAAAATCACATTATATAAATCTAAACGTAACGTTTGTTAAATAAAGCGTACGAATTGTAAAATGGCTTTTTAGGACAAAATGTAATAAAACATTTAGTGGAAATAGATATAAAATATAGTTACTGAATGGTCCTGGAAGTTATACGAAATTTACACTTTTAACCCTAACGGTGAAACTTTTGCACCGTTAGTCCCTGGTTAGAAAATAGTTACACTTTTAGTCCAGAATGTTCTAATATGACCTTTTATGGCTTCTAGTTACTGTATAATCAATTTCTACCCTCAAGTTATTAAAATGGCACTTTAGTACACATTTATGTAAAAGTTACAATTTATACCCGAATAGTAACATAATTTGCATTTTAAGTCCAAAAATCACAAAACTTGTGGATTATTATTTCTGAGAGTTTTATAAGCTTCAAACAGCTTAATCAAGTTTATAAAAACTGCTTATAATCTGAAAAGTGCTTATTTATAGCTTATTGGGCTTTTAATGATTTAAAACGCCCAATAAGCTTTTACGATCTATTGGGTCTTAACATGTTTTGGGCTTGGTTTTGGGCTTTAAATGTGGTCTTATTAACCTTTCCAAACTGTTATATGATAGCTTATTCGTATGTTCTTATTTTGAGTTTAATGGGCTTTAGGCCCACTCGATATGTATTAAGGTTTTAAAAACTGTTTCCGAGCGTGACATACTTTGGGTTTAGAAAATGTCTCATTAGTGCTTATTAAGAGAGATTATATGAACTGCTTATTTGTTAGGATTATAGAGAAATAGGTCGAGTAATTTAATTGATAGGTTGCACATATAAAAATGTTTTATTGGGGTGTTTTCTAGCCGAATAAACAAATGTCCAAAAATATTAAAAAGGACATATATACATTCGATGATCAATCTATGTATAAAATGAGTCTCGTTAAGCTATGATATGACGAAGTGAGACACGAATGAATATAGAACTTAACTTTCTAGCCATCCATTGAATAGGAGGTCAAATATGAACGAAAATAAATGAAAAGGAATCGAAATAATGAAGGGAAAGCTAGTAAACAAATTCGAATGAAATAAAAAGTGTATGAATAAATGAAAAATATAAGCATGTAAAGAAAAGGGATTCGATGGACTTACTACACCACAAATGGTGGTAGGAAATGTAGAAATGAACTAAGGATGATGGTTTCTTGCATGTAGCTCATTAGAACTAATACAAAAGATTCGAGATCAATAGTTTCGAGTTGGAAAAATGGATTTGAATGACTACAATAATGGTCCTTGCTCTTGGACGTTCTCGGCTTGGAGAGAAATGACTTAGAAAGATATGTGTGTTATATGTTTTAGTGTGAATGAGTGAATGAATGTATACGAGTATGTATATACATGTATGCAAGTGTTTAATGTATTTTATGTATACAAGTTGGGTCGACATGATTGTAGCAGGATTGGATAGGATTTGAAGGAATAAGTCTAGTCAACTTGAGTGTATTGAGTGTGTATGTTTCGGTTTAATGATCGAGTGGCATGTTTCAAGTTGTGTTCGACACATATAAGCCCACACGACTAGTTTAAACGTGACCAAAAAAGATTTAGAGATGGTGTGATGCTTATAGAACCATTTTTGACTAGAAAACACAAAATGACTTAGGTAAAAATATAAGTTTTGTCGAGTTGGTTATACTTGAATGAATTTGAACACGAGTTGAGTTGAGTTTACTTTAGGCCTTGTTTAAATAGCAAACGTTCGAAATAAACAATAAGGTTTGTCAATCCCGAATCTTTGAAGTATAGAGATTCGAAACATGTAAAATTTTATATAGCTTGTGTGTCGAAATATGGAATAAAAGAGATCAAATAAAGAGGGTTGGTTCGGTTAAGAATAAAAGAAATAATAAGAATTGGGCTAGAATTTGTGTGGGCTTGAATAGTAACAGGCCTAGAATAAGAGTTTAGGATCCGTTTGGTTTTTATTTGCGAAATGGGTTATCGTGGTGCATGTGTGAGCTCGTTTCAACGTATCATGAATTACGTAACAACATTTATGATTCTTGGTAATGTAATAAACAAAATTTTCAAATTTTGCTCGTAAAAATGGTTAAATGAACTGTAATGAGGGATTAGTACCTGATTAATGTTTACTAATGACTGGGGAAATCTACAGGTTGTTACAAATAGTGCCTTTGTTAATGAGTTTTACTCTTCATATGACCCTTATGTAGAGTCCCAAGACCCAAACTTTGATCCTTTTGCTGATTTAGATTCCATATTACCACAAAATGACACTCAACAAGCAGTAAATAAACCACAAGGTGAGATGGATGACCTGGTTGCTGATAAGGATGACTTAGTTGCTAATACAGAGGTTAGTGAAGGTCATGGGGATGATTCAGAGGTTAGTGAAGGTCATGGGGATGATACAGAGGTAAGTGAAGGTAGTAACAACAATGAAAGAGTTCAATTTAGCAATGCAAGAGTTCAAAACATTTAGCCAGCCTGCTTATGAGTGGTTGTTGAAGATTCTACCTCAGCATTGGGCAAGATCACATTTCTCAGGTATTGTAATACAGTTTCTAAGCATCTTTTCCAAGATCATAAGACAAGTTGGGTCATCATCAACCACAAGTACACGTAGACCTGCCGGAAACTGATCGGGGACAACACCACCACCGTCACCACCACCGCCACCACCGGATTTCCATGAAGCACCACTAGAACTAGCCATCATGGACTGTTGCTTATTACCACCAAGATTCATTTTTTATAACAAATATGAACACCCTTTTGAACTTGCTAAAAAACCATAGTTTTGATTTCACACCATAATTGTCTAGTTATTCTTGTACAAAAATATGATATGATATTTAATGAAAAAAGTTAATATTATGAAATAAATATGGAAATTATTAATTTGCAAGTTTGGACTCCTTTTTTTTAAAGAGGTAATGAAATGAAAAAAAGGGAGGAAATAATTGTGTATGTGTGAGAGATTTATATAGTATTAGCACATGGTTTTGTGCTTCATTTTATGAAGGTTTATTGTTGGGTTAAATTTTGGTGTATATTTTATATAATTTGATTAATAGTTTTTGTAATAAAATATTCTTGCTGATTAGAAAGTGGGTCTCTCCGTTGAGTGTGGATCCAGCTCATGTATGATGTTAACTAACCCATGCCAGCCAAACACATATCACATGTGGATATATGTCATACATGACTAATTCACTTCTTCTTTTTGTTAGTCTTAAGAAAGTGTCACATTTTCTATTGTGATATGATATGATTTCGATTTTGATAGTTGGAAAATACATGTGGAAATGAAGATGTAATTATGTATTTGTTAGGTTGTGATTTGAGACGTTGAGTGTATGACGACGTATAGTAATATTGAAAACGAGCTGGCTAAGAGTTATATTCAGGTTCATTTAATGCTAGATACAAAATTGTGATCGATTTGGTTATCATGCAACTGTAAATGTGTGAAAACTATCTGATTATATTTGACTAGCGAAACATTCTACATAATTTGATTTTCCGTATATGTGTAACTATAACGGAAGTTAACTGATTTTGTGTTAAAGTTTGATTGAATAAATATCGTTATATTTTGAGATTATCTTTCATTATTTTGGAATCTTAACGGTGAACATAGGAAATCCACCAAAACCTTATTTCCTAGACATCGACACTGGTAGCCACCTCACCTGGGTACAGTGTGATGCACCTTGCCAAAACTGCCTCCCGGTAATAATCAGTTTTGCAACTTCATAACAAATACTTATCTTTTAATATAATTTCACGTTGTATACAGATATGTGGCATATTTTTTGGCTGTGTAGGCTCCTAACCTGCCTTACAAACCAACCAGTAAAGTACTTGTGCCATGCTCGGATCCACTTTGTGCAGCTTTAAACTCACCAAACGGAATCCGTTGTGAGTCTCCAACCGATCAATGTGACTACCATATCAAGTACGCTGATACTGCAGATTCTCAGGGTATATTGGTGAAAGACTCGATTTCATTGCAATATATGAATGGAACTGTAACCACACCTAGTCTTGCATTCGGGTTAGCCTTTTGTTTCCACTTACGCCCTCGCTACATTCATATTTGAGTTCGTAAGCATGAAATATAATATATCTATCTACACTAAAGGCCAGCTTGTTACACCTACTTTTAACATGCTTCCTCTTGCGTGACAATTTTTTAGCCTACTTTATATAATACAATACTTTCAACCTACTTTATATTTATGTTCAACTAATGTTATACAGATGAGTGTGATTAATTAACCAAATTTCATACATTCAGATGTGGTTACGATCAAGAAGTTCCACCTGATACGAATCATCCTTTTGTTGATGGGATTCTTGGTCTAGGCTTAGGCGAGATAGGCATCTTAAACCAACTACAAAAACTTGGTGTAACGAAAAAGGTAGTGGGTCATTGTCTTGGCTCTCATGGAAACGGGTATCTGTTTTTTGGTGATGGACTTGTCCCTTCAGACGTCATTTGGACTCCCATGTCAACAACCGAAATAGAGTGAGAGCTTTTCTAGTCATTGCACATAAAAACTAGACTTGAGTTACTTTTCTTGTTACTTTTTATGTGATTTTTATTCGAATAATAACTTTGTAGAAATTAATCGTACCTTATTTTTCTTCCAGAGAACATTACTCTTTGGGTACTGCCGAGCTTTACTTTGCTGGAACAACAACTGGGATAAAAGATCTGCCCGTAGTGTTTGATAGTGGAAGTACCTACACTTACTTCAGTTCAAAACCTTATGAAGCCTTGATCCCTATGGTAATTGTATTTAGTCCATTTAGCTCACTTTTTTGCCTTTTGCCACACTGAGATTAGTATCCAAACGGATTGTTGCAGCTTAGAAACGATATAAGAGGATCGCCGCTTTCTAATGCAAATGATGACGATAGCCTCCCCGTATGTTGGAAAGGCTTGAAACCATTCACGCTCGTTCAAGAAGCCAAACCCTTTTTTAAGCCGATAATGTTGAGCTTTGTAAGATCAAATAATGTTAGGTTTCAGTTGGACCCTGAAGCATATCTCATCATCAGTGTAAGAAAGTCACATGAAAACTTAAAGCAGTTCAATTATTTTCACAATAAAATTTATAACATCGAACGTGCATATACATATTTTCGCAGAATCATGGAAATGTTTGCCTTGGAATCTTAAATGGCACAGAGGCTGGTATTGGAGACATGAATCTGATTGGAGGTAATTAGTAAGCTTAACAGAAAAATTAGTCGTCCAACAAAAATATAAGCTTAATTTGTTTTTTCTTCGAGTGTTTGCAGACATATCATTCCATGACAAAATCATTATCTATGACAACGAGGAGCAACGGATAGGATTTGCTCCTGCAAGCTGCGACAATCTCCCAAACTTCTGATTAGTCTATCTTTTGTAGCACATTAACAATGGTGATTGAAAGTCACTTTCACTTATTTAGAACCTTAATAATGATATAATCGTGAAGACAAATATCATAGCATATAAAGTTGCTTCTTGTTGAACTGTTATATCAACTATGTTACTCAAACATGCAGTTATCTAAAAACACAATTTTAGCATATGTTAAATGATGATGAGATACTCTTCTCTTGTTCTTGCTAGTACCATTCGATCATCATAGTTAGTGTGTGATAAAGTATTGATCTAGTGTTTTACAAGTGGTATCACATAGCCAAACATTGCTAGTACCGTTCGATCATCAAGTTTGTATTACAAAATGTTATGTTTATGTAGAAATTAATGGTTAGAAAATGATTATTCTGCGAGTAATTAATTGTGTAGAAGATGCAACAACTGTTGAATTTTGAGGAAATGTAAACTGCAAAATGATTTGATGAGTAAATTACCAAAGGGCTTATGTATTATAGGAAATGATTTGTAAATATTTGTATTAATTGTAATTAACCTATTTCCTTGTACTCAGTTGTTGACTCTCCATAATTATAGGAGAGATTCTTGTAATTCATTGATTATAAATATAATCCTCAATCCCTCAACATTCATTGAGGTTGATTTTCTACATGGTATCAGCCTAAATCTCTCTCCATCAATTTCTTCCCCTCCCCTTCAACTTTCTTTCTGGAACCTCTAATGGCTACCATTGCCGAAACCAACTCTGTTCCCCACTTTTCTCCCGTTAAACTTTCTTCCTCTAATTATCTTATATGGCGCAACCACATGACCCTGTTGATGGGACTTCATAACCTTTCAGCTCATATTGATGGTTCTTGTTAGGTCCACTGGTTATGGATCTATGTAGCCTGTATTCGACTATAGACAACTTGAATAAATCCAAATTGATCTATGTGAGAAACTCTTAACTGTATATTGATTGTTAATGCGGAATCTTAACAAGCAACTAGTATGAAGAACACAATTGATAACTAACTTCGTATTTGTATTAAACTTTCAATTGTCACACAGAACATAATACCGTAGGGTTCCTTTTATACTCTAAGGAAACCCTAATGTTACAAAACATATGAAAGGATAAACATATCTTCTAATAAGATAACTAATTCGTCTATATCCTTTCCTAACATATAGCTAACTAACTATTCTGATAACATAAACAGACTTAACTATTACTAACGAACAACACTAACTATGTCTGCCAGACTTAACTTTGTACTGGCAGACTTAACTAAGACTAACAGACTTAACTATTACATTAGCAGACTTAAGTCTGTTCTTCAAATAATTCCCAACAATCCTCCCCTAACTTGATCTTCATGCTCCATGAACTTCAAGTTTCTTTCTTGATAAGCTTCCTGAGGATGTTGAACTCTAACTCTTGGAATTATTGTGAATTGCAGTTCTTCAAATCATCATGTCTGAGCTTTTGCAGCATCCTTTACTTCAGCAAACTGATCTTTGCAGCAACATTGACTATTTGTACATCAATTCATAAAGTTTCATACTATTCTCATCACTTCCAGGTGTGTTAACTCCTGTGAGAGGTGAATCATTGAAAATTTAATGGATTTGATGTCTCTTTACCAGTTAGCCATTAACTCTGGAGTAGCCAATGTTTGGTGTAAAACCATGGTACATTGATAACCATTTCAACTCTTTGTACATGAAACATGGTGAGTTGAAATACCATATGATTTTTAGCAAATCATCAGCTATCAACGGATTTGATTTGTCTTTACCAAAAGCCGTTTGCTTTTGGACTAGCCAATTCTTTGGTGGAATGCATTCATCACCTTGGTGAATTGATAACCAGTTATGGATTTTCACAACCTTTACCACAAGCCATACTCTTGTGGGCTAGTCAACTCTTCACTATCACAGATATGGTGAGTTGATTACCATACATTTTTTTTTTATTTTTTATTTTTTTTTGGCAAATTGTCAGCCATAAACGGATTTGAGGTATCTTTACCAGAGTCGTTTGCTCTGGATTAGCCAGTCCTTATGTGGATTAGACATGGTGGACTGATAATCATTTGTTGTGTTAGTGCAAAGCACCTTCACCAAGTGGGAAATTCCAGTAATCCCACTTATCAACTTAGAAAATTCTTTCAAACACCCCAAACAGCTTCCTTTTGAGACTGCATTTCAATTAACTCCAACAATTGATAATATACCTCATCCTTTTTATCTCCCAGCAGCTTCTTCTCAAGCATTTCCTTGCATACCCTAGGGTGTAGAGGATACTCAACCTCTGCCAACATATATATGTGTGCCCTCTGCAGAGTCAGACAATGTACTTGACAACTGTCAAAGTATCTCCATCTTACTATTTCTTGTTGCTAGGCCAGTTTCCAAATTTTGTCAGTCCTAGATGGTGGATCAAACATGGTCTTCAAATCTCCCCAAAGAACTCTTTCAAACTCTTCTTCTGGTCTGTTATCCCCATGTTTGATCATCATCAGCTTATACAGCTCCTTGAGATCATCTCTGCTCAAATCATTGAGTAATCCTGGAAAATTCACATACACAACATCTGTGTTATCTTCCCTGATTATTTGATATGCCACTTTCTTACCAGTTTTGATGATCTGCCATCTGGAAAGCTTGGCAGGTTGTGATGAGCTTTCAGGAATTGAACCCATGGTGAATGAATCAGATGAGAGTTCTTCTTCCTCTTGCACATCCTCCTTAGTAACTGACTTGCCCTTCTTAGCTGCTCTCTTTCTTCTAGTCCACCTCACAATAGGTTTCTCAACTTCTTCCTTTACAACCTCAGATACCTTTTCAACCTCAGTCACTTTTTCAACCTCAGATACCTTTTGCCTTTTGAAACTTCTTCTAATTGAATCTTCATAGTCAATAGGCTTGTAGTTCTGATCCCTTTCATAAGCTCTGAGATACATACCCTCAATCTCTTCATATGACTTTCCTCTCATCTTTTCAAAAGTAGAATGCATCTGATTCTTTAAATATATCTTCATGTCAGACATCTTTTGCTGCTTTGTGAGTTTCCTGGTAGTACTGGCAGTACTTTTCCTCTTTTGAGTCTGTTTAATCTTCTCCATCATATCCCCAAGAGTTTATGTATCCCTTCTGGCATTAATGAAATCTGCAAGCTGTTTTGCTCTTTCCTCAGTTGTCAGACCTTCAATAGCTTTTAGCTCTTATAGTTTTGCCCTTAATTCATCATCATCCTTAATCATGGACATGAATGGATCACTGTCAAACTCCTCTTGCAGCTTCTTTGCAAGTGATTCATCCTGTTTCTTTATATCTTCAAGCCTTTCCTTTTCAGCTTCTTCTTCAGCTTGAATCCTTGCAATTTCAGCCATACTTGCTTCCTCCTCTCTGATTTGCCTCTTTGTTCTCTTTGGCTTAGGAGTTTCTTCAAGTATCTGTTTACCTTCTCTTTGAGTCCCAACAGACTTATCTTCTTTACCAGACTTATCACCAGAACTAACTTTGTCACTAGCAGAATTAACTGGATCATCACCAGAATTAACATCATCAGTCACCAACTTCTTTCTTAGCCTTCTTTTCTTCTGACTTTGACTGAGAGTCTTGGCTAAGATCTCTGCTGCTTCCAATCCTTCTGGACTTATGTCAGAATCTCCAGTTGGTTTTGCTTGAGCAGGAGTCTGAAAAACTTGTTCTTCACCCAAATTCTGTTCTTCACCTAAAATTCCTCCCCTGTTTGGAAGAATTTTCATCTGCAGCACCCTCCTTATCACTAAAGACAACCCCTTTAGCCTTCATGACATTCTCCATTTTCTTTACCTTTCTGACCAGAGTCACTGTAGCATTCCCCATTGTTTGCTTTGTCTCTCTTAGATCCTTTTCCAACACAGATATCCTTTGAATTAGTTGAGGAACCAGCTGTAGCAGACCATCCATAGTCATTGGAGTGGATTCCTCCTCTTGAGTTGGAGTTGGAACTTAGGTTTGCTGAGGGGAAGGTGGTTGGGAAGGAGGTGAGGGTGGTTGTGGTGTAGTAGGTGATGGTGGTTGTGGTGCAGTTGAGCTACAGGCAACATAGTAGGTAATAATGGTATATGTGCCCCCTGAAAACCTGATGCGTGGTTTTGCAACCTTACAACAGGTTTTACCTCTCGAGGGATCTCAAGAGGCTTACAACCCCACCAGGCAGTGTACCTGACCGATGTAGTATAGTGTAGTGGTAAGTACGGGGGATTGATCGTTCTCCACAGGGAATAGTGTTCGTTAGGTATGAAAAACTACTTTAGTAGGTCTAAGGGTGAGGGAAGATTCTTTTTGTATTTTTATATTTTTTTATGAAAGCAAGTAAAATCTCGGGTTTGAAGGAGTGGGCGGAATTAGTTGCTAGTCAACTAACCCAAATTACTACGAATGCAAATAAAATAAAATAACTGAAAATGAAAAGAGTTGTGAAACTTATGTGGAGAGAAATGTGTTTACTTAGATTTCCTTACTCCCTAACTATCTTTTACCGGTTGATTAGTGTGTATTAATTGCGTGGATGACGGGTGTATTCCTTAATACCAATCGTGGGGTGGCGTACGTACTTCCCCAACTCTACAAGCTCCTTCTTCACTCCTATGTCGAGCCGGCTAGGAATTGAAGCTCCTAACATGGGATCACTAGAATTCGCTCATGCATTAAATACAACCATAAAAACCTTAGTACGCATTGGTTCATGTTTCTTAAGACGTTCAAGCAAGTTACCGAATAGGAAGTTAGCCAGTTTTCTTAAGCCTAACATCGATGAACAATCATCCAATACAACTAATAACACACTAATAACCAATAATCAATAGCTAGGTTTCATTAGATCTAAGCAAACACAAGATAAATCTAGCCTAGCATGTTAATCAAAAGACAAGAACAATATATAATCAAACAACACATAGACATATTGATTGATTAAATGATAACTTATCTTCAATTAAACATGGGAGATCCAAGGGTATGAAAACCCTTAAAAATGGCAGAAATTCGTCTTTAGGGTTTCTCCTCACAAAGTTGCACACAAATAACAAAAAATTGTAAAACTATATATAGAGTTTAAGGGCTGACGGCGTCACATTATAGGACTTGACGCCGTCACCTCGTCGTGTCTAGGGTTCCCAGATGGCCTTCTTGACGCCGTCCCTCTTTAGATCTCCAAAATCCGCTCTGGCTTATCAAAGCTTGACGCCGTCAGAATAAGGCTTGACGCCGTCCCTCTTTAAGTTAAACCGTGATGGCCTTGATCACTTCAAAGGTTGACGCCGTCAGACTTTCCATTGTAAAATTCTCTGGCTTATCATGAGTAATTTTCATATCCACCTTTTTTGCCAAGCCATGACGCCGTCAAGGGCAATCCCTGACGCCGTCAAAGGTACTTTTCCAGCCGATTTTGAGACTTTGTCATTTTCTTCACTTTTATGCTCCAAAAACGTCCAAAATGCTTCCTTTTCCAGATTTCTTCTCCAAAGTACCTAAAATGACAAAAGGAACGATTTAGGGCAATATTTGATCAAATAAATACGATTTAGGGCTTAAATGACCCCCTAAAAGCGGTACACTTTTCGCTTCATCAAAACCTCTTTTCATATTACTAAAAATTTTGTCCTTAAAGGGCACACATAAGTAAGTCTGTAATTTGTTTTTAGTTTCAATGTTCAAAACCATTTGAAGAAAACGAGGGTACAGTAAAAACTTGTGCTTACTTTTCACATTTGCCACCATGCCATCAAATATTAGTTTTGAAAAATTAAAAGTTTTACCAAGTGAAAGACAGACCAAAGCAGAAGCAATATTACTTCCAAATTGATCTCATCCTCTACTCTTGGGACTTAGACAGTGCAGCAAATGATGGATTAAAAACCTCCACTGTGGTGAAAAATGGCTTTTCCAAAATGTGAAACCACCATCAGTGGGGTATCCTATATTACCCATACCCTCTAAAATCATATTATTTGACAACATAATTTCCTCTGAAGCATCATCCAATTTAAGACTACTTCTAATGGATGCTTCAGTGATTGAAAATTCATTGTTATCAATGGTTGCCCTTAACTGTAGAGTCCCATCAGCAAGAGTTTCGGAAGTAGCAGTCTCCCAAAATTGTTTGACTAGGGAATCATAGATAGTGGGATTGTGAGTCAAGGTATACCTGAGATGAGAACCTTTCAAAAACTCCACTATCTATTCAAAGCCGTCACTTTTGGTTGGTTTCTTCAAGAAACCCACTTGGTTGTGCTTATCACAATACTTGAGTTGATCCATGGATGAGAAAGTACTGGTTGAATAGACGTATTAGGGTGTGAATGCTGGTTCTTTAAAAACAGAGTGATCTTGGCCGAGAATAAAAATTTTAAACGTGGAAGTAAATAATGGATAAAGATGAAAAATTAATCAAATATTATCCATATATACCTCTTTCCCCCGAAAAAATAGTAACGGTATTATTTTAACAGGAAAAATCATTAAGCGTATGACCAGACCTAACGGTAAGAAAATTAATTACGTTTTAACATTACCAGACTTAACGAAGGTCAACCAGTATTAACTCTGACTCACCAGACTTAACAAAAATACCAGATGTGGACGTATAGCCTGGACTGGGCCAGGAATGGGCCAGGCCCGGCAGACAGCGGCCCACTCTACGCCTAAACCCTAATCCATGCCCTATAAATATATGGCTGGGATCCCATTCTTAGGGGAGGACGAGACGGAGGAACGGAAGAACGAGAACAACACGACACAACATAACGGGTTATTCTAAACCTAACTCTCGTAGGCTATATCGCATCGATACTAACTTGACCGTCGGAGGTGGACCCCGGGGCTACGGCCTCGGGTCCACTCCTAACGGGTTCTCTTTGTTGACAGGTCTACTCAGGGCTCGAGAAGACGTCGAACGGCCCAGGGAGAGTCGTCGAATCCAGCCTGCGCCAGATTATGTATCAACAAGTTGGCGCCATCCGTGAGACCATGACTACGACAAGTTTCGTGCTCTCACAATCACCGGAAAGCAACCATCGAGTTCAAAAGCCGGTATTTTAATCTTTTTAAATTGGTAATAAGATACTACCAATGTTTTCTAAAATTTAAATAGATATCCCAATATTTTTTGTGCATGTCTTTTAAATCGGTAAGATATGTTATCTTTTAAATATTCAGAAGATTTTATGTAAATCTTTTAACTTGGTAAACACGATTTTATCTATAGTCGCACTAAGTCCGCACGATCGGACCTACTTTATCTTTTAGCCGCGAATTAATTCGCGCACATAATGTTTTTACGGTGGGTGTGCCTGTTCGCGCTTGTTTGCACGTTCGAACGCAGTCACGATAAATCTACCGGCGTTAGGCCGCGCGTACGGACATCTTCGCAGATTAACCACGTACAGCGCACAGCGCGCCACGATGCTAGTCAATCGCCACGAGCGCACGGGACAAAAGCCGTGGTCATGTTATGTTCATCTGCGATCATCCACAAACGTTCGAGTCTATGCGGTCACGATACATCCATCTGCGTCTGTGCGTGCGATTGAAACTATTAGTCGCGGTCACGACGCGTCCATCTGGGTTATTGTTTTTTTATATATATAAAAAAAAAACAAAAAACAATTAATTATTTATGTAGTTTGTAAAACCTCACGATAGGTGTAATTCGCACTGCTACTTCTATTATGTGTTAATTTCACATGCTATGTGCTATATATTGCTTAACGATAATCTTTTACTTCATTAGGTTTTATATGTTGCGATTCGCGGCATATACTTTTAATATTTGCATTAAGTGTTTTTCAGGATTTGAATAACTAAGTTTAATGCTCCTACATGAGTAGCACCATCAAACTTGGGGGGCTACCAGGGTATATAATACCACTGTTTCCGTACGCGTCACGCAGGTATATTTGGAAGCACCTCCTTGTCGCGCACAGCGCGCACCTCCTTGTCGCGCACAGCGCGCACCTCTGCCACAGAAGCACGTCTTCTGTCGCACCATGCTGCATCGCTACTGGTACAAAAGGTACGCCCTTACCCAGGATGCGGCATACGGGATCCACCTTCACCATTGTGAGACTCTCACAATCGCAATGTCAGTTTTACCCCAACTATAGAACTACGTGTTCTTCTTACGGGGTCTTTACTGTCACAATGTGGCGGGAAACCTAGCATATGCGCATCCCTCCCCGTCATGTAAGAACGGGTGTTACTCAGGATGGAACATGGTCACCACGGACGCGCCTACAAGGTCGCGGATTCGGATATAGTCTAATGGGCTAAACAGGACTGCGCCATGGACCCAGTGCGCACTGTCGCATTTGGGCTGCGCGGTATGGTCCGTCCCATGTGCACACCTGAGTTGCGCACACATGGGCCTACGAGGCCATGAACAAGAACTTAAGTCTAGCATAACATAGCCATGCACTATGTCACACTAGACTTGGGGGGCTTGTGGACGTATAGCCTGGACTGGGCCAGGAATGGGCCAGGCCCGGCAGACAGCGGCCCACTCTACGCCTAAACCCTAATCCATGCCCTATAAATATATGGCTGGGATCCCCTTCTTAGGGGAGGACGAGACGGAGGAACGGAAGAACGAGAACAACACGACACAACATAACGGGTTATTCTAAACCTAACTCTTGTAGGCTATATCGCATCGATACTAACTTGACCGTCGGAGGTGGACCCCGGGGCTACGGCCTCGGGTCCACTCCTAACGGGTTCTCTTTGTTGACAGGTCTACTCAGGGCTCGAGAAGACGACGAACGACCCAGGGAGAGTCGTCGAATCCAGCCCGCGCCAGATTATGTATCAACACCAGACAAACACAAGCAAAAAGCATTAGCAACGCTTTCAATCACCAGCAATCCATGCTTTTCCTGGAAAAATTAGTCCAAAAACCAAGAAAAATATACAAACATATGTTGTTGCAACCAAAATTAAAAACTACTCATAGCCAGAATTAACTCTAAGTCTACCAGATTTAACTTCTACCAGAATTAAGTCTACTAAGTACTGTTTTACAAACTATACATTTAACATCCCCTTAAATGTAGCTATGGGTTTACCATTCCAATATTAACCACTAAGAAATTGAACCTAGGTCCATCAAAAGCTTTGGTTAATACATCAGCTACATTAAAGTCTGTGTGTATCTTTTCCACCATAATCAATTTCTTTTCAAAGCAATCTCTTATAAAGTGATGCCTTATTTCTATGTGTTTGGTCTTAGAGTGATACACTGGGTTCTTTACTATACAGATAGTACTTTCATTATCAATGTGAATTATAGTATTCATGAAATTCAAACCATAATCCAGCATCTGATTTTGAATCCACAAGACTTGTCCACAGCAATGTGCAGCAGCAACATACTCAGCTTCTGTTGTAGATGTAGCCACAATAGTCTCCTTCTTGCATTGCCATGAGATCAATCTTCTGCCAAGAAATTGACAACCTCCAATTGTGGATTTCCTGTCAAGACTAGCTCCAGCATAGTCACTATCTGAATAGGCTTCCAGGTCAAATGATGACTCTCTAGGATACCAAAGACCCAAATTGGGTTTGCCCTTTAGATACCTAAAGATCCTCTTTACAGCATGAAGATGTGAAGTCTTGGGAGTAACCTGAAAACGAGAACAAGCATAAACTGCATACATAATATCAGGCCTAGAGGCAGTTAGATACATAAGAGAACCTATCATGGATCTGTATAGGTGCACATCCACATCATCAGCATCCTCATCCTTTGTTAATGGCACCTTGGTCTCCATTGGAGTGACTGCTGTCTTTACATTTGCAAGATCAAACTTCTTCAGCATCTCAGCAACATACTTGTCTTGAGAAATGAAAAGTCCATCTTCCTTTTGTTTCACTTGCAGTCCAAAAAAGAATGTGAGCTCACCCATTGAACTCATCTGAAATCTTCCTTTCATCAGTGCCTCAAATTCTTCACACCAAGACCTTTTAGTGAATCCAAAGATGACATCATCTACATACACCTGCACTAGAATGATATCCTTCTTGTTCCTTTTAATGAACAAGGTCTTGTCAATGACACCTTTCTTATATCCATGCTCCTCCAGAAATTTGGAAAGTGTAGCATACCAAGCTCTGGGAGCTTGATGTAATTCATACAAAGCTTTGATGACTTTGTACACCTTCTTGGGATGAGCAGGATCAACAAAACCAGGAGGCTGGTGAACATACACCTCTTCTTCTATAGTGTCATACAGAAAAGCACTTTTGACATCCATTTGATAAACTATGAATCCCATGTTGGATGCAAAGGCCAAAAATAACCTGATAGCTTCAATTCTAGCTACAGGAGCAAAAACCTCATCATAGTCTATCCCTTCCTCTTGTCTGTATCCTTGGGCCACCAATCTTGCCTTATTTCTGACCACTACTCCTCTTTCATCCTTTTTGTTTCTGAAGACCCACTTTGTGCCAATTACTTTTGCCCCATGTGGTAGATCTACAAGAACCCATACCTGTTGCAACTTAAAGTGCAACAGCTCTTTCTGCATTGCTTCTACCCAACTGTCATCTTCTAATGCTTCAGTAACCTTGGTAGGTTCCTTTTGAGAAAGGAAACATGCAAACAAACAGTGTTGGTGATCTTTGTGATTGTTCCTTTGCTGCTTCTTAACAAAACTTAAAAGTGCATGAGCTTCTGATTGTTTCTGCACTTTGCTTCTTGTTTGCACTGCTGACTTAGGATCACCAAGTATTTGACTTTTAGGATGAATGTTGTGAATCCTAAGTGTAGGAGTTGGACTTACATCCACTTCTGTGGGTAAGTTGTTGAAGTCAGTAACCACTCCTTCATCATCATAAGAAGCTTCATCAAAGATCCCTTCACTTGGTTTGTCAAAGATTTCAAGCTCTGGCATTTCAGAATCATTTGAAGTAGTATCAGGTTCAGCAGAATTAACAAAGTCACTACCAGACTTAACTGAGGAAGTGCTGGTAGCCTTCTTTCCAAGATGCTTTTCAGCCAGTGCATTCAATTCATCTTTGAAAGATGGAGTATCTGCTAAAACTTTTGTAGGAAAAGCCTCTTTCCCTTGTGCTTGAGGTTTGGTAACAGTCTCCTTCTTCTTTGAAGTTGTAGCAGATTTCTTTGTGCCACCATGAGCTGCATCAATCTTGACTACTGGTGTGGGAACAACAATGAGTTCCTCATTCTCCTCTTCTTGCTCAGGAGCATATGCATCAGAATCAACTTGAGTACCTGCATTGTTAGTTACTTCTTTGGAACCTGCATGAGGGTTAGCTTGATTCTCCATAGAAACAGGAATATAATTCATAGAATCAGTCAGATAATCAATATCAAACATCCATCTATAACATATTCCTTTCACATTAGGTTTCTCCTCAAGAAAGTCAACATGGAGATTCTCTTCTACCCTTTTTGTCACTAAGTTGTAGACCCTAAAGGCTTTACTATTTAGTGAATATCCTACTAAAAACCCTTCATCAGATTTTCCATCAAACTTGCCAAGCACACTAAGAGTATCTAGAATGGTAACATGGCACCCAAAAGGTCTTATGTAACTAATAACTGGTTTATGGCCAAATAAAAGCTCATAAGGAGTCTTGTTTTGAGGTTTAGTCACTCTCACCCTATTAAATATGTAGCAAGCAGTATTGACTGCTTCAGCCCAAAAAGTGGTTGGTAAGAGTGAGTCTGCTAGCATGGTCCTAGCTGCCTCAATGAGGGTCCTGTTCATTCTTTCAGCAACTCCATTTTGTTGTGGAGTTCTAGCATTACAATACTCTTGTTTTATTCCCTTGTTACCACAAAATTCAAGCATGCTTCTGTTCTTAAACTCAGTGTCATTGTCTGATCTAATAATCTTAACCTTATGATTAAGCTGGTTTTCTTTATGCCTAATGAAAGTTTGAAGTAAGCCAGTGGTTTCATCCTTTTTAGACATAAAGAATACCCAAAAAAACCTATTGCAATCATCAGTAATGACAAGGCAATAACTAACATGATTTATGCTTTGAACAGAAGTAGGGCCAAAAAGATCCATATGCAAGGTGTATAAAGGCTGGGTGATGGTCCTTTCTAATTTAGCCTTACATTAAGCCCTATGCTGTTTACCCTTATGACATGCAACACATGTATGGTCATTTTTGAAAACCTTGGAAGGCAAACCTCTAACAAGGTTATTCTTCACAAGTTTGTTTATATTCTAAAAGTTTATATGACCAAGCCTTCTATGCCACTATTTAGATTCATCAATAGTGGCTTTTGCAAGCAAACAGGCAAAACCTTTTGCAGGTTCAGGTGTCTTCATATCAAAGTTGTACATATTGTGTTGTCTAGGGACTTTTAAGAGTATCTGACTTTCATCAAACATCTTAAAGTCAGAAGTCAACAAAAAACATTCAGTTTCAGTAAAAAGAACCTTGTGCTGCTTATCACAAATTTGTGATATTGAGAAAAGGTTAAATTGCCCAAGTTCTTTCACAAAAGACACATTATCAAATTCTAAATTGCCAACTACTATTCTCCCTTTACCAGTAATGTAGCCCTTGCTACCTCCAAAAGTAACAGAACCTCCTTTGAATTCCTCAAAATCCTTTAGGTTGATCCTTGTTACCAGACATGTGCCCTGTGCATCCACTATCAAATATGCCTCTATCTCCCATGTTCTTGAGTGGATGATCCTACACATAAAGAAGAGAAATTAGTTTCTCTTAAGGACCCAGGCCTGTGCAGGCTTGGGTCTGCCTTGTGGATCAACATATTTGTATGTCTTATATGAATATGATCCACTGTTGCTTTGGGATTTATAGGTAAGTTCCTTCTGAAATGGATCCCAAGACCAACATGCTGAGGCCTTAACAACAGATCCCCCATGTCCCTTTACAGCATTAGAATTTTGCATTTTTGCTGTGTTTTTAACAATGGGTCTCCTCACAGGTGAGTGTGGTTTAGCAAAATTATTTCTTTGATTTGATTTGTTCACCTGTGGTCTATGTGCAACTGGTTGTTTGGGTCTGACATACCCAGAATTAATTTTGGGCTTAACAGAATTAACTTTTTGCCCAACAGAATTAATATTTTGCCTACCAGTATTAACATTTGTCCTAACAGAATTAACATGTGATCTACCAGCATTGATTTGTACTGATCTAGGAACAAATTGATTTGCATGATTAACTCTGTTTACATTATTCCACACTGGTTTGGCCATAACATTACAAGTATTAACACTTCTTTGTTTCTTAAGCTCAGCCTCTCTCATCATTCTCTTTTCATGAAAATCACAATCTTTGATTAAATGACTAAGGCTACCACAAACAAAACATCTTTTCTGAGTAAAAGAGTAACCTTTTCCTATCTCTCTTTTTATTCTATCAACCTTGGGTGACTCTTGACTTTTAACATGTTGCCTAGGAGTTTTTATGCGTGAGACACAACTAGGTTCAACTGTTTTAGGTTTTGGTGCAGACACAACTGGTTCACTATTCTTAATAGATTTAGACTTAGACACCTCTTTTGGTTCACTTTCTGGTTCTGAATCAGAATGCTCAGAGACATTTCCAATGGATCCTCCACTGTCATTAGATTGACAGGTAGAATATTCACTGGATTTGTCATCTGAGTTACCTGTTTCAGGCTTTTGAGGTCCCTTCTTACCATAAACATACAAAGATTCATCAAAATCTTTTTCTGGTAGAGGAGTGTAATCTCCATTTAATGGAGGTAGAACTCCTTTGAAGTCATTAGTTTTTGAAAATCTATTGTATACAGGTTTATCAGCAAAGTCATCATCTGTACTAATGAACACAGTTCTTTCCATTTCTTCCTCATAACTTAAAATCTCACTATCTGATTTTATTTCATATCCTAAACCAATTTTGCAAGTTGAGCTCATACCAGAATCGACTAATCTAAACAGATTTTTAAAAGAATTATTCCATGTGTCTATTCTTTTCTGCAATTATTCCTTATCTTTTACAGCTTTCATTCCAATTCTCTTATATTTTTTAAGCTTTTCATCATTTTCATAGATTTCATTGGCTTGAAATGTAAGTTTTTCATTTAAGGTGAGTTGCGGTTTTTGATAAGTGACAATTTGAGCTTCTAAAGTCTTAACAGCATTAGTGTAAGCAAGTATTTTAGCTTCCTGATCACCTATCTGTTGCAATTGCTCATCACACAATGTTTTAAGACTATTATATGATTTGATGCATGTTTTAGAACACAAGGATACCTCAGTATTGGAACCAATAGCCATGAATGCATGATTTGGCTCTGTTTCTTCCTCTGTGTGATCTTCCCAGTTAACAGCACCAGCTTCCAAAGTCAGCATACCCATTTGACTCTTCTCCTGCTTGTCTACTTCTTGAAAGACTGAATCTTTCTTCTTCTTTCCATCAGTAGTCACCTTTGCTGTGCACTCCCTAGCAAGTGACCAGTGTTGTGACACCTATAGCATTCAACATTCTTCTTATTAAAACCAACCGATGTCTTTCCATCAAATCTGATATTTCTTCCAGTTTTCTTGTAGAACTTCTTCACTCTAAGAGCAATCATTGCTATCTGCCACTTTATGTCCATCTCTTCAATGTCTACATCATTAATCTGTTCAAGGTCCTCATTAATGAGGTCCTTGTCTTCTGATCTCTTTGCAAAGAGTGAATAGATGACTTCATCAGCAAAACCAGCAGGAACTTCCTTTTCTTTCAGATTGCTTGAAGAAGTATCATAGCCACCAGAATTATGGCTACCAGAATTAACTCTGCTAGTACCGCCCTTGCTTTGGGAGACAAAAGCAACATTAGCAGTACTTGAAGATGCCTTTGAAACTCCTTGGATTTCATGTTCAAAGACCCAAAGATTATTTTACAAGTCATCAATTGACAAAGTGTCAATATCTTCTTTCATTCTCATGCTCATTGCCAGATGTGACCATTCTTTTGGAAAAGATCTGAGAAACTTGTGATTTGCATCTTCAGTAGATACACCAGCACCATGAGCTTCCAATTGTGAAAGAAGATGTTGGAATCTGTCATACCCTTTTTCCAATCCTTCAGAACTGGTCACAGTGAATGCTTCAAACTGTTGTTTGAGAACAACTTTCTGCATCTTCTTTGAATTGGCATTTCCTCCAAACCTAGTTCTGATTGCTTCCCAAATCTCCTTAGCATCATCCATTCTATGAAATCTTCTCAAATGTTCCATGGGAAGGGCCATCAGCAAGATGGTTCTGGCCTTTCTCTCCTTCTCCACAGCATGAATCTCTGCAGCAGAGACTGGTGGAAGCACTCTAACAACACCATCCTTACCGACAGAGACCCTCTTCTTTGAGTTTCCATTCTGAATCACCTTCCATACATCATTATCAATGTACTCAAGTTAATGCTCCATCTCCATAGCCCAGATATCATACTCCTCCTTTTTCAGAATTGGGAGTTTGATGTTTGAAATAGTGGTTGTTGCAGGAATGTTTTGTTGTTGTTGTTTAGGTGTACTGGTTTCTGATGCATCATCATCATGATTTGAAGCATCTTCATCACTGAGATGAGTTGAGTACCCATCACCAGCCTTTTGAGACATTATGCAGGATGTTTGAGTGAGTGAGTGTTTTTCGTTTGTGTTTCTTCTTACTCAGAGTCCCTCTATAGGCTCTGATACCACTTGTTAGGTCCACTGGTTATGGATCTAAGTAGCCTGTATTCGACTATAGACAACTTGAATAAATCCAAATTGATCTATGTGAGAAACTCTTAACTGTATATTGATTGTTAATGCGGAATCTTAACAAGCAACTAGTATCAAGAACACAATTGATAACTAACTTCGTATTTGTATTAAACTTTCAATTGTCACACAGAACATAATACCGTAGGGTTCCTTTTATACTATAAGGAAACCCTAATGTTACAAAACGTGTGAAAGGATAAACATATCTTCTAATAAGATAACTAATCCGTCTATATCATTTCCTAACATATAGCTAACTAACTATTCTGATAACATAAACAGACTTAACTATTACTAACGAACAGCACTAACTATGTCTGCCAGACTTAACTTTGTACTGGCAGACTTAACTAAGACTAACAGACTTAACTATTACATCAGCAGACTTAACTAAGACTAGCAGACTTAACTATTACATCAGCAGACTTAAGTCTGTTCTTCAAATAATTCCCAACAGTTCTTCCCCACCCTCTGAAACCATTACATCCGACGACAAAACTGCGCCCAATCCAGAATTTGCCTCATGGACACCGCAGATCAGAAGGCTGCTCTCCTTCTTCTCTCTTCTCTAACCGAGGAGGCAGCAACTGAAGTTCTTGGTATGACCGGTGCTCGACAAATCTGGCTTGCCCTTCAAAATACGTATAGCAATGCGTCCATTGAACGCGTTCAGTCCTTACGAGACTCTCTTCAACAACTTACCAAAGGTACGTCGTCTGTTACAGAATTCTCACGTAAGTTTAAGCTCCTTTGTGAACAGCTTGCTGCAATTGGTCATCCGGTTGCCAAAACCGACAAGATACATTGGTTTCTTCGTGGGCTTGGTCCCTCTTATGAAGGCTTCTCCATTGTCATTCACGCAATCAAACCCACACCTTTATTTCGTGATCTTGTTGCACAAGCAGAAAGTCATGATTTGTTTTCACAATCTCTTCATGGCACTGCCACACCTCCGACTGCATTTCACGTTCAAACCAAACGTGAATCTTCAACGCAAAGTCAGGGTCGTGGTCATATCGTGGCTCTTCCTCTCGTGGATCTTATGGCAGGGGCCGTAGTAACAACCGCCGACCACCTCATTGTCAGGTGTGCTGTACAAATGGCCACCATGCTTCTGCCTGTCCAGATCTTCGCACATTTGCCACTCAGTCTTCAGCCTCGGATGACTCCTTAGCCAAGGCGTTCCATGCTCAGTGCCATGTTACCTGATTGAACAAATAATTGCACAACCAAGCCTTCGATGGTGATCAAAGGAATAATGGGGTGTTGAGATTGCGCCAAGCTCGTTCTTAACCTGAAATAAGAAATACGAAGACACTACGTTAAGTGATTGCGCAGGGGTTGGACCCTGCGAACCACCTCCGGCGTGCGAGTAAGTATGTGTAATGGTAATGTAGGTCGTAAATTGAGAGAGTGAAGTTAACTTACATTGTTCATGCCTGACTAAGCTATTTATAGGGGAGAAATAGGCCTTAGTGGGCGGTTTGCACATGTTTCGGAGATCATGGGGGCGTCCCATGATTTATGGTAACCGCTAGGGCTTTGTAGCCCACGATCTCTGTTTTGGCGGGAAAGCCAAGGGAAGAGGAGACGTGGGTTTGACCAGGTCAGGATCGTCCTTCGTGCTAGTTCCTTCGTAGGAGATACCCCGAAGGGCTTAAGGCTTCGATTGGCGGATTCCCACATGGTAACCAGTTCGCAGGCGAATGGTTTTACGCCAATGAAACGTGTTAGGAGATTAACCTGGGCCTCCGAAGAGAGGGCTTTCTACAGGCTCGAAGGGGAGTCCTTCGACCCGTTCGGAGGGTACATCATCAAGCCCCCCAGTCGAAAGTGATATATACGTACGAGTATAAATTGCATTCGACTCAAAAAACAAACTACATGTTAGTCCTTCCTTCAAAAAGTCGTACGAGTAGGGGATAAATGCTTAAACAACCTTGCGCAATAAATGCAGCTAATAAATATGAAACTACCATACCCTAGCTACATCAGCTAGGATTTCGGTAACCACAAACTTATTTTCAAAATTCGAAAGCAAATTGGAATCTGTGTCAAACTCATACTATGACTACACGTGGATGGCTAGGATGAAACAACTAAAAATATACATAAACCCTTTATGATTCCACCTGATCATACTGTTTCTCTTTGCCCCAAAGTACACATACACAGTGCTTGTGTTTCGTGCTTCTGCTAAGATTAAAGGTAATTATCCCTCCTTAGTCTCATTATTTCGAATACAAGATGAGTATGGCGGCAAAAAGAACCATTAGGCAACAAAAGTGTACCTTATCAGAACAGGCTTTGGCGGATTTTCTTGAAAAGTATCCCATACCTAAGAAGTATAAAGTGATACTCCCAAACGAAAACCAAAGTATTTTTAACGCCCCCGGTGGGTATGTTGGGTTATATGTTCATGCTTTTACAGAATCCAACTTTAGGATTCCTATTCATCCACTGATCTTAGAATTTTTACAGTATTATCAAGTACACATTTCCAGGTTGAACCCTTTTGGCTTAGCCAAGCTAACCACCTACATTGTCGTATGTAAAGCTTATGGTTATGAGCCCACACTTAACGTACTTAGAGGCTTTATCAACCTTTGCCCTGGTGGTGATTGGTTAACCTTAGGTAAAAGAAGTGAACCTGATGTGCCTTGCTTAATAACAAAACCCTTTGCCAATATAAGAAAATGGAAAGGTCTGTTTTTCTATGTGCAAGATACTATCATACCTCCCAATTATCCGGCATTGCTAGATAAAGACAATCGTTTTGACGATAAACGCTTTGATGATCCTTTGCCGCACTTCGTAAGAAGCTATCCCCTCTACCAACATCTTGAACGTTACCCATTTGATGTGCAAACGTTTCCTGAGCCAATATTGTTTCTGGCGGGCATTATAGATCATTGGGAAGGTTCTCCCTTGGAACCTGAGATAATCTGCAATGTGAAAAGTATGTATGTACCTGTTCAAATAAAGTAAATGACTTATCTGATGGGATTTATCTCGTTTCTTTTTTCTGTAGGGATGGCCTTCAGAAACTTCGTCATAGCCCGTGGTACTAGAGAGCCTAGTTTTGTCCCCAAAGAGCCAAATAATGTGAACCATGAAGTAGGTTCTCCATCGACATCAATTAATAATGACGAGACTCCGCATTTTGTAGAGACTTTAGCAGACTCCGATGATCCCCTTATCAAGGAATTTCAAACAAGGCTCGTAAGGTCCTCCGGTCTTTCAGATAAGAAGAAAAGTAAGAAAGCAAAAGTTGCTATGTCTGTGAAGACTCCTCCGAAGAGGAAATTATCCCTTCCTACTCCTCCGACAAGAATGGTGAAGCCCAAAGGCTCTCATTCTAAAACCTTTATACCTACTCCTCTGACGATTCCTGAGGATGATACTCCTGGTAAGTTATCATGCATGCGTAATAAGTGTCCTTCCTTATATAACTTGTGCTTCTGTCTTTCGCAGGTCTTCCCGATGTTAACGAACTACCCAATTCAACTGCGTGCCGCCACTCGGTTGAAAAAATGACACCTGCTAAATGGAAGGAAATCTTGGATAACATGTCTATGGAAGAGCTTTGCAACTTTCATTCTAAAAGTTATGCTAGGCATGCTATTTTGGATAATCATTTGAATTCTAGGACAAGGGAGTTGGTGCAAACGGTGTTGAATGTGAGAGTGCAAATGGATGCTATCTTAGCCAAAGTGAAAGCTAGGGATCATGAATATGATAAATTGGAGGCTAAGTGCAAAGAAGTGTTGGAAAATTTTGAGAAGAATCCTTTTGTACAAGATATGCGAGCCAAGATTGACAGACTCGAAGGACAATTGAAGGAATCCCAAGCAAGGTGTGATAGGTTGAAGGTTGAGGAGTCTAAGGTGTCCATCTATAGAGCCCAAATTGAAATGCTCGAATCCAAATGTACAAGTCTGGAAGCCGAAAGGTCTAGGCTGATTGACCAGGAGGCCAAGCTTTGCGAGGAAGTCGATAGTCTGAAGTTCCAGTGTCGAAGCTTGAAGAAAGACCGAGCTGAGGTAGTTTTGAAGGTTGTTCCTCATGTGGCAATGGAATTGCATCGTAGCGATGAGGTGGGGGAAGCTATTGGGAAACTAGTGAACGCAGCCATCTTTTATGGTACTTGTACCGCTTTGGAAGAAATTGCTCAGACAAAGAAGCCTGTGGTTTTGTCAGAGGTACCATACTATCGCTCTGATTCTGAGAAAGAATTTAATGAGGCTGGTGATGCGTTTATGTCAACAGAGTTCCCTTTCCTAGCTGAGGTAACCAAAGATCCGTTGGCTCCCATAGAAGAACTTTTGGCAAAGAAGCCGATGAAAGTCCACCCTCCATCTTCAACAAAGAAATCTGTTTCTGCTCTGCCTTGAAAGGGTCTCTATGCATAATGTTCCATCATGTTTAATGTTCATTTAAGACAATTTATCTTTGTTGCTGTATGGGCTTCGACCCATGCGTTAGACAATTGTTTAAACTTGTTTTTGCTTTGACCATTGTTGGCCTTATCAATGTTAAGTAGGGATAATAATCCGCTATGAATGCCATGCTTTTCTTCTCGTACGCTTATTATAAACGTACATATACAACCTAAGGTTATAACCTCATTGTGTGTATTTTGAACCAAGATTTTCCGCAATCGTATAATTTGACTGCGACAGAGGGTCGCGACCCACTCCGTCTTTATCCTTAAGTTGCAGAGGGCTTTTATTACCCTAAGACTTTATAGGAAAGTTAATGTGAATTGTAATGGATGCTATTTGTATACAAGACATGTGTCTTGCTTCATCCTTCGACATTGAAACTTGTAAAGTACTTGGCTGAACAAATCTTTGTTGTATAAAACGAAACAAGAGATTTTGAGGGAAATAATTTATATCATTAAGTGGGTAGGGAGGATTACATCATTCTAAAAAATGAACACTAAGACGCCTACCATTAATGCTTTTTTCCCAAATGAGAAGAATGCGTTACATGAAATTGAAAAACAAACTGATTGTTTTAAATGTAGTAAGTTTTATATGTAAAACTTACGAAGATTTGTACCATTCCAAGTCCTTTCCATGGCCTCCCCTTTAAGCGTTGCGAGCTTGTAAGCACCATTGCCGTAGGCTTCCAATATAACGTAAGGTCCTTCCCATGTTGGCCCTAGTTTTCCTTCGTATTCAGCCTTGCTTGCGCTATTTAAACGAAGGACATATTCACCTGGCTTGAACGTGGAGGGTCGAACTCGGTTATTATAGTACTTTTCAAACTTCTGTTTATAGATAGCCTCTCTGATCGAAGCTATTTCTCTTCTTTCTTCCAGGAGATCGAGGTTTTCACGAAGCCTTTCATCATTTGTTTTTTCTTCAAAGTTCACAATGCGTTCTGTTTCGATGCTGATTTCGGAGGGTATGACAGCTTCCATTCCATAAACCAGGCTAAAAGGAGTTTCCCCATGGCTCGACTTGGGGTGTGTCCTATGTGCCCACAGAACTTGGGGTAACTCATCTACCCACCCATGATGACTTCATCCGAGTCTCTTTTCAATACCATCGATGATGTCCCTGTTCGTGACTTCAACTTGTCCGTTGCCTTGAGGATGGTATACGGGAGTGAACGACTGCTTGATTTTTAGGCTTTCACAAAAATTTGGGAATACTCCTTCGGTGAATTGCTTCCCGTTGTCGGAGATGATAATGTGTGGAACACCAAATCGGCAGATTATGTGTTCCCATACAAACTTTTCCATATGTCTTCCTGTTACCGACGCTAAAGGTTTGGCCTCGACCCACTTGGTGAAGTAGTCTATGGCCACGACCAAGAACTTTACCCCTCCCGGAACTACTAGTAGGGGTCCGACTATATCGATTCCCCATTGACAGAAGGGCCATGCTGAGGTGACAGATGTTATGTCTTGCTTAGGCATTCTTGGAACTTTGGAGTGGATCTGACAAGCTTCGCATTTTTGTATTATCTCTATTGCGTCTCTATGCATAGATGGCCAATAGTACCCTAGCTTCATTACTTTTGAAACAACGGAATGAGGGCCTGCATGCAACCCGAAAGATCCTTCGTGAACCTCATAGATGATGTTCGAAGCCTATTTTGGTCCCACACAACGAAGCCATGGAGATAGGAAAGATCTCCTATAAAGGTTATCCCCAATGAGCCTATATTGGGGAGCTTTGATCCTTACCTTTCGAGCAAGCTTAGGATCCTCCGGCAGAATACCACTGATCAAATACTCCCTAATCGAAGTCATCCAATTAGTGCCTTCCTCGAGTATGACGTCAGAAACTTCGCCTCGTTTAATTGACCTATCAGTCAATACTTCTACCAAAACTTCTTTCGTTAGATGAGCGAATGCCATTGAATCCAACTTGCTTAGGGCGTCTGCTTTCTTGTTTTGTGTTAGGAATATAAATATTCAGATGAAGGCTCGGTCACCCCGAGCATCTAATTAGCATTTATATAGCTCGTAGGCTTATATATATTCGTTTAGTATTATTAGTAATATTAGTATTAACTTAGTCGTATTTATATTTGTGGAGTGGGTCGGGGCTTTCCCCACTGTCAGCTCACTCCACAGCCCACTAGGGGCACAAATATGTAGCAGTATATAAACCCCTTCCCACACATGGGAAGGGTGGAACTCTTGTCACTTTACACACACATTAATCTAATACACAAGTTTTCCCTTTCAACTCTCTCTCTCTCTAGTTCTTGCATCTAACTCAAACCATGGATCTAATCTTCCATGAATCAAGACCACCCGAATCAACCACACAATCAAGATGGTTATTTCCTACAATTGGTATCAAAGCCAGGTTAGGATCCGTTTGATTGTGTGTTGGTTTCATTGTTTTTGGTTCGAATCACTGTGCACAAATTGCTTTACTCATTTTTTTTGGCTCTCATTTGTTACAAACTGTGTTACTCATGTCTTGATTCGAATCAATGAGTGGGCCTCTAACTGTTATTATGGATTGAACACTTTTTGATATGTGGCTTATATCTCATGTGGTTAGTGTCAATGATTTGTGGTCTCAAAAGTTTCATGTGTGTCTCGCTGTCAATTTTTGTTGCCCCATATATTCGAATATATTGTCAAAGTTGGTTGACCATGTTTCATGATCTGTTTCTGTTTTTTTTTCTTTCGCTCAAATCAGATGGTGGGCTCTTAAAATATACCTCATGAAACTTGGGCTTTACCCACGTTGTGATTGTTTATGGATTTGGTGTCTTCAGATCTAATTATTGGTGTTCGTCTTGCTCACTACAATCCGTAGCATCATGTACGAGTTCATTTTGGTTAATCTTGGTTGCGGTGTGATGTGAAAACAACATGAGTTGTGTTTTTGCTTGTTCCTTGTTTTTTTTTGTGGCTGTGTTGTGGATTAAAGTGCATCTCATAATGTGATGTTCATTGGATGCAATTTGTGGGTTTAGTAGTGATTTCCTGATTGAAAATTGAAAATTGTTCTTGGATGCGGTTTGTGTCCTATGGGATTGGTGTTTGGCTGGTAGCTTAAAGTGGTATAAAGAAAAAATTGGGTGATAGTGACAGCGTTGACTGGTCAAAAACGCGGTTTGTCTGTATGATTATGAATGCTGTTTGTCTAGTTATCATGAACGCGGTTTGTCTGTTTAATCACGAACGCGGTTTGTCTGTTTAACCACGAACGCGGTTTTTCTGTTTAACCACGTACGCGGTTTGACTGTATAATCACGTACGCGGTTTGTCTGTATGCTCACGAATGCGGTTTGTCTAGTTTCTCATGAATGCTGTTTGTCTGATAGGTTTGTCTTCATGCGACGCGGTTTGTCTATCTGTCATCGAACGGTTGTCTACATTTCATCGACGCGGTTTGTCTGTCACTCGGTCAAATGGTCAAACTATCTACTTTGGTCAACAAGTTATCAAATGTCAAAATGAAAGATTTAAAGGAGAGAAGCAGTAAAGCAGACCCAGACCAAACAAACAACATTAACAAATTATAGCAACAAACACAACTTCATTCGAAACAACAAATCCAAGTCTTTACAACCACTGACTTCACAATCATCAACACCATAGTCTACATCATTAACAAAAACAAATCCAATCGAAAGTAGAACAAATTACAGCCACAACCAACCCATTATCCAATCTGATGACAGTTCCATTCAACACCTATACCTAATATTCACCCTTTCCCCCCCTTGAATGTTGTGGTTATGATATATTTATTATGGTTCGGATTTGATCTTGATGATGGGAACTGAGACTCGAAAGTTTTTTTGTGATGTTGGGTGATGAAACAAAGATGAAGATGGAGTATTCTGTTGAGTTGAGAAAGAATGTATTATGATGAGATAGGGGCAGATTCAGAGATCTGGGTTTGAGTTGTTTGGTGGCTAAGTGAATGGATGTGAGGACAGTGAAAGGGGGCTAAGATTAATAAGGGATTAGGGTTTGAGTTATGTATGAGGTGGGAGTTAAATACCGGATAATTAGGGTTAATTGGATCGGGTTATATTATAATTGTGTTGGGCCGGTGAAAATCTGGTATGAATATGGGTTAAGAGTGTGTTGGATCGGGTAATCACATTTTTTTTTCATTAGACCGAGTGGCTTACAAACAGACTGCACTGGGCCGGATATTGATTCATGTTATGGAAGTTGGGCCTAGTTCTCATGGTGGGCCAAGTTAAGACTCATGCAAGAACGTTGGGCTTAATACAGTGTAGTAAACTTTTGTTGTATGATTACTTGGAAAATTTGGGTGATATGGTTGGATCTACTAAATTTCTTGTGGATGTACACGTCACGGCTGGAATTTGGGAATATGATGGTCTTCATGATTTCAGAGTTGTGGATTTATCAGCATTGTTCTATTAGTGCCTACGACTTGAGTGAGCCTGCAATTTGATCTTTGCAATTTGAATTATAGCTGACAAATAACAATTTGTTTAAATTGCGATTTGTCAAGTTGCGTTTTGACTTGTTGCGACTTGACTGATAGCAATCTGACCAGTTGCGATTTGACGATTGCGAGTTGACACTTGCGATTTGACTAATTGTGATTTGGTTGATTGCAATCTGATTTGTTGCAAGTTGACAACCTGTGACTTGACTTGTTGCGATCTGATCAAGTTGTGATTTGACTTCTTCGACTTGAATTTTAAAGATTAGTATTGCAATTCACTCTTAGTTGTTCTTGTTAGTTTTACGGTTTCTCTTGTAGGTTTTAGAAAATCCCGCGAAAGATTCGATTTCTCGGTTTAAATCTCAAGAGCTGTAAAATCCCGTAAAATTAATTTTGGACAAGTAGGCGGGACTTGGATTTAGACAAAATAAAACTTACGGGGTTTGACTATTTTTTTTCGGGATAAGTTTGTGCTTCAAGATCAGCAGGAATTGGGAAATTATGGTAACTTGGTTGGTTTGTTAATTCACAGGTTGGTGTACTTAGTGTCACAAACATCTCGGGGTGGATGAATGCACGATGTTTGTTGACCCTTGCTCAAGCGTATTTAAGATGATTAGACCTGGATGTTCAAGAAGTGGATATATACAATAAAGGATGGAAGGTTGGGTATATATCACTACCTATATTTAAAGGAGTTACGTTGTTGTGCTCAATATAGGTTCTAAATCACAATTTGCAATTTAAGGTGATTAGACTTGGATGTTCACGAAGTGGATATATACAATTAAGGATGGAAGGTTGGGTATATATCAATACCTATATTTAAAGGAGTTACGTTGTTGTGCTCAATATAGGTTCTAAATCATAATTTAGTGCAAGTTTAAGTCGCGGACTTGTTCTTTATCAAGCTTCATCAAGTGATTGTTGTTTCTCAAGCTTCTAATGGGATTGTTGTTCAAGATATTCTCAAGAGGTAGTCAGGCTTAAAGACAAGAGGTGATTTGTTTGGAGACGTGTTTTAACCTGTTACACGATCTATAGTTAAACATATTTCATCAAGTGGTTTTGGCATATTATGAGCTTCAGGGAATTGTTAATCTGCTAAACCATTGGATGAGGAGGAAAGCAAGGGGTTACTACAAGAGAGTCTTAATCACCATCTTCGTTGCAGTAGTTTCATTTGTCTCTTTCCATGTATTGTGCCTGACAAATTCACAAACATCACGGACTCTCAGCTTTGGCAAAAAGGTCATTTCATGTCCTTTTTGAGGGGGAGAATTATCGCAAGTTTCCTAGAAGTTCCGTCTCCAGCGATGTGAATTTTAGCGGTTCCGGTTACAGCGGGTCAGATCGTATCGGTTCAATCTCCAGCGGTTTGAATCTTAGCAGTTTCGGTTACAGCGGGTCAGATCGTAGCGATTCAGGATTCAGTGGTTCAGTCTACAGCAGTTTGATACTTACTGTTGTGCAGTTAGTTCTTGAATTTATTTCTCAGATAAATCTCAAGAACTGTAAAATCCTGTACACAGTACGACAACTATTCCACATCCAAGTAGCTGGGTCAGACAACTTTGTTTGATAGGACTGACTATGAGTCATGGGCACTTCTAAGAATTAGCGCATGTTTCTTCTCTTTTTGGCTAGTCAACAGCACAAGATGATCACGAAGTTAATAAGGTATTCTTTATTTGTGATTGAAGTTGAATTTCACGAAGGCGTCTACTTATTTTATCTTGAAGTCGGGGTTGGTTGGATGCATGACCTTCAATGATAACTTGCTCGTGCTTGAAATTTAAGTTGAAGACTTGGGTTATCTAGTTACCAGCAGTCGGGGTAACTATCACTTAAGAGTTATTGGAGTACTCAGTGTCACACGTCAATGACGTTGTCGATAATCGCAAGAGGTGTTAATGTCTCATACTTTGGTTGGGTATTGAGCACTTAGAGATTTGCTTGGAGCATTAATTCTCTACACCGTTCTTCCAACATTAGTGCAAGCTTAAGTAACAAATTTGGGGACTTCTACTTTAGTTTTCAGTATTGGTATATCGGGTTTCCTTCATCAAGTGGTCACTAATCTGTGTACAAGGTTGGTTAGTTGGACAATGGTTTTAAAAGTTGTGATGTGAACTGTAATTCTCACAAGATATTCTTAACCCAAACTGATGTTTACCAAAACCAAATCAGTCATGCCACATTCAATATGTCACTGTCTCACGGTTTCTTCTTGGTTTTGTAAAATCCCGCGAAAGAACTTATTTTCTCGGTTTAAATCATGGATTTGTAAAATCCCGTGATGATGGGCTATGCGCTCTTGACCATGATCGGGTTAAAACCATTATCAAAGTTCAGCTATAACATCACAAATGGCTGGATCGAGGCATTTAATCGACAAGATGTGACTACGGGGTTAGTTCAGTATTATTTATTTGAGGCTGAAGTGAAATTTCATGGGTGCGTGTACTTAGTATCTGAAGATATCGGGGAGGTTGGATGAAGATTCTTCGAGATCCTTGCTCGAGCTTTCAACATTTACAATGACGAGGACTTGGATATCTAGTTATTTTGTCTTTCTCTCTATCACAAAATAACTATCACTTTAAGGAGTCACGTTGTAGTGCTCAGTGTCACATGAAGTTGTAGATATCCAAGAGGTGATGTACGTCTTATACTTGATGGTTGGTTGGTTGAAGAGTATAGAGTACTTAGGGATTCGATGTTGCACGAAGTCTCTACACCGCTCTTTGTCATGCATTAGTACAAGTTTAAGTCACAAGTTCGGGTTATATTACTTCAGTATCAAGTTCATCATATTGGGTTTTCTCCATCAGTGGTCACGTCATCAAGCCGACAGAATGATAATGGGGTTGGTAACGAGTTAGATGAGAGAAGAAGTAAAGAGAGAGTAATGACGTCTGTACAAGTCAGTGCAGGCCTCGTTCTTCATCATATGACGTCTGAATACATCAGTTCAGGCCTCGTTCTTTAAAGAAAAGAAAAGTGTACGCTTGAGTGCACTTTATCTTCAAAAGAAGAGGAATCTTCTTATTTATGGCCATTCTCATCAACAAGATTCATGCTCTTTCCGTGCTTATTCAGTCTTCAAGTGGATCGGCGCATATTGAAGTATACTTTTATTCACGTATTCAACCAAAAATTGCAGTTGACAGGCATATGCAATTTTTGAGGGGGGGGGGGGAAAGGGTGAATAAACAACGTGTTAGTCTTCAAGAACCGTCAAGCGGAGCCACTTACCGTTGATGGTATTCATATTCACAAGTTCAATCAACAAAAATTGCAGTTGCCAGGCATATGCAATTTTTGAGGGGGGGGGGGGGAAAGGGTGAATATTAATCTACATGTTGGTTGATGATTGAGAAATGGTCATACGACTCCTGAATACGTCAGTTCAGGAGTCGTGCAAACCATGGTTCTCCAACACTACTTCTTCCTTCGTCTTTCAAGGTGTTGAAGAACATGGTCATGGAATGCTAATCGACATAGTCTCACGGGTTGGTACAATCAGCAACAATGGGTTTCTAGTCAATGCTTCATGTACACGTCATTAGGCTACATGTACACATCATGATGATGATTCCGATTAATCGTAACCATCATGGGGGAGAGAAATGTGTACACCAAGGACGCACAGCAGGTTCACGTGATCGGGCTTAATCATTTATTCCGGTGTTGATAACCGCAGAGATGATCAGTGGTTCAACTTGTTACCTTGGTATTTACGTTTCACTGTTACGTCATGGGCTGATTAATCGTAACCATCAGGGGAGAGAGAATGTGTACATCAAGGACGCACAACAGGTACACGTGATCGGGGCTTAATATCCAAGGATGGATACATACTATAGATGATCAGTGGTTCAACTTGTTACTTTGGTGTTATACTAAAGACTGAAGAAGGTCGAGTCGTCAGTCTACTCTTCATTCTCTGTTGGGTGTTATCATCTCATGTGTATGCTGCGGGCTGATGGGTTATATGTAAGGTTACTGGAAGGCATTTGGTGAGATGAAGATGATTGGTATTCTGTTCCTCCACATTGGGCAATCTTGAAGAAGGTCGAGTCTTCAGTCTTCTCTACATTCAAAAATGTTGAGCTCTTTTCTTACAACTTGATATTTAACTTAATCCCATGACAGTTCTTGTTTGATGAGTTGTGGAGTTAAGTTAGGTTCAAGTTGTTCTGTAGTTTAAGGTTAGGTCCAACTTGATTTTAACCTAATCTCATGACAGTTCTTGTTTGATGAGTTGTGAGGTTAAGCTGAAATCAAGTTGGTACTGGGCTTAAATTTGTGGTTTAGCTTAACCTCATGACAGTTCTTGTTTGATGAGTTGTGGGGTTAAGCTAGATTTCAGTTGAGGCTCAACTTAAACTATCGAAAAGATGCCTAAGGTTTTTGTCGGCGTTTCTTAAGGACGCTATGTGTTAGAAGACTAAAGACGGCATGCATTTGGTTACCTAAAGACTTCTTCTTATTATGGGTGTTCATCCAAAGTCTTCTTCTTCTTCCTATTTTGGGTGATCGTCTAAGGTTTTCAGATTGGGGAAGAGCACTAATTAGGGGAGAGTGAAAAGCCAGAATCATTCCCTGATTGAAAGTGCTCACATTGCTCTTCAGCAAGTCAAGTGATGAATGCGGTGAAGATTCAGAATGCTGAGGAGTAATGGTTTCTGGTTCGTATCCTTGTACATATATACTTATTCATATTTTATACCATCTTGTAAATAGATATATAGAAAACCTGCATTTGTAAATAGAGAATCTTAAATCCAGAAAAACCATAAAAATTGAAAAAAAAAGAAAATACCAAAAATAGTTTCACCTAGGCATGTCTTCTGTTTATCGATAACATTTACGGACTTAGAAATGTCATTCAATAATGGCACGGGTCTTTAAATGAAGCTCGAGCAGAAGTTAAAGTGATTGGTTAAAACATGTCTAAATGGCTTGCTATTACTTTAGATAGCAACCCGCGCTTCATATTGGGGAAAGCACGTCGCCAAAAAGACGGCTGTTCCTCCAACTGGGTGATGTTCACCTGGGCATGGATTACTTCATATCCATGTTTCCTGATTTGATGTACGTTTCAGTGCATCATTTCTTGTAAAAGAAGAGAAATCTTCTTAGTGTAACAAATAGTTTTCATTCTATGATTCTTCTGAAAATTATTTGTGAGACACTTGGTGAATATGTGTTGTATGAAATTTGTTTATACTTGGATTATGCATAAAATTTGTCACTCAATCAATGACTACAAAACCTCATGACAGTTCTTGTTTGATGAGTTGTGGGGTTAAGCTTGATTTTAGTTGAGGTTCAACTAGAATACGGGTCATTGATTGAGGGGGAGAGTGAATTCAAATTTTATATCATCAAACGGGTTTCTTGATTAATTCATGACTCTTAGAAAAGGTTTTGCAGTTAATGGGGTATTAGTTGAAGAGGATATTGCTTAAATATATCAAATGACCAAGTGTGTTAGTTGCTAGAAAGTTTAGGACATTATGTGCAATTTGCTTGTAGTATCCTAGCTTCATATAACTAGAAGGTTCATTTGTATCTCTTTGGAATCCTCGTTTAATCCCCTAGATACATTAAAACTCAAAATCTGAAAGAAGTTAGAAAACCGATGTGTTTGATGTTCTTGAATGCTCCACTGACATTTGTATGAACTAAGTGAATGAGTTTCAAATGTTGTTTGTCTCTGCTGCTTAATTGTTGTTGATATTGTGCATATGTTCTCAGGATTCGCTTAGGTAGATTGCTATTATGTTAGAATCATGTTCCTAAGATCCTGAATTAAATATTGAAATCTGTGTGAATTGCCATGTTCATGATTGCTAATTGCTCTTCATGCTAGATAGTGGTTTGACGTAGTTCCTGATTGGGGTTTGATTATAAGATGAACTTGGTATTATAATGTGGCAAGCTGCTGAAGGGTAGCTATTAAGGAATAGTGTATCTGTATGCATGTATATCTGTGTTGATATTCTTATGCAGATTCCATAGCCAAAATGAATGTGCCAGTTCCCATTCTAACCATTTAATCAGACGTTCAAATTCTATTGATTGGCTCGGAATTCACCACGACAACAACATCGGCAGCAACAACAACAACAACAACAACACCTTCACCTCCACCACCATCATTTCAACAAAGCAGTACTTACTCGGATCTCGCCAAGTGGGGATCGAAATTACTTGAGAAGATTTGTTGGTGGATGGATAATCGATGTTGACCACTGACTCACTCAGAAAAGTGGGTGATTACATCATCTGCGCAAAAAGGTCAATATCACTTGTGTCATAATAATCACTTTGTGCTAAATAAGCAGTGAATCTCCCTCTTAGTTTAAGGGGGAGCATAGTATGTTCCATTATCAGAAAACATTAAATCGGACACATTTTCTCTCACATTTTTCTAACTTATTTAAATCAATTGGGATCACAAATCTCAAATGGTTTGAAATTTTTGATCGGGGGAGAGAATGTGATTTAAATATGAAATCTGATAAAATGTGATGATTTGAACATATATGCAAGCTCTCCCGTATGTGTTAAACCATTTTATGTGTTAAACCATTTTATGCACATATTGAGGGGGAGCAAAATGTTTTGGATGTGAAAGTAAGCTCTCCAGTAAGTGCTAAACTCTTTTGTATACCAATGCACTTATTGAGGGGGAGCAAAGGATTTGGCATGCATCTTATGTGAGCAAGGCTCAGACTTCACCAATGAATTGACGAAACTTGAACTGTCATCAATCGAAAGGATACGTCTTGGCCGGGTAATAATTTCAAGCTGGTCTAACCAGTGATGTAAGCGTGTCTCAAAAAAGATGTATCTGAGTAGAGTGTACCACTTCGAGAAACTTTCTGTGGACTTGACCAGGCCGGGTAATAATTTCAAACTAGTCTAACTAGTGATGTAAGCGTGTCTCGAATCGGTCATGTTCACTGAAAGTGGATCAATTCAAAAAGTGCGAGCTCTACCTAACATGTGCAAATTTATAAAACAATCAACCGAGCACATGTTGAGGGGGAGCATTTGAAAATATAAAACTCTCAAGTGTTTGCAAAAATGTGTTTCAGAATCATGAACACTTTGAGAGATTTTTCAAAGATTTGGTTTGGTAATCGTGGATGAATACCAAAGACCGACCATTTTAATTAATGTATGGAGTTATAAGGATGGTTAGGTTAGGCTCAAGTTCCCACGATCCCGCCAGAGCCGGAGGGATCTACCCAGGGACAATCCACTAGTTAGTGTAGAAGTCCTTAGGTATGATTAAAAAGGAGAAAAGTGGATAAGGGAAAAGTGCCGACTGAGATGGAGCTAGTACTGGAACAAACCCAACAAGGTACTAGTAAGGAAGTCTCGGTAAGCACTGAAGGGGTTGAAGAATGAAAAAGAACTGTAAAGATAAAGGGTGAAAAGAAAGAAGCCCTCCTTACAACTTAGGCAGAAACCGGGTCAATACATATGTTGTCAGAATCACTTAGTTGATTGCTGGCATTGAAGACAAAGTATCATGGACCCAGTGATACGCTGCACAACCCTCCTTAGCCACTCAAGGTGCCTCAAAGGACTCTTGTTTCAATTGTCACGGAGTTCAATACATTCCTATCGTCTCTCTCACTCCGAGTTAGATGATATTGAAAAGGTGGCAGTCCTCTCCAGCCTCCGCTCACTAAATCAAAACGCACTATAGAGTCTAGAGCCACGAGATGCATAATAAGATCTCATAGGGACACGAATTATTTCTACACTGGTTGTTCAACATTAAGGACACCAGTTGTAAACTTATGAGTCCTACGCAGATCTTAGCAATCTGCCAGAACATTCATGAGGGAATTTACAAATGTAATTCTCAATGATTGAATGGAAATTCCTGCCAGGGTCAACATCAAGCAGCCCTGAAAGCAGGTCACTTCGGTAATTCTTTATGGATTACGCTTAGTGGTCACGGCGGTTTCTAACGGTCTACAGTCGTGGAGTGATCTCCAGCGACTCACCTAATCGTTGATGTGCTACGGTTCAATCTTAAAAAGCCCTCTGTGGGTTTTCAATTAGGAACGGTCTTGGTAAGGATTAGAGAGAGTTTTCACACTATGCTGTTAACAATCTCGAAGTCCAAACTTGTAAGTACCGGACGTTTTATTGCTAACTGTCGTATGCAGGAACATCTGGCGGTTGATGCTGATTGCTGTTGCAGCTGTTTGCGGTTGTAGCTGATTGAGGTTGCAGCTGAATGCGGTTGTAGCTGGTTGCAGAAAAGATGCCAATCCTCTACCACATGTTCACACTACATCATCATTGTAACTCAACAATGTCATGATCAACCTAAAAGACCTTTAACACGGCTTCTGCAAACTCTGATGCTAAAGATCATGACACCAAATAGTGTGAGCATGTCGGCTCAAAGATTTACACATCACGTGGAGACATACTACTGAAAGATGGCTTGAAGACACATGCTGGATGATATTTTTCGAAGAATACACAAAATCATCCAAGACAAAGGAAAGGCCATCAAAAGTTCACTGCTGAAAGCACAAAGATACAAGACTTTGAAGAATCAAAGACTACGAGCTATAAAGACAAGTTCAGAAGAAAGAATGCTAGAATTCAAATTATTATTTCCGGGGTGACCTCCCTTAGGGGGAGATTGTTAGGAATATAAATATTCAGATGAAGGCTCGGTCACCCCGAGCATCTAATTAGCATTTATATAGCTCGTAGGCTTATATATATTCGTTTAGTATTATTAGTAATATTAGTATTAACTTAGTCGTATTTATATTTGTGGAGTGGGTCGGGGCTTTCCCCACTGTCAGCTCACTCCACAGCCCACTAGGGGCACCAATATGTAGCAGTATATAAGCCCCTTCCCACACTTGGGAAGGGTTGGAACTCTTGTCACTTTACACACACATTAATCTAATACACAAGTTTTCCCTTTCAACTCTCTCTCTCTCTAGTTCTTGCATCTAACTCAAACCATGGATCTAATCTTCCATGAATCAAGACCACCCGAATCAACCACACAATCAAGAAGGGTATTTCCTACATTTTGATTTCTGTGAACATGTGCTATATCATATGTTTCGAAGCCCTGAAGGAGTTCTTTAGCTTTTTCCAAATATTTCTTGATGGTGGGTTGCCTTGCTTCGTAGGAGCCTTTAATTTGGTTGGTGACTAACTGCGAGTCTACAAAAACGGAGAGGTTACGGACCTCCATGTCCTTTTCAAGTCGAAGACCGGCTAACAAAGCTTCATACTCGGCTTCATTGTTGGTAGCTTCGAACTCAAAACGTAATGCGTAAGTGTATTCCCTTCCTTTCGGACTAACTAGCACTAAACCTGCTCCTGAACCATCAGAACTTGATGCTCCGTCTGTGTACAATTTCCACCCCACCTTCGTCTCTTGGGGCTTCTCCTTAGAAATTTCTTTATTTTGGCTAGGTCCGGAGGGTGTTTCAGAGAGAAAGTCTGCAAGTATCTGACCTTTGACGGAGTTTCGACCCTTGTACTCTATCTCATGTTCTCCCAATTCGATAGCCCATTTAGCTACCCTTCCTGATTTCTCAGGCTTCGACAGTATCTGCCTAATAGGCTTGTCAGTCAATACCGTGATGGGATGAGCTTGAAAGTATCTTCGAAGGCGTCTTGCAGCATAAACCAAGGCTAGGATTAGCTTTTCCAACTCCGGATAGTTTAATTGAGCTCCTTGTAGGACCCTACTAACGAAGTATATAGGGACTTGTTTCTTCTCCCTTTCGGCTAGGAGCACCGCACTGATGCTTTGGAATGATGCCGCAATGTACATGAACAACACTTCGCCTTTGATTGGGGCCATAAGTGTTGGTAAGATTTCCATAAATTCCTTTAGCTTTTCGAAGGCTGCTTCAGCCTTACAACTCCATTGGAAAGTCTTTTTATCTGTACATCCCTTGAGTGTTTTGAAGAATGGTAAAGACTGATCTGCCCCTTTCGATAGGAACTTGCTAAGTGCCGCAAGCTTTCCATTGAGGCTTTGAACTTCTTTTAGTGATTTCGGAGCTTGAAGATCAGTGACGGCTTTTACCTTCGAAGGGTTGGCTTTAATCCCTTGTTTAGTGATCAGGTGCCCCAAGAATTGTCCTTCTTCTACGCCGAAGGAACACTTCTTGGGGTTATGCTTCATATTGATTGCCCGTAATTGATCGAAAGTCTCTTGGATGTCGGAGAGGAGGTCCTCTTCGGTTCTGCTTTTTATTACCATGTCATCAACGTAGGCCTCCAAGTTCCTCCCGATTTGCTTGTGGAAGGCTTTATCTACTAACCGCTGGTAAGTTGCCCCTGCATTCTTCAGACCGAAAGGCATTTTCTTGTAGCAATAGACACCCTTTCCTATGTAGAAGGCTGTCTTTTCTTCATCTTCCTCCGCCATTTGTATTTGGTGATACCCTTTGTAGGCGTCCAGAAAACATTTCAGACGAAACCCTGAAAGAGATTCGACCTTCCAATCTATTTCTGGTAGAGGGTAGCAGTCCTTCGGGCAAGCTTTATTGATATCAGTAAAGTCAACGCATATACGCCACCCTCCGTCACTTTTCTTTACCATGACTGGGTTGGCAACCCAAGTTTGGTATTTCACTTCCTTGAGAATTCCTGCTCGCACGAGCTCATCCACCTCTTTGCAAGCAGCTGCATTTCTTTCTGGTGCCAGGCTTCGTCGCTTCTGCTTAATTGGTTCAATGTGTTTGAACTCGTTAAGCTTATGTTCTGTGCCGAAGGGCTTGCCATCGATCATAAGAGTCCTGGGAACTCCTGTCATGTCTGAATATGTCCATGCAAATACATCTTTGTTGGCTTTGAGTAGCTTCTCCAGGTCTGCTTTGAAGTTAGCAGGGAGTTGCTTTCCGATGACCACCGTTTGCTCTGGATAGAGCTCATTTATCACAATACATTCTTCGGCATCCGTACAACTGAGGATAGCCTTCGGAGGCTCCTCCGGACTTTCCCTAATCTTCTTGCCACTGTCTCCCACTTGCCCTTGACTGTAACTGGAGAACACGGTTTCTATCCCATAAGGTGTATGGAACTTTATCGCTGCATGTATAGTGGAAACTAAGATACCCATCTTTTGCATGGCGGTCCTTCCTATCAGCAAGTTGTAGGGAGAGTTGGACCTTACAATAGCGAACATGAGGGTTTCTGTCCTTGCGAGCTTGCCTTCTCCAATTGTTATTTCCAACGAAACTTCTCCCAGAGGCCATGAATGCTCACCAGAAAATCCCACCAAAGGTATCTTCGAATCAACCCGCTGCGACCTGATCGAAGGTTTGAGCTTGAGAAAGCAATGCTCATAAATGATTTCGCAGGAGCTTCCACAGTCCATGTAGGCTCTATTCACTTCTCTGTTGGAAATGAGGACTTTGATGACTACTGGATCATTTGAAGGGACTAGGCCTATGAGAGGAGGAAAAGTTACTTCCCCCATTGCATTACCCTCCTGCTCCGTTACCTTTCTTTTCAAGCTGGCTTCGCCCCAACGAACCATGAGTATTGGGGCTTCGAGAGGAGTAGTATCTTTAGCCAATTGGGTGTCGGTCATCTTTTCCTTTCCCTTCTTTATGCCCTTCACCAAGTGTGCCAATTGCCCGGACTTCACAGCTTCTTCTATCTGTTTCTTTAACTCTCTACAACTGTTCGTATCGTGACCATAATCTTCGTGAAAATGACAATACTTGTTGGTATCCCTGCTTTTGCCCTTACTTGTCATACGAGGGGGTGCTTCGAAGGCCTTAGCAGCCCTCTCCGTAGCAAGTATTTCCTTTGGAGACTTGGTTAGACTGTTTAACAAACCGTGGTTGGGACCTTTGTTGTACGGAGAAAACCTGTCTCTGTTCTTGTTCTTGTTCTTTGACCCTTCCCACGAAGAATGCTTCGAGAACTTGTTGTTGCTGTCTCTGTCTATCGGAGCCCCATTAGTGGATACCTCTTTCGCTTCGATCCAAGTATACGTCTTTTCCATTAACCCTTTGTAAGTTGTCGGAAGGTCGGTGGACAAGAATTCCACCAAGCTCCGATTTCGAAGACCATGTACGAAACCCGAAATACGCTGATCTTCATGAAGACCCAAAATCTGCAAAGTCACATCATTGTACCTAGTAACGAAGGCCCTTGTGCTTTCTTTTTCCTTTTGTTTGATGTTGTGCACCGTTAAATGAGTCCTTGTGAACTTCTTTTGCTGACTGAAGTGTGACCGGAACTTAGCCTTAAGATCATCAAGATTGACGATGCTACCAGGCTTTTGCCCATTCCACCAAATACGAGCAGAATCCCGTAGGGTGTATGTAAACATGTGACAGGCCACCGGCATAACCCATTTTTGCATCTTGATAGCCCCTTCGAACAAGTGTAAGAAATTGTCCGGATCCCCCTTCCCATCATAGGTCCCAATGTGCGAAGGCATTTTCAACCCATCAGGCAATGGGTAATCTTCTATCCACCTAACGAAAGGTGTAGCTGAACCCATAGGGTCTGAGTATAGACAATTGTAAGGTGGTGCATACATGAGAACAGTATTATAGGGATTGTTGTTAAGGGGCATTCCCATAGGAGTTTGACTTGGGTAGGACTGATAAGGTGTATTCATGGCAAACGGATAACCGTTTCCCATGGCATACGAAGGGTACGCCATAGGATGCCCGAAGGGTATGCTCCCATAAGTTTGAGGGAGGCTTGGGTTATTAGGCTGTCCATTTACTGGAGGATATAAATTCTGAGGGTAAGACTGAGTTTGGAACGAGGGGTACATACCATTGGGAGGAAGATTTCCTCCCATATTAATTGTAGGCGGATTGCCTTCTACGCCTGATGCGTGAGAAGGCTGCAACGGAACCCCAGCTTCAGTCCTTCCAAGATGAGCTGCTAGCAATGGAGGCAAAGTCACCCCCACTTCTTCCCTTCGTTGGCTCCTACCGTTAGAGCCTTCGGTAACCGCCCCTTCTCTCCTTGTCGGAGCCCTCTCGGGAACTCCTTCGAAACCAACGGACCTTCTGCTTAGCCTTCGACTGACTGGAGACCCAATCCTTAAGGCCGATAGAGTTGCTCCTTGGGTCGGAGGCCTAGGTTCCATCTCTATTTCTTCATCATACTCATCACTTGAGTATTCCAACTCCCTTCGCATCTCAGCATTCCTGACTTGCCTTTTACGAGCCCTTAGGAGGGATTCCAACACTTCGTGGTTGGCTTCGACAAAGGCTGGGCTAATAATGGGCTCCGGATTAGCTGATGTCGAAGCATGATGGTTGGGTGTTGTTTCTGGGTGAGAACGTGTGGTGAACGTGGAAGCGGTTATTGGGGGAAGGTTGTTAGAGTCGTTGATGGGTATTGGTGCTAGGGTAGAGAAACCCGGTGGGGGAGTATCTTCTCTCCCTTGATCCATGCCGGAATAATAGTGAAAGTAGTTGGTTGTTATAAGCTTGGAAATAACGAGACCAATTGTAGTGGTCCCACGGATGGCGCCACTAATTGAACAAATAATTGCACAACCAAGCCTTCGATGGTGATCAAAGGAATAATGGGGTGTTGAGATTGCGCCAAGCTCGTTCTTAACCTGAAATAAGAAATACGAAGACACTACGTTAAGTGATTGCGCAGGGGTTGGACCCTGCGAACCACCTCCGGCGTGCGAGTAAGTATGTGTAATGGTAATGTAGGTCGTAAATTGAGAGAGTGAAGTTAACTTACATTGTTCATGCCCGACTAAGCTATTTATAGGGGAGAAATAGGCCTTAGTGGGCGGTTTGCACATGTTTCGGAGATCATGGGGGCGTCCCATGATTTATGGTAACCGCTAGGGCTTTGTAGCCCACGATCTCTGTTTTGGCGGGAAAGCCAAGGGAAGAGGAGACGTGGGTTTAACCAGGTCAGGATCGTCCTTCGTGCTAGTTCCTTCGTAGGAGATACCCCGAAGGGCTTAAGGCTTCGATTGGCGGATTCCCACATGGTAACCAGTTCGCAGGCGAATGGTTTTACGCCAATGAAACGTGTTAGGAGATTAACCTGGGCCTCCGAAGAGAGGGCTTTCTGCAGGCTCGAAGGGGAGTCCTTCGACCCGTTCGGAGGGTACATCATCATTACCCATGATACTCCCGATTGGACCGGTGATACGGGAGCTACTGACCACATGACTCTAGATCAAGATTGTCTCCATCATTCCAATCCTTACAAAGGTAATCATCAGGTTATTTTTGGAAATGGTAAGCGTCTTCCAATAACGCACATCGGATCCTCTAAACTTTGTGATAATATTAATCTTCGTAATGTACTTGTTGTTCCAAATCTTACCAAAAAGTTACTATCGATAAGCAAGCTAACTGCTAACCATCTGGTTGATGTATTGTTTTCTCAATATTATTTTCATATTCAGGATCGGAAAACAAAACAGGTACTTGCTCGAGGGACATGCGTTGATGGACTCTATGTGCTTCAGAATGAACCACAAGCCCTTGTTGCTGGTGTTTCAAATAAAGCTTCTTATGAATTATGGCATGCTCGTTTAGGTCACGTGTCGTTTGATGTTATTTCTGCTTTGAATAAATTTAGTTGTTTGTCGGTTACCTCTTTATTACCTAAACCCGATATTTGTACTTCATGTCAACTTGCAAAAGGACAATGGTTGCCTTTTATTTGTAATGAAAAACGAGCTTCTTTTCCGTTAGATTTGGTTCATTGTGATTTATGGGGTCCTGCACCTATTACCTCTACAGATGGTTATCGCTACTATGTTGTTTTTATTGATGATTATTCCAGGTTTACGTGGTTTTATCCACTCAAAACAAAAACAGGTAATTACGCGGTTTTACCGGCTTTCATTAAACTTGTGCAAACTCAATGTTCACGAAAAATCAAAACTTTTCAAAGTGATGGTGGAAGCGAGTTTGTGAACCATATAGTTCGTGAAATCTTTGAAGAAAATGGGAAATTTCATAGATATTCATGTCCGCACACGCCCCAACAAAATGGACGTGCTGAAAGGAAACATCGCCATATCGTTGAAACTGGTCTTGCCATGTTGTTTAATGCTCACGTGCCTGCTTCATTTTGGGTTGATGCTTTCACTTCAGCAAATTATATTATTAACCGTGTGCCAACTCCTCTTCTAGAGAACAAGTCTCCGTTTCGAATTTTATTTGATTAGCTACCTAATTACTCCAATCTTCGGGTTTATGGGTGTCGTGTTTTTCCTTACCTACGTGACTATGCCAAGCATAAGCTCGAGCCACGAAGTCTTCCATGTATTTTTCTTGGCTATAGTTCTTCTCATAAGGGTTTTCGTTGCTTGGATCCTACCACCAATCGGGTTTTTATATCCTGTCATGCTCGTTTCAATGAGTCGTCATTTCCATTTAAAGATTCTTCTGCTTCCATGGATTCACACCAATTACTTCTTACCACATTCTGTGAAGATACACCTAATTCAACTTCATCTCATAATCCAAGCCCAACACTTTCTCCTACCTCTGATCCAACAACACCCGAAAGCCCATCTACATTCTGTCCTCTTTGCACCTCACATATTAACAAAACACCACATACCACTCCAGCCCATGATCCACTTCCTACCCAACCCAGTACCGAACCACAGCAACCCGACCCCACTGATGGATCCGAATCCACCAACTCCTCAACCCAACCCGAACCACACATCCCTACTACCACCACCGTACCCGATGTCCCTATCGCTAATTCTCATCATATGACGACTCGAGCAAAGGCAGGAATTTTTAAACCAAAGCATCAAGCAGAACTTGCTGCCCTACATTCCTATGCCTTACATGTGGCTTTGTCAATCGTTACAAAGCCTCGCGGTTTCAAGTCTGCCGCCAAAGATCCAAAATGGATGGCAACAAAGGTGGAAGAAATTAAGACACTTCATTAAAATAACACGTGGACGTTGGTTCCGCGACCATCATCTATGAATGTTGTGGGTTCCAAATGGGTGTTTCGTACTAAATATCATTCCGATGGGTCTATTGATCGGTATAAAGCACGTTTAGTGGCTCAAGGTTTTACTCAAATTCCGGGGTTGGATTACTCTCATACCTTCAGTCCGGTGGTAAAGGCATCTACCATTCGCATCGTTTTGTCTCTCGCGGTGCTTAACAAATGGAAATTGCATCAGCTAGATGTCAAGAATGCCTTCCTAAACGGTGATTTGAATGAAACCGTTTTCATGGAGCAACCACCCGGGTTTGTAAACTCTAGTTATCCAAATTATGTTTGCAAATTATCTAAGGCTCTCTATGGTCTCAAACAAGCCCCTCGTGCTTGGTTTCAGCGTTTGAGCACATTTCTTCTATCCTACGGTTTTACATGCAGTCGTGCAGATACATCTCTTTTCATTCTTCGCAAAGATGCTCACATCATGTATCTTCTTGTCTATGTTGATGATCTCATCCTTATCGGAAATGATGAAGTCGTTATTCAATCCTTTATTTCTCATCTTCATCGGGAATTTGCTATCAAGGATCTTGGCAGTCTTAACTATTTCCTGGGCTTAGAAGTTGTTCACACGGACACTGGCTTGTTTCTTACACAAGCTAGGTATGCTAAAGATATTCTTCTTCGAGCACAGTTATATGATTCTAAACCGGTACATACTCCTCTTGCTCCGCATGAATCCTTTTCTGCCATGGGTGTACCTTATTCCGATCCCCCTTTATACCGTTCGTTAGTTGGATCTTTGCAATATTTAACCATCACCAGACCAGACCTCTCTTATGCAGTCAATCAACTCTCTCAGTTTCTTCATAGCCCAACCGTTGATCATTTTCGAGCAGTAAAACGCCTCTTAAGGTATGTCAAAGGTACACTTTCCTTTGGCCTCACCTATAGCCGTTTACACCCACCCGACATCATTGGTTACTCTGATGCCGATTGGGCACGTTGTCTTGATACGCGGCGCACAACGTACGGCTACTCGATTTTTCTTGGTGGTAACCTTATCTCTTGGAGTGCCAAGAAATAACCTACTGTTTCCAGATCAAGCTGCGAATCTGAATACCGGAATATGGCTAACACGGCTGCTGAGCTTGTTTGGATTACTCATCTCTTACGAGAGTTGCATGCCCTACCGCCTGATCGTCCAACGTTACTCTGTGACAATAAGAGTGCCTTGTTCATGACCTAGAATCCTGTTTCTCATAAACGTGCTAAACACATTGACTTGGACTATCATTTCATTCATGTGCTTGTTAATTCTGGTAAACTTTACACCAAGTTTGTACCAACCAATCTTTAGGTGGCTGATATTTTTACCAAGAGTCTTCCGCGTGCTCAATTTGATGCTTTTCGTAAAATGCTCCATCTTGGTCCGCCATCATTCCAATTGAAAGGGGTATTAGAGGAAATGATTTGTAAATATTTGTATTAATTGTGATTAACCTATTTCCTTGTATTCAGTTGTTGACTCTCCATAATTATAGGAGAGATTCTTGTAATTCATTGATTATAAATAATAATCCTCAATCCCTCAACATTCATTGAGGTTGATTTTCTACATTATGTTCTAATTACACATTTTGTTGTTTGAAAAGCTCCTCAATCAAATGATTATGAGTTCACGTCCAACTTAAAATTTGTCAAATAGATTTATCGTATATATTGTGAGATAATTAGTTGTCTTTAAAAAGAAATAAAAATATGTTTAAATTTATGGTTAAAATGACATGCCAATATTTTGTTGATTGTACAAAAGATAACAACACTTTTAATCAACTATCATGCTTAAAGTTTGCGCAATCATTTCTCATTTATATTATAAAAGTATAAGCACACGTAACCAGAACACAAAATCACCATGTGCCTTTAGAGAAAATCAAACAAAACTACCTACATAATTTTTTGAAACTGGATGCAATTATAAAAAATCGAGGTTTCGTAAAAAAAAATAATACGACACAAAAATCCATGAGTGTCTCGGGACCCTGGAAAGTATAAGATATTGTACTACTTATTCCGTCCCAAAATATAAGTCCAGTTTTGAATTTTGAAGTTTTTTTTTCTTCAATTTTAATCTTAACTATTTTTTTCATGTTATATAATAGTTGATACAAAATATATAATTGGATTGTGTTTTAAATGTATTTTTTATTAAGTATTACTCGTATATAATACAATATTTAAAGTTAAAGTTAAAAAAAAAAAAAAAAAAACTTTAACAAATCAAACATGACTTATATTTTATGACGGGGAGAGTAATTAATAATCATACAAGTGAAATTTCAAATTTGTTTGACTTTTAAAAGAACTTGAACTAAGCCTAAATGTAAATCGGACAATCCTAAGATCGATATTCCATAGTCTTACTTCGGTATCATCCAAATTTTGTTAACACAATGGTAACTAAGATGGCGGGGTACTACATAGTTAACTCTATTCACTATTAAAGTCCACATACGAACGAAAGCCCAGACAAAGCTAGCTGTATGTTATGTGGCATGCATCTGATTATTTTTGTGTATAAATAGAGAGGAATTTGACAAAGTAGAATTCATCTCTACTCATCAACATGTATACAAGAACTGACTTCATTATCTTCTTGTTAGCTCTCTGCACTGCATATCGATTCCAAGGTTGCCAATCCGACGCTAATCAGCCCACGTTTGCTAGAAAAACACCTTCTGGGTCATCTATTGTTTTTCAAGTTAATGGAAATGTTTATCCTGCAGGGTATATAATAATAATAATACTAATATAGGCGCTCCTTTATATTTTCTTTCTTACTTATAAACTGATCATACTTGTAGCTTTTAAGAAGAAAATAAACTGTAAATTTGTGATTAGGTACTATTACGTAACGGTGAACATAGGAAATCCACCAAAACCTTATTTCCTAGACATCGACACTGGTAGCCACCTCACCTGGGTACAGTGTGATGCACCTTGCCAAAACTGCCTCCCGGTAATAATCAGTTTTGCACCTTTCATAACCAATACTTATCTTTTAATATAATTTCACGTTGTATACAGATATGTGGCATATTTTTTGGCTGTGTAGGCTCCTAACCTGCCTTACAAACCAACCAGTAAAGTACTTGTGCCATGCTCGGATCCACTTTGTGCAGCTTTAAACTCACCAAACGGAATCCGTTGTGAGTCTCCAACCGATCAATGTGACTACCATATCAAGTACGCTGATACTGCAGATTCTCAGGGTATATTGGTGAAAGACTCGATTTCATTGCAATATATGAATGGAACTGTAACCACACCTAGTCTTGCATTCGGGTTAGCCTTTTGTTTCCACTTACGCCCTCGCATGAAATATAATACATCTATCTACACTAAAGGCCAGCTTGTTACACCTACTTTTAACATGCTTCCTCTTGCGTGACAATTTTTTAGCCTACTTTATATAATACAATACTTTCAACCTACTTTATATTTATGTTCAACTAATGTTATACAGATGAGTGTGATTAATTAACCAAATTTCATACATTCAGATGTGGTTATGATCAAGAAGTTCCACCTGATACGAATCATCCTTTTGTTGATGGGATTCTTGGTCTAGGCTTAGGCGAGATAGGCATCTTAAACCAACTACAAAAACTTGGTGTAACGAAAAAGGTAGTGGGTCATTGTCTTGGCTCTCATGGAAACGGGTATCTGTTTTTTGGTGATGGACTTGTCCCTTCAGACGTCATTTGGACTCCCATGTCAACAACCGAAATAGAGTGAGAGCTTTTCTAGTCATTGCACATAAAAACTAGACTTGAGTTACTTTTCTTGTTACTTTTTATGTGATTTTTATTCGAATAATAACTTTGTAGAAATTAATCGTACCTTATTTTTCTTCCAGAGAACATTACTCTTTGGGTAATGCCGAGCTTTACTTTGCTGGAACAACAACTGGGATAAAAGATCTCCCCGTAGTGTTTGATAGTGGAAGTACCTACACTTACTTCAGTTCAAAACCTTATGAAGCCTTGATCCCTATGGTAATTGTATTTAGTCCATTTAGCTCACTTTTTTGCCTTTTGCCACACTGAGATTAGTATCCAAACGGATTGTTGCAGCTTAGAAACGATATAAGAGGATCGCCGCTTTCTAATGCAAATGATGACGATAGCCTCCCCGTATGTTGGAAAGGCTTGAAACCATTCACGCTCGTTCAAGAAGCCAAACCCTTTTTTAAGCCGATAATGTTGAGCTTTGCAAGATCAAATAATGTTAGGTTTCAGTTGGACCCTGAAGCATATCTCATCATCAGTGTAAGAAAGTCACATGAAAACTTAAAGCAGTTCAATTATTTTCACAATAAAATTTATAACATCGAACGTGCATATACATATTTTCGCAGAAACTTGGAAATGTTTGCCTTGGAATCTTAAATGGCACAGAGGCTGGTATTGGAGACATGAATCTGATTGGAGGTAATTAGTCAGCTTAACAGAAAAATTAGTCGTCCAACAAAAATATAAGCTTAATTTGTTTTTTCTTCGAGTGTTTGCAGACATATCATTCCATGACAAAATCATTATCTATGACAACGAGGAGCAACGGATAGGATTTGCTCCTGCAAGCTGCGACAATCTCCCAAACTTCTGATTAGTCTATCTTTTGTAGCACATTAACAATGGTGATTGAAAGTCACTTTCACTTATTTAGAACCTTAATAATGATATAATCGTGAAGACAAATATCATAGCATATAAAGTTGCTTCTTGTTGAAATCTTATATCAACTATGTTACTCAAACATGCAGTTATCTAAAAACACAATTCAGCATATGTTAAATGCAACTTTATTCTAAGTACTAGTCCTATATATTGCTAAGTTAGCTACTAAAGTATAATTGATATTTTCATCTTGTTGGATCATTTGATGAATCATAAATAACCTAATCAAATTGTAACTTCTTAATTTACCATGATTATCAAGGACAAACAAGGAGGTGACCTATTTAATTGGCAACTTCTTAATTTACTACTAAGAATTAATTATATAATTTCTAAAAAAAGTTGACTTATGTTTTATTTATACAAGTGTTTAACTAGTAACAGAAAAATGTGCACATGGTGATTTACGTTAAGTAGTAGATTCATTACCATAAAAAGTACTATTTCATTACCATAAAAAAGTACTATTTGTATGTCGACTCAGTACTTCGCTTCCTTCCTAGCTAGTACGTACGGTTGCTAAAAGTACTAAATCCATACTCGTTACCAATGTGTTCACAAGACATCATATAAGACTTTGCAACCTGACCACCTTCTTAGCTTAACGAAACTTTTACTACTAGTAGAGATCAAGATAACAAGATTTTGAAAAGCGTATACTTTATTCACGCAAAATATATTGTTTAATCTTTCTAGTTTGTTATGCTTAGAAATACATGTCCACTTCTTAATTTCAAGCCGTTTTTAAAATGTAAAAATAAAATATTTTTGATGATATAGTCAGAGGTATATACGTAGATGTGCGAATTTTGCAATCGATTAAGGCCTCCATAGGAGAATCAAAATGCATATATCTATTATATGTCTATACAGGTATCAAATTATCTTCCAAGCAAAAACTGTTAACGATGTATAATTCTATATTTCGAAATATACGTTAAAGTTATAAAACTAGATCGTTAGAATACTAAGGGCCCGTTTGGTTTCTTAGAGGTTTAGGATTCGGATTCGGATTCGGTTTAAGATTTGGATATGAAGAGAGAACAAAATATAATATATAATTAAAAAATATATATATTTTAAAAGTTAGTTAACAAAATATTATAAAGAGTAAATTACACCGTTCATCCTTGTGGTTTGCGTTGACCAACAAGCTTCGTTCTTTGACCAAAAAAGGTTTACCGTCCAACCTTAACTGGCAAACCTTATGTAGCGTTAGTCCTCCACTCTAACGACATGGACTAACTAGCGCTAGTCACCCTACTAATGAGGGTATTTCAGTCTTTTCCAAACCCCACTAGCATTTAAACCTTCATCTACCCCAGTCATTTCACTCACACTCCCCCGTATATTTTCTCACACTAAAACTTTTTCTTAGACTAAAAGTATTCATCTTCTTAACATAATCCTATCATTAACACCCTTGAATCTCGAAATAATTTACACGTAAGACGCTTAAAATGGTTTGTATAGAATACGACAACGACATGGGGTTGAATTTGATCCTAATGTGGTTTATGGTAAGCCCTTGTTTTCTTATAATGATAACCGATTTTTGATGTGTTTAATTGTTAATTGTGTTGTAAACCCTTTTTATGTTGATGAAAAATAGTTTAGTTTACTGTTAATTGTATAAACCCTAATTTTTCCCCTTTTTTTCAGGGAGTCTTCGTACTTTGTTTTCAATTAGGCTACATTATGGAGGTACATTCACTTCAGCACCTGGTAGGTTGTATGTTAATGGTTATATGGACATTGTTGATGAGTTAGACAGTGATGAGTTCTTAGTTCATGAGATAGACTCAATTGTAGAAGAGCTAGGTAATGATGGCCACAAGATTATGTTTTACAATTTTTTGAAACCTGGTTGTGATTTGGATTATGGACTACAACCTTTAGGAAGTGACTAAGATGTTCTTTTCATGGCTAAATATGTTGAAGAATGTCACAAACTTATTGATATATATGTTGAGCATGCAAAAACAAACCCTGACCTATATTTTACCTCACTATTAAAAAACAAAAGGGTAGTGTCTAAGAAAATAGTGAATGCAGATAGAAGATGCTGAACACCCATCTAGAGCAGGGATCACACCAGTGTCTAAGAAAATAGTGAATGCAGTGCACAACAGTTGTGTTGAAAAAAATGTAGAACAATATGTTGTTAGGGTAGATGAAGGTCAAAGTAGTGTCCGTGATAAGAGCATTGGGTACCCTTGGCTGGTGAGCTCGCGCCGAAGGACCAGCCGAGAAAACATGATGGCGCACGGTACCGTGGCTGGCGCCATAGCAGCTCGCGCCGTGGTGACCAGCCTACGCCGTGTGAATTTTATTTTTTTATTTTTTTTTTATTATTTTTTTTTTTTTGAATTTGAATTTGAACATTGGGTAACGGCTCTTTTATAAAAAATACAATTTTTTTTTTAATTTTTACCCCATAAAAATCCTATAAAAACCTCCTTATTCTACCATTTTTCACACACACTTCCAATTCAATTTATACTTCAATAATACTCAAATTTCTTTTAATTATGGATCCAAACAATCCCAACGACACCTATTACGACCTTTATGATGTTTATTTTCAAGACGAACGGGAGCGCTATCTTCGGGGTAATATGGCGTATGAACAATTTGTAGCTCTGTGTGGTCAAGAAGCCGGGGGATCGGGATCGGGTCCTAATAGGATGAGGACATACGTACCACGTGAATGAGAAGAGGCGGAACAACGTTTAATCGACGACTATTTTGGCGACGATAACACTCCTCCTAAATATACTGAAGAGAATTTTAGGCGAAGGTATCGTATGAGTTCTAGACTTTTTAATAAAATACTCAACGATATTTTAAGTTATGATGTTCATCCTCTTCCCGAGTACTTTAATTTTTTTAGACTACGTTTAGATGCTATCGGTCGTCTTAGTATAGGTCCTATTTTGAAGTGCACATCCGCAATCCGCCAACTGGCGTACGGCACTGCGCCTGATGCATTTGATGAGTACCTGCAAATTGGTGAACGTTGTTCACAACAATGTTTAGAGCATTTTACTAAATGCATACATGATTTATACGTTGAAAACTATTTAAAAAAAGCCCACTCAGCGGATGTTGAAAAAATATATGCATTGCATGAAGAAAACATGGACTCCGGGAATGCTCGGGAGTATTGATTGTATGCATTGGGATTGGAGAAATTGCCCAAAGGCCTTACAAGTTCAATTCAAAGACGTGATCATAAATACCAACTCTTATGTAGAAGCGGTTGTGGATCAAAAATATTATGGATTTGGCATGCATATTTTGGTGTCCCGGGGTCAAATAATGATCTTAATGTGTTATATGGTTCCCCGTTATTTGATGATGTACTTGCCATAGAGCTCCGGAATGTCCATTTGTAGTAAACGGACATACATATAAGAAAGGTTACTATTTAGCCGACGGCATTTATCCGACATGGTCCGTGTTTGTCAAAACGTTTTCTGTTGCAAGGAATGAAAAAACGTTGAAATTTAAAAGAGTTCAAGAAATTTCTAGAAAAGATATTGAACGAGCTTTCGGAGTCCTACAAGGTCGTTGGGGAATTATACGACAACCCGCACGTGCTTTCGAAATCAACGCGTTGAAAAGAATCATGTATTGTTGTATAATGTTACACAACATGATATTGGAAGACGAAGGATTCGAAGTGAATTTAAGAGATATGTTCGTTGATCCAAGGCCAAACATGCCAGAGACTTGGATCAAAAGATGTGATTTACATGTTAGAAAAAAAAAAGAACTTCGAGATAGAAAAGTGCACGACGATCTTCGACAAGACCTTGTGGAGCATGTATGGAACCCTAATTACTAGGTTTTTATCCGTTATGTTTTTGTACTAGGTTTTTATTTTTATGCATTTTTTTTAATGTAATGTGTTTTTTTTTTTTTTTTTTTTTTTGTTTTTTTTAATTAATGAAGTTTATTTTAGTTATATTGTGTATGGTTTATTTTATGTAAAAAAAAAAAAAAAAAAAAAAAGGACGACGGCACCGCATTTTCTGGTGCCATGGGTAACGGCCAGAATGTGGTGCCGTAGGATTTCTGGTGCCATAGAGATTTTTGCTGACGTGGCATGCATTTTTTTTGCCATGGCTTGAGGATACCCAATGCTTTAAGGATATACCTAGTCAGGGCAATAGTGCCTTTGTTAATGAGTTTTACTCTTCATATGACCCTTATGTAGAGTCCCAAGACCTAAACTTTGATCCTTTTGCTGATTTAGATTCCATATTACCACAAAATGACACTCAACAAGCAGTAAATAAACCACAAGGTGAGATGGATGACCTAGTTGCTGATAAGGATGACTTAGTTGCTAATACAGAGGTTAGTGAAGGTCATGGGGATGATACAAAGGTAAGTGAAGGTAGTAACAACAATGGAAGAGTTCAAAACATTTAGCCAGCCTGCTTATGAGTGGTTGTTGAAGATTCCACCTCAGCATTGGGCAAGATCACATTTCTCAGGTATTGTATGACTTCAATTAGATGTAATTTTTTAATACTAAAGTACTTGTGCTGAGTAAAACTTGTATTTTAAATAGGGAGATGTAAGTCAGATGTGTTGGTGAACAATATGTGTGAAGTTTTTAATGGAAAACTGGTTGGTGGTAGACACAAGGCAATCATTGGGACTTTGGAATTTACAAGAGCATATCTGATGAAGAGAATTGTAAATGTTAATAAGATGATTGCTAGATGTGATGGTCCACTCACACCTACTGCTGCCAAGCTTTTGAAGGTAAGCTGTGATGAGGCAACCAAGTACACAGTCAGTTGGGGAGGAGGTATCTATTACCAGGTAAGTGGTCCATTCCATGACCAGTGTGTAGTCAATGTTGAGCAGAGGAGTTGTACATGTAGGAAGTGGGAGTTGACTGGGATCCCTTGCAAACATGCTGTAGCAACAAACTGGAACATGGCACTTAACAATCAAACAACTGGCTTACCAGAGGAGTGGGTACACCCATGTTATAGGCTGGAAACTTGGAAGAAAGTATACTCAAACCTAATCAAGCCTATTAGAGGTAGAATGTTTTGGCCTAAGTGTAATGTAACACCCCGACCCGAAAAGGGTAAAGATATCACAATAATGGATTCACATCAGATCAAAACAAAGCATACATCTTCAGTAATACAAAAATCTCAAAGGATTACAAATGAAATACTGAATCTACAAGGTTACAAATGAAAACTTCCAAAAACACTACTTCTAAATTATGATATCTTCTAGTCAACTCTAATCCAGAATAGCTATCCAATCTTCTAAGTCCAAAGGTATACTCTCCACTCATTCCCAGCTTCCTACTAAAACCTGCCGCAGGAAAAGAAATGCGGCTGAGCTACGAGAGCTCAGTGTACAGATATAACGATAACAAAAGCAGTAACAGATAGCAGCACAAAGAAAACCAAGAATACAGACCATACCGATACAAAGTCAAAGCGAAAGGAGTAAGGAACGGAATAAGGACAAAAGAAAAGAAATAAGGAAAAGGAAACAATAAAGTTATAGAATAAGGGAAAAACAGAAATCTGTCACGAGCCCAGATAACAGATAATACCATAGCATACCGATATAATAAAACAAACCTGTGTAGAGTGATCAGCTCTCAGACAATGTGAAAGACGTGTATCGCACACACCATCAGTCACCAGATATAATAACAGTAAACATATAACATAAACAGAGAACAGATCAAATCTAGGATGCACCCATACGCCCCCGCAGACAAATCATAATCATAATCATAATCATAATGGCCATAGCAGATAATAAATAAGGGACGGAACAGGTCATCACTCTCCTGCCCTAGAGTCATGTCAAAGGTGCGTCAATGACATGGACATGAAACCCTCATGCCTAGTGATTGGCTCGAACATCAGACTGTAGGTCAAAGGTCAGATGTACTATCAAAATAATCAAAAGTCATATCTTAAGGGTACATGGCAAAAGGTTCATGTCAAACAGTTTAGAAATAAATGTCAAAGGTTCAAATCAAAGTTTATCAGATTAAGTTTTATATCAAAGTTTAAGTTCAGATTAAAAGGATTATATCAAATGGTTCAGAAGATTATATCAAAGGTTCATAATTAAGAGTTCATTGCAAAAGTTCATTTTAGAAATTCCTGTCAAAAGTTCATTTAAAGCATTCCTTTAATAACGGTTTTCAATAAAATGATCTTTCAGAATAGTTTTCATAAAATAATCTTTCAAAACGGTTTTTCATAAAAAAAAAAAAACATTCTTTAAAACTAGTTTTCACAAAAGTTAACAACTGTCATATAAAATAGTATCATATCACCATTCATAATCATTCTTTTAAAATAACTGATTTTTCTCAAAACATTTCCAGGTCATAATTTAAAAGATTTTCGCATAACAGATTTTTATATCAGGGGTCGTAACAACAGGGAATCATGAAAAAGGTTCAAAGCAAAGAGAACTATGATAAGGACATCAACTCAGAAGTTAAACAGGTCAGAACATGAAAGAGATCATAGAAGGCTCACAAAACAAAGGGGGTTACACGGAAGGTTCACAACCAGAAGGGAACATAGCAATGGTATGGGAAATCCTAATATGAAACAAGATTAAATCAGAAGGAAGGGAGAGAAACACCCTTACTGAAAAAGGGCAGAATATCTGTACCTTATGAGCAGTGCAAACAAATAAATAAGCAAACACGGAACAGAGATCAGTGCTTCTCCTTCTTCACACCTAAAGAAGTAGAAGACAGAATTACAAAGGGGTTCAAGTTCAACTTACTATTTTGGTTCATCTTTCCATTTTAAGAAACTTTCTATTTTTAGCAGGTTTCCAGAATTAGCAGATTTCCATATTTAACCAGATATTAATATTACAGATTAGGTTAAGTCCTTATTTACAGATTATTATGGAATTAAGGTATCTTTTAGCAGGTTACAAAAGTTTAGGGTTAATTATGACAAGTATACATAGTTTAGGGTTTTAATTGCAAACATTCTAAATTCAAAGGTATCACAGTGAAAATACCTTAACTACTGATTTAAATACTCCTTTTATACATAATGACACTTAAATCCTTTAAGTTTCACAATTTACAAGTTATACCCCTTTAGTTTCAATATTTACAAAACAAACCTTATATTTACATATTTTACAAATTAAACCCTACAATATCCATATTTACCAAACAAGCATCTTATTCTACATAATTACAGAATGTAACATCAGACTTAAGTATATTACAGATCAGATCCCTCAGAATTCAGAATTTACATAAATGGTCCTTTAAGTTTACAAAACTTATAAATTAAATCATAATTTCATAACAATTACATATTTAGCCCATAAATCCTCAAAATTACGCATTACCATTTTAATATCAGTATTTAATCAGAATAACCTCAAGATTCCAGAATTTACACTTTTAGTCCCTCTATTTTATTTAATTTCCATTCGTACCTTACAAATACAATTAATTCATTATCTTGAAATATTTACACTTAGGACCCTCAAGTTATATTTTTCCCACATTCCTATAGATGTATATAACATTATAAAAATATCCTAGAAGTTTCAAAGTTGGCAAAACAGGTCCTTATACTTTTAAAACCCAATCGGATAGACTTTTTAAACACAATTACAAACCCTAATCAAAACCAATCATTGAACCATCATTATTACAACCTTAAAACACATTTAATAAACAGATTATGTACCCACAAACCCTAACCCTAATAATTTCGATTAGGTCTTATTTGTTTCTTTATTTTTTTCTAAAATCTGGTTTATACAAAAAATTAGCCACACTTTATTTAAGCTTACAAGGTTCCAACCCATATTTTTCCCAGGTTATAAGATGCATAAGGAACTCATAAAAATTATATAACAAGCCCATAAAAATTGTATAGTATATTTTAGGTTTTACGTATGTTTTTTATATCAATAATTACCACGACATGTTCTAGGCCTCTAAAATTCGTTCCATCATTTTTCCCAGATCTAATACATCATATAAGATCCAAATAAAATAATCATAACCCCCAGAAATTCGTATCACATATATTTACAAATTACGTGTGTTTTATCCCTTTTATTTTCGTACGCCTTAACAACCATGCATGATTCGTGTTTCTTATTTTTCTTAGGTTATATTCGACCCATAGATCACTAGAAAAATGCTGGATAATTTTTAGAACGTAAGAATTAAGCATGAAAAATCCTTACCTCTCTGATGACAAAATCGAACAAAAACAATTATCACGAACAAACGAAGGCTTCTAAATTCGAGTTCTTATTTTTCTTAGCTCCTTTATACTTCAATAAACTCCAGAAAATTGTTAACCCAGGTCCAAAAAGTCGAATGAGGGTTTGAGGGAATTTTTCTCAATCGTTATTTAGGTATCGGTATTTTAGGGTTTAAATAAAATAGTTTGTTTTGTATTTATCCTTTTAAACCGACATATAGGAAGCATGGAATCAGAAATTTCGGTTTGTATTTTAGTATAATTAGAACTTTATTTTTTTGTAATATTTTCCATATTTATTTTGTACTTATCTTAATTAAAATGGTTTTATAAAATATAATTAGTTTAATTATTTATTTTCGGATTACATGTATAAGTATATGTGACTTTATAATTTTTGGACATTCAGAAATAATATAATGTTGTCCCAGAAATTAATTTACTTCATGTATAGTTCGTTTTCAGAGGTTTGGAATCATTTCAGAATTTTATAAGTGATTTATTTAAGTTCTATGATTTCAGGGGTAATTAGGTAATTTTACAGGTTATCAGAATTTCAGGTATTACAACTTCTTCCCCACTAACAAAAAAATTTCGTCCTCGAAATTTGCAGGAAGCAGAAAGGAAAGAGAACGGAACACAAAACAAAGACATATCAGACCTAATAGATGATAATCGGATTCTCTCGGAAGAGACGTAAGAATTACACAGGATTTTGACGGATAAGCCATCCACAGAATTTGATTTGACAAATCAGATTAGAACGTACAGGAATAGATTATCGATAACATCAATTGGCAGAAAGTTCTATAACAGAACCTAAGATTTTTATCGGGAGTCCAGAGGTCAGTAAAATGCGTGACGAGAATTCAGACGTATCAATTCGCATAACGGTGAAAGCAGATTACTCGTAAAGGTAGAATGAACTTAAAGTCTCACTAACGCAGATGATCTCAAACAGTTATCAGAATTTCTAAAGCTCTAAGGCACTTCTCGAAATATCTGATGCCCACAACAAGTGCACGTTATATGATGTAAGTATTATCACGTTGGCCAGACGTCATAATACTGGCATCATATAAATATGCCCCCACGATGGTCATACTTTATTTCAAGTCGTGAACAGAACAACTTATCTTAATCCACCTAGTCTTTCTATGGTCTCAGAGGTCATCAAAATCAAATACCCTAACTAAGAGGAGAACGAATCACTCGAAAGAGTTAACAGAATTCCCAGAATGTCTATCAGAATCTGGTACATCGTTAAAAGCATCAGATCATCCTTCATTCGTCCAATTTCACATATCAAAACCATCGTCCAACATACGCAGAATGAACACAGAGCAGAATTACTAATAGGGAACCTAAATCATTCAAAGGATTTCATCATCAGGTAACATAAATTTAAATAGGTCAAGAGGAACTGAATTACGTCATCCATAGCTTCATCCATCACATAAATTAATTCTTCCAAACACAAACGTTCACTTCAGAATTTTCTTCCATTCAAAATCATGATCTCGATTTCCATTCTCAAGTCTGCTTCTGCTCTCAATTCATCTTAGTACAACTAAAATGAATAGAGAAGCAAGACTGCGAGTCTTGGACAGGTCTACTAGCACAGTTCAGAATTCGCCAACTCAGACTGCTGTCGTCACCGGATGCCTGGTAGTGGTGTCTGCTACAATCTCTGAACGCCAATCAAATCTACTCTTCCAGAACAAAGGTCATTCCATTTAATACGAAGATGGTCTACATGTTCCTCGTTCGTCTCAGAGCAAAAACATGCTGTCATACTATGACAATTGTCCAAATACTTGTGAAAACATGATTCGTATTAGCCAATACAATTGGCATTATTTAGAACTCATGATGGTCACAATGAGTACGAAAACAGTTTTCATCAATCGCTCCGGGGAAAACTTCATATCTAATTCACGTCACCAATCTTTACTAATAAAACTGAAATACTTTACGGAAGTTGCTCTCAGTTAGTCATCTACTATCTTAGGAGTTCTTGTGGTTGCTTCTTCAGTCCTTCAGACATTAATTGAGGTCGTCTGATACAAAATTTAAAGGATAGAATAATTTAATCATTGATACTCGGAAATGAAAAGTGATTATGGTTAGAATTACGGTTAGGTTTACGATAGTTGATATGCCGACGCAAAATTGTCTCTTTCTTCTTCATAATTTAATAGGGGTATTCAAGGGGAACACTGAGGGGACAAAAACATATCTCATCAGCTTCTTCAATCTTTCAATTTCTATAGCATCATGGTTCGTCAACTGAGATCGGTTCAGAGTCAATTCTATTTCTCAAATAGGAAGGAAAACCCAAGAGTTTCGTCAGAAAGCACCGGAAAATTTGTACAACAAAACTTTCAATGCCAACGCTTTCTAGGGGTAGATACTGTTAGGTGTCAGGGAAAATGAAAATCAAATGAGAACGGGGTAAGTGTTTCCATAGCAACATTAATCTCATCAGATTTGAGCGGTTAAAGGTTTTCATAACAAAAGTAGGGGGAAAGCAGATTGTTAAGGATCACATTTCAGATACGGTAGTCTATGGTAGCTTTTACGAAGAGCCAGCCCGTCAATACTCAAAGATTTCCAAAATCAATAGTAAACAGATCCGCAGAACGAATATGGTCACTAAACCGGATGGATAGTTCATATGTCAGAGTCAAGTACATGGTTCAGTATAGTGTGGAGATATATAGGCGAACAATTCAAGGTGCTGGAATCTTATTAGCTATTTTAGCATAAGTGGCAGGTAGGTTGCGAATAATCGGCAATACGAACATCGTATACTGTCAAAATGAGGCGTATGAAATATCAGTTATCAGCATCATCATGCTCAGTTAACAATTCCATACAGAGATGGTATTTGCATCAAATCCTTCCAAAGGAAAACTGATTGGCAAATAAGATTCATCATTCAAGGGAGGGAATAAACTTCTATATCCGAGGTTAATAATCACCAGAGTTCTAATAGGAGTTGTAATAGATTTGCAAGACAGAATAGTATCAGGTGATACATTTATATCCAGTATGGGTAATGAATTTAGAGAATGGGTCAAACACATTAGGGTTAAATGACCTTCGAAATGATCGAAGAAAATATCAAACTGTTTACCAACAGATCGGAAGTGAAGGTCAAAATCAGGTAGTGGCAGCAAAAGTTTAACAATCGGTAATCATGGCAAGGGTTCCAAAAATTGTTTCAAACGCCAAAGGTGAGACATAGGAGGATAGTCGTCAGTATTAAATGATCAGTCCATCAATCCTTATAAGAATAAAATCAAGGTTACTATCAAAGAAAGACGGATCAACAAGGAAGAATCTTATCGTTCAGAATGAGAAAGAAAATATTTTACATTCGTGGTTAAACACCACAAAACTTCTCATGGAAACAGGGATGGTTAAGACGAAATCAAATAGTGTCAAAAGATTCATAGAACAGCATGTACTAAGTATATCGTCGCCATAAGGATTCTCAGAATGCCCGAAGAGGCATCAGAATGATTAATAAAAGGTTCTGAGGTTGGAGTCGGAATCTGAAGGCAAGGATCAAATAGTGTCAAACAATTTCTATGCAATTTCAATGCTTCAGGTTTTATTTAGGTTTCAAATTCTTAGGTGGTGCAAGGCATAAGCACTAATTTTCCAAATGTGATTTCAATAGTCTTTAACCAAAAGCAAGGCACGAATCAGAGTGATGCGGAAGCAATGCTACTTAAACATATGACTTATAGTCTACCCATTCCTCACTGGTTAGAATTTAAGTTCCTATAAGGAAATCCTAAGGCAATTTCTCAAAGGTTGTCCTACGAGCACCTACAGTAGAAACTTAGTGGTCCAGACTTCACAGGTCAAGGGTAAATGTATTACGAGTCACAGCCTGTCGCTCTGATACCATAAATTGTAACACCCCAACCCGACAAGGGTAAAGATATCACAATAATGGATTCACATCAGATCAAAACAAAGCATACATCTTCAGTAATACAAATATCTCAAAGGATTACAAATGAAATACTGAATCTACAAGGTTACAAATGAAAACTTCCATAAACACTACTTCTAAATTATGATATCTTCTAGTCAACTCTAATCCAGAATAGCTATCCAATCTTCTAAGTCCAAAGGTATACTCTCCACTCATTCCCAGCTTCCTACTAAAACCTGCCGCAGGAAAAGAAATGCGGCTGAGCTACGAGAGCTCAGTGTACAGATATAACGATAACAAAAGCAGTAACAGATAGTAGCACAAAGAAAACCAAGAATACAGACCATACCGATACAAAGTCAAAGTGAAAGGAGTAAGGAACGGAATAAGGACAAAAGAAAAGAAATAAGGAAAAGGAAACAATAAAGTTATAGAATAAGGGAAAAATAGAAATCTGTCACGAGCCTAGATAACAGATAATACCATAGCATACCGATATAATAAAACAAACCTGTGTAGAGTGATCAGCTCTCAGACAATGTGAAAGACGTGTATCGCACACACCATCAGTCACCAGATATAATAATAGTAAACATATAACATAAACAGAGAACAGATCAAATCTAGGATGCACCCATACGCCCCCGCAGACAAATCATCATCATAATCATAATCATAATGGCCATAGCAGATAATAAATAAGGGACGGAACAGGTCATCACTCTCCTGCCCTAGAGTCATGTCAAAGGTGCGTCAATGACATGGACATGAAACCCTCATGCCTAGTGATTGGCTCGGACATCAGACTGTAGGTCAAAGGTCAGATGTACTATCAAAATAATCAAAAGTCATATCTTAAGGGTATATGGCAAAAGGTTCATGTCAAACAGTTTAGAAATAAATGTCAAAGGTTCAAATCAAAGTTTATCAGATTAAGTTTTATATCAAAGTTTAAGTTCAGATTAAAAGGATTATATCAAATGGTTCAGAAGATTATATCAAAGGTTCATAATTAAGAGTTCATTACAAAAGTTCATTTTAGAAATTCCTGTCAAAAGTTCATTTAAAGCATTCCTTTAATAACGGTTTTCAATAAAATGATCTTTCAGAATAGTTTTCATAAAATAATCTTTCAAAACGGTTTTTCATAAAAAAAAAACATTCCTTAAAACTAGTTTTCACAAAAGTTAACAATTGTCATATAAAATAGTATCATATCACCATTCATAATCATTCTTTTAAAATAACTGATTTTTCTCAAAACATTTCCAGGTCATAATTTAAAAGATTTTCGCATAACAGATTTTTATATCAGGGGTCGTAACAACAGGGAATCATGAAAAAGGTTCAAAGCAAGAGAACTATGATAAGGACATCAACTCAGAAGTTAAACAGGTCAGAACATGAAAGAGATCATAGAAGGCTCACAAAACAAAGGGGGTCACATGGAAGGTTCACAACCAGAAGGGAACATAGCAATGGTATGGGAAATCCTAATATGGAACAAGATTAAATCAGAAGGAAGGGAGAGAAACACCCTTACTGAAAAAGGGCAGAATATCTGTACCTTATGAGCAGTGCAAACAAATAAATAAGCAAACACGGAACAAAGATCAGTGCTTCTCCTTCTTCACACCTAAAGAAGTAGAAGATTGAATTTCAAAGGGGTTCAAGTTCAACTTACTATTTTGGTTCATCTTTCCATTTTAAGAAACTTTCTATTTTTAGCAGGTTTCCAGAATTAGCAGATTTCCATATTTAACCAGATATTAATATTACAGATTAGGTTAAGTCCTTATTTACAGATTATTATGGAATTAAGGTATCTTTTAGCAGGTTACAAAAGTTTAGGGTTAATTATGACAAGTATACATAGTTTAGGGTTTTAATTGCAAACATTCTAAATTCAAAGGTATCACAGTGAAAATACCTTAACTACTAATTTAAATACTCCTTTTATACATAATGACACTTAAATCCTTTAAGTTTCACAATTTACAAGTTATACCCCTTTAGTTTCAATATTTACAAAACAAACCTTATATTTACATATTTTACAAATTAAACCCTACAATATCCATATTTACCAAACAAGCATCTTATTCTACATAATTACAGAATGTAACATCAGACTTAAGTATATTACAGATCAGATCCCTCAGAATTCAGAATTTACATAAATGGTCCTTTAAGTTTACAAAACTTATAAATTAAATCATAATTTCATAACAATTACATATTTAGCCCATAAATTCTCAAAATTACGCATTACCATTTTAATATCAGTATTTACTCAGAATAACCTCAAGATTCCAGAATTTACACTTTTAGTCCCTCTATTTTATTTTATTTCCATTCGTACCTTACAAATACAATTAATTCATTATCTTGCAATATTTACACTTAGGACCCTCAAGTTATATTTTTCCAACATTCCTACAGATGTATATAACATTATAAAAATATCCCAGAAGTTTCAAAGTTGGCAAAACAGGTCCTTATACTTTTAAAACCCAATCGGATAGACTTTTTAAACACAATTACAAACCCTAATCAAAACCAATCATTGAACCATCATTATTACAACCTTAAAACACATTTAATGACCAAATTATGTACCCACAAACCCTAACCCTAATAATTTCGATTAGGTCTTATTTGTTTCTTTATTTTTTTCTAAAATCCGGTTTATACAAAAATTAGCCACACTTTATTTAAGCTTCCAAGGTTCGAACCCATATTTTTCCCAGGTTATAAGATGCATAAGGAACTCATAAAAATTATATAACAAGCCCAGAAAAATTGTATATTATATTTTAGGTTTTACGCATGTTTTTTATATCAATAATTACCACGACATGTTATAGGCCTCTACAATTCGTTCCATCATTTTTCCCAGATCTAATACATCGTATGAGGTCCAAATAAAATAATCATAACCCCCAGAAATTCGTATCACATATATTTACAAATTACGTGTGTTTTATCCCTTTTATTTTCGTACGCCTTAACAACCATGCATGATTCGTGTTTCTTATTTTTATTAGGTTATATTCGACCCATAGATCACTAGAAAAATGCTGGATAATTTTTAGAACGTAAGAATTAAGCATGAAAAATCCTTACCTCTCGGATGACAAAATCGAACAAAAACAATTATCACGAACAAACGAAGGCTTCTAAATTCGAGTTCTTATTTTTCTTAGCTCCTTTATACTTCAATAAACTCCAGAAAATTGTTAACCCAGGTCCAGAAAGTCGAATGAGGGTTTGAGGGAATTTTTCTCAATCGTTATTTAGGTATCGGTATTTTAGGGTTTAAATAAAATAGTTTGTTTTGTATTTATCCTTTTAAACCGACATATAGGAAGCATGGAATCAGAAATTTCGGTTTGTATTTTAGTATAATTAGAACTTTATTTTTTTGTAATATTTTCCATATTTATTTTGTATTTATCTTAATTATAATGGTTTTATAAAATATAATTAGTGTAATTATTTATTTTCGGATTACATGTATAAGTATATGTGACTTTATAATTTTTGGACATTCAGAAATAATATAATGTTGTCCCAGAAATTAATTTACTTCATGTATAGTTCGTTTTCAGAGGTTTGGAATCATTTCAGAATTTTATAAGTGATTTATTTAAGTTCTATGATTTCAGGGGTAATTAGGTAATTTTACAGGTTATCAGAATTTCAGATATTACAGTTTTGGCCTAAGTGTAATGTACCAACTACTCTGCTACCACCAGAGCATCATCCACAAGTGGGAAGACCAACGAAAGAGAGAAAGAGGTCTAAGACAGAGAGAGATGTGGTCAAGATTGTTAAGAGTGGGAAGCTGACAAGGGAACACAAAACTGTGACATGTGCTACATGTGGGACAAAAGGATACAACAAAAGGAGTTGCACTGGTTCAAGGAAATCAAAGTCTCAAGCTGGTAGTAAGAAGAGGAAAACAAGAACCTCTGGTGAAGATGGTATCACTGGAACACAATTAACTGCTCCTTCACAAAAAGGTAATTTTTATGGAATTTTAGTTTGACTTTGAGTATATGTTTGATTGCTCAGTGTATTTGTTTGATTTGTAACTTTGACTTATGTTTTACTTGTTTGACTTTGATATATCAGGAAAAACATCAACTGCTGCTGCTGATACAGGAAACACCTCAGGAACACCATCAAGTGATGCTGATAAAGGGAAGAGAATTGCAGTGGATGATGGGTCAAAAAAGAAGAAATGTCCACCAAGGAAGAAAGTTATCAAGCTTGGTTAATGTATTTCTTTGAAGCTTAGGTTTATATTGCTTGACTGATGTCTGTGCATCTTAGGATTAAGACAATTTGGTGAATGTATCTTGACAATATGTGGATTATGTCTGATGTCTGATGTCTGTGAAACTTAGGTTAAGTTATTTTGGATGTTGATGGCATATATGCCTTTAAAACTAACTTACATTCATTCATAGATCATATCAAAAGAGGCACAAAGATCCTTACAACCCACTAACTTCATTACAACACCTAAACCTATCCATCTTCTAGAACATAACATTCAAACACAAAAGACAATCCACTGAATTGATTATAATACCTTGAATACAACAAACATAATAAAAAAAAAAAAAAAAAAAAAAAAAAAAAAAAAAAAAAAAAACATAAAGGTACTTCTTGATCCTTGCTCTATCTTCAACCACCTCTTGCAATTGTTCTCTATGATTGTTAAGTGATACCAACAATCCGGGTATGAATATAGTAGACCGAGGACACCATTGGAGGGTCTAGCCAATCAATGAATCTGCAACATCCCCAAAACCTTCGTCCTGGGTTTCTGTTAGTCCATGATGTTCTCACCATTGCTTGCACACCACAGTGACATCTGACCATTTTTGTTTTTTTTGATTTAATTGGTAGGTTTAGATTTGGGATTTTATTGAAAAAGAGAGAAAATTAAATTAGGGTTAGAAAGATAATGAAAAGTAAAAAAGGGGTATAGGGTATTTATTCTAGGTGTGCAGAGATGAGAAGAAAGAAATAAGCGGGAAACTAGTGGGGTTTGGAAATGACTGAAATACCCTCATTGGTAGGGTGACTAACGCCAGTTATTCCATGTCGTTAGAGTGGAGGACTAACGCTACATAAGGTTTGCCAATTAAGGTTAGACAGTAAACCTTTTTTGGTCAAAGGACGAAGCTTGTTGGTCAACGTAAACCACAAGGACGAACGGTGTAATTTACCCTATTATAAAGATTCGATGATAGTTATAATTTTTTATTTTTTATTTTTTATTTTTTTTTGCAAAAGGTGAATTATATTAACTTCGACCAATGTACATCATGAAGATAAACATACACTGGTCTTGGGCATTTCCCAAATCAGATACAAAACAACACAAATACAAATCAAAGGCTACACTTGATATCTGATAGAACTAAAATACATGTATGATGAAACTAAACTCTGACATTACTTTAAACAGAGCAAACACAGATCGAGCATAGCAGTTCCATTCCTTTGGAGACCATTGTCATCACTTTGAATTCAACTTAAGAAGCACCCACCATCTAGCTACATTTCCAGCTCACCTTCCCACCTAAATCACTCAACCAGCATCCACATTGATAGAGGCAAGATATGTGGCTGGCTTTACTAGGCACCCATTACCCTTCCAGTCAAGAGCTATACCAAGCAACTTACATTTCTATCTTTTAAGAATGACTTCAGTTGCTTGGGAACACATACCTTGAGGGAAGCCCAACCATTACCTCCTATGATGATGTATTGGGTGGACCAAGAAGGTTCATCTTGCACACCTCTCTATTCCACCCATCATACACCATCCACCCAAGCCATTTACCCTTCACAGAGGGAGAACCTACTTTATGGTACATTCATATTGATTAGACCTCCTACTTAGCCAAACATAGCATTTTAGTTCCCTCCCAAGGCCAAACTAAAACAAACTATGAGGTTATCATAGGTACAGTCATACCAGATTGAACTCCAAGGTACAAGGAATCTCACCTTTGTAATGGCCTGCAGATAGAAATAATAGCAATTGTTGTGAATTACAGCTGTTATCCAATGATCCAAACACCCCTTTAGGCAGCAAACACCTTCTAGGGCTTCAATTCCAAGAGCAATTCAGATGTTCAATCACTGACTTATGTTATGAAACTTCAATTAAGCACTCTCAACTACACTTCCAAACACCCCTTTATGCAGCCACTTTAAGAAAACTGCACAAACAGGTTTTTTATGTACACAGTCTAAAGACAATTTGCATCTAATACTGTGTTTTTTAACCAATTGATTTCTTCATAACCACATTTCATTGTCCAGCAACCTGTTTAACAGCTTGAGTATCTTTGACAGTTAGCCCCATAAGCTTAAGCCTTACTGTATCATTTATTCCACCCAAGACATCCTGCCAATTCCTAGTCTCATCTCTGAATATCATGTGGTTTCTTTCTCTCCATATAGCATAACCAGAAAAAGCCAAACACAACCTTCTTACAATACTCCAAATACTATTACCATTAGGCTTATCAGCTAATTCCTCAATAATCACACTCTATTCACTGGCACTAATTTGCAGCCCCATTTTAGCTTGAAGCTCCTTCCATATTGCAGCAGAAAAAGGACAACTGGTTTTTATTAATTTATTTGAATGTGTTGTGAGAGAGTATTAATGTGGGATCCATCTTGTGGGTGTGGATTTGCCAAAAGACTACCTTGTTGCCTGGTATCATATTTTGCAACTATGGCCCACACTCATTTATTTATTTTTTGTACCAAACAATAGTTTAAAGGTTTAAAAGGATTCCCTGAATCCAAAAGTATCCAACCAAACGGGCCCTAAGTTTTCTTATTTTAAATGGTATTATATATTTTTGATAGTTTATCTTTGGTTATCATATAAGACATTGAATATGCTCTTTGATAGTCAGTTTGAAAACTACATTTTTCATAAGATTTGCTAAACACAACCTTATCGATTTTGTTTAAGCATTTCATAATTAACATTCAATCAACATCAAATATTTCATATTTAATATCACTTACCACTTTTAAAATGATTAAAAATTTATATTTATGAAATATATGAGTTCATTAATTGTCACTTTTATAAATTTAGAATGCTTAAAAAAAACTTAGAAGGTTGTGTTTACTGTTTAGCAAATTCTATTTTTTTATTATTGATTTGCTAGCAACAACTCTATTGAGTTTTGTTTAAGTATTTTAGTTTTGCAATTAACACTTAATAAGCATCAATCATTCAATAGTTAACACCACATACCATATTTAAAGTAATTAAAAGTTTAAAATTATGAAGGGATTTGCTAAACAATGCCCACTAGACAATGTTTTATGCACATTAAATAATTTGTTCTTTTCATATTTAAAGTAATTATGTATTTATGCACGATAAATAAACATAAAAATTAACTTAAATATATGTCATTTTTAATTTAACAAAATTTCTTTTTATTCATATTAATGGTTGCTTTACATATTACTCGGTGGACATTGTTTACCAAATGAAATATAGGAATTCACTAAATGCAAAAATGCTTAAACAAAATCCGTAAGACCAATGTTAATGGTAAGGTTGGCCCCAACCAACCGAGTAGATGACCGCGTTCTTCCCATTAGCTCAACCGAAGGCAACCGATCACACATCTAACTTTTTCATTCTTTCGGTTGGTTACCCAACCGGATCTTTCAATTGTTTTGTGTATAACTTTTTTTTTTATTTGTTTTTGTGAGATATGTTTTTTGTTGTGGTTGCGGTCGTCTTATTAGCAAATTGTGGTCGGATATAGTATTAGAGAGAGAAAGCTGATGTGTCAGGGGTGACCGCAATATTACGATTACCATTAGCATCGGCATTATCTTTTTTTTTAATTGCGTGAACAGTAGTATTTGGACAAAAAGTCATACTGAACATTTAAATTTAGCGAAAATTATTGTGCTAGACATATACGAGTGTATATGTCTAGCAGTACCCAAACTTTTGTCACATTTCAAATTTGGACATAGATCTCGCGTAAAAAACATTCCGGGTGTTCCCAAGATGACGTGTCATTATATTCGTGGTCGAATTAAAAAAAAATTAAAATAACATCTAGTATATTTTTTTTGTAGGGGGTTACACGAGATTCGGTTTTATGACAACCCCTACTATTTGAAAAAAATATTAAAATAATATCTCGCGTATTTTTAATATTTGAAAAAAAATATTAAAACAAGCCCTAATTTTTGAACCCTAATTTGGTTTATATTTTGTTGTAGGTCTAAAGCAAACATGAAACTTAGATATGGTGCAAAAGCATGTATTAACAAAAATGTATGCTTTAAAATGAGGTTACTAATAATAAAGAGGATTAACATACCATAAAACTTTTATTCAACTACAATGAAAAAAAAGACGAAGTTGACGTAAATAAACATTACATAGACAATATTAAACCTAAACGTAGGAAATAAATATGTAAAGATTCAGCCAATAAAAACGGTATCCTTGTCGAAAACCTCAACAATGTTCCTCAATGTAATGTTAAGACCAAGGGGTGTTGATTTTGGGGTAAACACCGAAACATTACGAAGTACCAACACAACTCCGACTTTGATAGAGTTTTTGTAACTCGATTCTACTGTAAGGACTTTGTGATGAATTGTACCAGAGAATGTCCCCGTTGGATCTTTTAGTTTCACTGTTAGCTCACCAAGCGCGGTAGGCGTACAAGTCTTGATTACAGCTACAACAAGTTCAAGTTTCCCTTTTACGCAATAGTTTTTTATATCGCCAAGACAAACAGTTACGATGATTCCTTCGCTATTACGCAGCTTATTAATAGCGCTTAGCCATGGCCCACGCGTAAAATGATCATCTTCAACGACATCCTCATTTATTTTTCTTACATACTCTTGTGTTGGCACTACACAATATTCAGGGCCACCTTCCCTAATGTCTGCATTTTTGCGGAGAATAGCCGCTTGAAGAATACCAGCCAGACCGGGTATTAACCTATCCGGGGTGTTTGAAGAGGTTGAAGAAGCCCCAACATTATGTTGGTATCGTTTCGTGTATCCGGTTTTGTTTTGTTGGGACATTTTCTGAATTGTAAAATTTTTGTAGAGAGTAGCTATGTCGATAATGCGGATATGTGTTTAGAGAAATCGAACTATGAATGAGTTTTTATAGTTAAATCTGTGTCATATCTCGTGTAAAAAATTACACATACACGCAATTGTCATTGAGTAGTCAAATCATTGTCATAGAGTTGTCAAATCGTTGTCATAGAGTTGTCAAATCTGTGTCATATTTCGTGTAAAAAATTACACATACACGTAACTGTCATAGAGTTGTCACATCATTGTCATAGAGTTGTCAAATCTGTGTCATATTTCGGGTAAAAAATTACACATACACGCAATTGTCATAGAGTTGTCACATTATTGTATTTATATATAAAGCAAAATGTATATTGGCTAATTCATTACTGGACAAAAAAAAAAAAAAAAAAAAAAAACGTAGAACATAAAACACAAACAAATAGCATTAATTAGTTAAAAAAAAAACTAGTACAGTTGTAGAAACTAGAAAAGACATACATTGATAACGTTAAAGACACAAACTAAACCATATAGGTATTGTTTGGTTGATCAAGAATGTGAAAAACTAGAAGGGGGGTTGAATAGTTTTTACCGTTTTTAAATTAATTCGCTTTGTGACTTAACGTGATTTCAAAGTAAATACTCACAAACAAGCAATATAAGTAAAGTAAGTAAGGATAGGAACAATCAAACCACAACACGGAGATTTATAGTGGTTCGGCTACAAGGACTCTCTTCCTTGCCCTACTCCACTCCTCGAGCCTCTAACTCGATAGTTTTTCTTCACTAAGAAACAAATTCCCTTCTCAGCGGAGAAAACCTTTATACACGTCGCTTACACTTTATCCGATACTAAGCTAAACACCGGGTTCTTTACAAGGGTACAACCACTCCCGTTGGTTCTTTAACAAGGGTACAACCACTCCCGTTGGTTCTTTCACAAGGGTACAACCATTCCCGACACTCTTTGTGTTTTAAGGACTAAAACACTAACCACACACATACTGAATGAAATGTATAATGATGTGTAAACTAATACAAAATCAAACAGAACCTAACTAATGAAACTTGCAGCAGTAAGTATGTTGAAGCTTGTATGCTTGATCTTCTTTGCTACAAAAGTGAGATCAACAAGAATGAAATGAATGATATGGGTTAGTGATATGCAAATGAATGATTATATATTTTAAGCTATATGAGTGATGAATGTGCCAAAATGATCAGCTTGCTATTTATAGGCAAACTGATAAAACAGTTGGCAGATTTGGCGGATCCCTAAATTTGGATCCGCCCTTGTATGGGTTTGGATCCGCCAGTGCAGGACAGCTAATAGATTCTCAAATCTTTTCATATCTTGCTCAATCTTTCCATATCTTCAAATGTCAACTCTTTAGCCTGAAGATCTATACAAGATATCTCAAAAATCTTTCTAAGATATGTTCATGATGCATGCCATGATGTCATCCTAAATATTTCTAATTTAAGAAATAAAAATGTAAATGTATATAATGTTATTCCTAGTAATCTTGTAATGTATAAATGTGTTTTAAAAGACTTATCACTGTAAATGTAAAAGACTTAATCTTATATTTATGCTTTGCTTAAAGATAAACTTTGTAATTGTCATTAACAAAATTAAGCAAAGATCGTAAAATATAAATAACGTTTTTATGACGATATTTGTATTAACAATCTCCCCCTTTTTGTTGATGACAAAACATAAAGTGTATTTTTAAGCAATGAAATAAATAAAGTATGAGTCTTTTAAAAATATAGATTAAGTTGGTTTTATGCAAGTTTTGAAAATAATTTTAAGTATTAAAGCATGTACTGTGATGTTAACAGTATGTATGAAACTATGTATGATACTTAATCCTATCTCCCCCTAAATTTGAGTACCAAGATTGTTTCAATGATTTTGAGAACTTTAAAAGCTCCCCCTTGGATAATACTCCCCCTAATTGGAGTTCCAAGGTTAAGATGCATGATCCTACAAAACAAATGGTTAGAATATGATATGCTCCCCCTCGATGTATACTCCCCATTGCTAGGGTACCAACGTATACTTTTCAAGGATGAGAAATCCTATAAAATGATGAGTTAGTATATGATACACTCCCCCTTGATCTATACTCCCCGTTGCTAGGGTACCAACGTATATGATTCAAAGTTGAGAAAAGCTACAAAACAAAGGTTAGTTGTGAATCAATCCAACCAAGTATCATAATGCATATATATAAGTCAAACAAACACAATATTTCAACCCATTTGACTTTAAAAAGTCAAAAATATGTGTCTGATCAAAAATGCACCTAAGCAGAAGTTGTCAACCATACAATCAAGTTAATAAATTAATCAATCCAAGATATTATGCCAAATAGTGATCACCCATAAGCATGAATATAACATCCATTACTTGAAAATTTGCTTGTGACATAAGTCACAAAACATGATGTTACAATAAAAGGAAAAATAAATGGTTCCTAAAAATAGAAAATTCCTAAAACAATCATATGAAATCTTATAAAAGGAAACTAGGAAGGAACTAAAAATTTGCCTATTGCGGAGGATGAGAGATTGCATTTAGGCGTTCGAGAATATGGTTCAAAATGAACCTCATCTCATTTTGAAGCTCATGGACCAAAATGTTGGTCCTTTGGGCCAAGTGATCGCTCCTCTCGCATTGTGAGCAATCATGCCTTGGAAAGTTAAGAGGAAGAGTGGGCTCAATGGCTTGTGGTGGTGGTGGTGGTTGGTTGTTTGGCTAGTGGTGGTGGTGGTTGGGGTTGGTTGTTTGGTGGTGGTAGTGTTTGGTTGTTTGATGGTGGAGTTGTGAGGGAGTTAAGCAAGATGGATTGAAGATCCATGGCTTCACCAAGGCGGGAGTCCACCATATTGGAGAGAGCATAGAGGCGGGTGAGTTCCTCATTGATCTCTTCATGGGTTTATGGTTGATTGATCCACATTGCCTCATCAATGGCAATGAGTGTAGATATAGGTGAGACAGGTTGTGTTTGTGGTTGTGGTGGTGGTGGATCATGGTAAAGTGGACCATGGATATCCCGATAAATGGGATGGAAGAGCATAGGTGTTTGACCTTTAAAGGTCTTGGGAGGTGGATTGGTTGATCTTGGTAGAAGGTCTTCCAAATCATCCAAGTATGGATGAGGTGATGAAAGTGGAGTTCTAAACAACTCTAGGGGCTGAAGTTGTGGTGAATGTTGTGGTTAAGGTGATCTATTAGGTTGTGATGGAGCGGGTGGAGGTGTGGTTGCTACAGGAGTGATTGTTGGAGGTGGTGTGTTGATGATGGTGTTAGATGGTGTTGGAGTAGCAAGGTTGAGAAAATTCTCATTTGCAATTGGTGAGGATATGTTAAGTGGAGATGACTCCTCTGATGATGAATTAGCTAAGTTCACGAAGCAACAAGGACGGACACTTATTCGGGCTGTCCTTCTTGCGGGTCTGCTTGTGGAGGAGTTACTTGATTTTATCATTTGAAAAGTAAAAATGGTTGTTCTAAGGTACAGGAAGGAGAGTTAGTAGTGATGGTTGTTGTGTGATTTGTGATGATCCTGAAGTTCTAATTTATAGACAGAAGGTTTGTTGGTCTGTGTGTTTGGATTTGATGTAAATCCAATGGAGAATGTTGGTTTCTAATGATTTGGAACAAAAATTTGTGCTAGTCACATCATTTAAGTCAAACCATAGAGCTTAAGTTGAGTGAATATTAGAAGATTTGCAGTAAATGCAAGGAGTAAGTGGAAATTCAGTTGATGTGATGTTCCCACGGATTTCAAGGATCCCATTAGAGGGTTCTTTGCTTGTATTAGAAAGGTAACACACATGAAAATTTTGAATATTCAAATTTTTTGGTTGGAAATGGATTTCTTATGAATCTAAGTGTGCCTAAATGATCTTAATAAGCTTAATGATCAGTAGAAGAAATCTAAACACTAGAATCAATAATCTATGGATCGGGATTAATCGGGAATTTTTGAAAAAGTTAATGTTGAAGCCTGCGGATCCAATCGATAAACAAAGGCGGATCCCTTATTTGGATACCGCCGAATCCGCAGGCTGAGAGATGGCAGAGCCAAAGTGCATAGCAGGCGGATCCAAATTTTGGGATCCGCCAAATCCGCCAATCAGAGTTACTAATTTGAACAGAGAGTATGTCAAATTTTGCGTTTCTCGTTCAAATCCCGAAAATTCTCCTAAAACTTATGTAACTACTGATATGTGATAGAATAAAACTAAAAACATAGGTTCTAACACACGTTTACACATAGATTAATCCGATCATAATATCTTACCATAAAAGTGGTTAAGCCAAACAGTGGCTTAATCTCGGAAAATTGATAACAACAAGTGTTATCGACCTGCAATTTGGAGTTAGTTCACGTACAAGTTAAGTACTAACATAATATCTTAAGAAACACATAAGTTCAACACATCATTGTTTGAAAATATCTAATACTAAACACTCTCAATACTTCACTTCTTGCTCATTTTCTTGTGAAGCTTCATGATCCAACGGCCCAAATTCTTCACCATTCCTTTGGTTTGTTTAAATTCTGCTGATTCGTTCGAAATTGGAGGAAGTTGACTCAAGTACTCGGGTGGTGAGATCCTTGAGTTTGGCAAACCATCCTCTTCACTCATGGATGATGATGATGATGATGTAGGAGGATGAGGACGTTTTCCTTTTGCCACTGCTACCCTATGATCACTTAGAGGAACAAAGGTGTGTGGAATCTCAAGGTAGTCGGGAACGAATCCTAAAGCGTTTCTAGGAATGGGCTCAAAAGCTCTATAGAGACGGGTCAAAAGCATCCCGTAGGGCATGGCGGTGGTGCCTTGAACCGGAATGTCGGCCATTCTTTTGGCAATATAGTAAGCAAGGTTGAAGGGTTGATGGTTTGACACGCAATACATCATGTAGCAAAGACTTGCGTTGATATGGTCTCGATTCCCTATGGTGCTTATGACATTTGCCCTCAAAACTTCTTCAAGCTTCTTAAACTGAGGCTTAAGTTCATTAAGTTCCATAGCAAATGGATCTCTATCAACTTGACGACCTCGGTGTAACCTAGTTTGGTTGTTCCTAGGCAAAAAGAGATGCTCACGAATGGTTTCTTTTGCGATTAATGGTGTGGCATATGGTGCCAAACGATCAAGGTTAGACTCTAGAATGGTTAACGACCACTTGTCAGAATAGAAACAAGTTCCTTGATTTGGAACTCCTAAGACATCTCCAAATTGATCTAAAGGAATATTGAATTGAAACCCGTTGACTCTGAAATGGATATTCATGTATCCATAATCATTTGAACTAAGTCCTACACTAGCATAGAACTCGAGAATGAACCTAGGGATGATGGGCTCATCGATGTCTAGAAGGCTATCGAAATGAATTGCGGCTAATTGTTCGCGGAGAATGGTACCTTCATAGAATGAGGGTTCTACGGCTCTACCCTCGTGTACGTATCGTTTTTCTAAGGCTTTGAATATTTCAACTTGTTGCTCACTAAGTCCTTTGGTTTTGTGATGTTTAGGTAGGTATTTGATGGTTTCTTTGTGATCATAATTAGTCGCGGGAGGCATGATTATCCTAGACACGAAAGATATATAGTTTAGTTGAAATTATCGAAAATACGTATATATGTCTAGTGTGTGCCTACATGGGGACAATGTGGAGGTACGGTTATCTCGACTCCTTTTGATGCATGAAAATTTTGTTTATGCAAGTTTTATGATAAAACAAGAGATAACTCAAACGCTATTAGTTATGTATTTCCTTTAGCATTCAAGAGACATTATGCAAGTGATGTTTAAAACATAACGTTTTTGTATTTGTATGAACAATGTCCAAAAACCGTTTTTCCTAGTCGTGAGAAGATTTTAGCAAAAATTTCTCATGGGGTTTTTGATGAATTATGACAATGTGCTACAAGATGCAATTCCTAACTACCAAAAACATGATTTGTTATGCAATTCAGTAAATATGCTTCATGATTTTACAAGAATTATGCATAAACCCCAAGTTTTGGTTTTGTGCATGAAATAGAAATCCTAGACGCAGATCAGGAATGTAGACATGATAAAGATACTTACAGTGATGATTGGAGTACAAATTGGTTGTGAAAGATGGTCTAAATTGTGAATTTGGTGTGATAATGGTCGAGTTCCAGTAGGTGTTTATGTTTTGGGAAGTGTGATGAATAGTACAGGAAGTTTATTTAATATATAGAAAAGAAGCTCAGCAGGCCACGGATCCGGCGGATCCAAAACAAGGGATCCGCCCTTGTTGTCGTTTGGATCCGCAGGATCAGAACACATATTTTGGTTTATTGCCGTGTTTGGCTAATCTAAGGTTTAAGCTGCGGTTTCTTCTACTCACTTGGTTCCATTAATCCTAAACCTAGTCTAAGATAGTTGAAAGGTTCTCTCTTAAGGGGTTTTGTGAGGATGTCGGCAATGTTGTCCTCTGAGGATACTTTCTCGATTGAGATGTTTCCCTTCTGAACATTGTCGCGTAGGAAATGGTGTCGTATTTCTATGTGTTTAGTTCTAGCGTGTTGGACTGGATTTTTACTGAGGTCGATAGCTCCTTTGTTGTCGCAAAGAATGGAAATTTCGTTGAGTTCAATTCCATAGTCGATGAGAGCTTGTTTCATCCACAGTGCTTGTTGACACGCCTTTCCTGCAGATACGTACTCTGCTTCGGTTGTTGATATTGCAAGGGCTGTTTGTTTCTTAGCAAACCATGAGTTGAGACAATGTCCTACAAAAGTATAAATACCACTTGTACTTTTCCTATCGACATAAGCACCGGCATGGTCTGAGTCGGAATACACTATGGTTTCTACACCCGTTCCTTTGGGATACCATAATCCTAAATTGTTAGGAATATAAATATTCAGATGAAGGCTCGGTCACCCCGAGCATCTAATTAGCATTTATATAGCTCGTAGGCTTATTTATATAAGCTTAGTATTATTAGTATTATTAGTTTTATTAGATTAGTCGTATCTAAATTTGTGGAGTGGGTCGGGGCTTTCCCCACTGTCAGCTCACTTCACAGCCCACTAGGGGCACTATTATTAGGAAGTATAAATACCCCTTCCCACACTTGGGAAGGGTTGGAACTCTTGTAACCTTTCACACACAAGCTAATCTTATCCAGGTTTTTCTCTCAAAGGGTTTCCCACTCTCTCTCTAATTCTTCCACCTAACTCAATCATGGATCTAATCTTCCATGAACCAAGACCACCCGAATCATCCACATAATCAAGAAGGTTATTTCCTACAATTGGTATTGTAGGGTATTCACAATACAAGAAACACTAGTTTGAGGCTTAGTTTGGATCGAATGGACAAAGAACTAGAGAGAGAAAGTGATGGGAACTTCTAGAGAGAGAAACAATGTGTATATTAGCTTAAGGTAATGTGAAGTTCCCATCACTTTCTCTCTCTAGTTCTTTGTCCATTCGATCCAAACTAAGCCTCAAACTAGTGTTTCTTGTATTGTGAATACCCTACAATTGGTATCAAGAGCCATGGTTAGGTCCGGTTTGATTGTGTGTCGGTCTTATTTATCTTGGTTCGAAACATTTGTGCTTAAAACTGTTTTGTCAAATAACCAGTGCAGATTTAAAACATTCTTGCTTTCGTAGGTGATTTAATAGACGTCATTTATCCATGTTTATTCATGTTGTACTGAAACGTCGAATCATGTTGTAAATCTGCTTCTTTTTGTCAAACTGTTTCTACACTTCAAAGTCAACAAAGTTAACAGTCCACTATATTATTTCAAAAACTAGTACTTCATTGTTTGTTGAGGATTAACATTTGTGACAGCCCACTATTTAAAGTTGAGGTTAAAATTATTTTTCAATTTCAATTTGGCTGAAAAGTTCACTAGTTTGGGTTTTTGTGAAGTTGGTTTAACAGTTTGTGAAGTTGGGTTGTATGGTGGTATATTGCTCTCGATTTGGTTATATCTTTGAGTGTTTCGATGGTATTTCTGCTTGTGTATTGTTGGTAGCAGTTTGCATAATGAAATCTGGGAATGATGTTCTTGATAGCAGCTGCTTGTATCAAATGTTGTGTTCTTGGATGCGGTTTGTGTCCAATGTGAGTGGTGTTTGGCTGTTTGCCAAAAATGGATAATGAGGACAAAATGAGTGAGAGTGACAGCTTTGACTGGTCAAACGCGGTTTGTCCTGGACGCGGTTTGTCTACTGAGTCATGGACTCGGTTTGTCTGTTTAACCACGTACTCGGTTTGTCTGCATAATTACGAACTCGGTTTGTCCATACAGTCATGAACTCGGTTTGTCCATTTACTCACGAACTCGGTTTGTCCATACAGTCATGAACTCGGTTTGTCTGTCACTAGGTAAAACGGTCAAACGGTTTAATTTGGTCAACGAGTTATCAAAATGAAAGATTGAGAGGAGAGAAGCAGTTAAGCAGACCCAAGCAGACCCAGACCAAACAAACAACAGTCAACACAACAATTATAGCAACAATTTCACAATACTTTCCACAAACTACAACATATCTTTTCGACATAACAACAACAATTAATCATTAACAAATCCAAACCCATTCGAACTACAAGAAACAAAATTCATTGTTTTATTCCACAATAATCAATCCATTTACAATAACTAACTCACTCGACCTCGCACTGTATCTCATTCGGATTCACAGTCGAATATACAACAAACATGAACACCACCTAAATCAATCTAACCTTAACAACATGCTTAACTCACTTGACTTCCTATTCACTCTTCCTCTTTTCGACTTAACATAATCTGAAAAAGAAAAAGAACATCAAGACACCTACCCGAGACCATAAGTGATCCTGAAGACGAGCCTTGCCTCGAGGGTTTCATTTGGAGTTGTGTTTCATGGCTTAAAGATATCTGATTACGGATTGATGATACTGCGATCTATTTGTGATAATGATCGGAGTTTAGGGGTTGAGTTGTGGGTGTGATGAGGTACTTTACTGGTCGATATCTTCTTTTTTGGAAGAGGAGAGAGTGAATGGGGGGCAGATGGATAGGCGGATGGTGATTAGGGTTTGATAGAGATAGGATGAGGATGGGGGCGGAATGTTTGATGTGGGTGTATTAGGGTTATGTTAAGTGTGTTATGGCTTATTAATACCCGAAAGATTAGGGTTAGTTATGGATTGGATTGGGCTTTCTAACGTAATGGATCGGGTTTGTCTAATGGATTTACTAGGCCTACACGATTTGTTGGGCTGCATTATCGAAACCGTATAATTATACCTGAGCTGAATATCAAGTTATATCAAGATTGTGGCTTGGAATGTTTTATTGCATCCTTCAATTATATCAAATTTTGAGTTGAATATTTTGGAGGTACAAACTTCACAAGGATACACACATCTCGGCTAGTCTTTGGGTATGTGAATGTCTACGTGATTACAGAGTTGCGGATTTGCCAGCGTAGTCCAATTAGAGCCTACCACTTGAGCAAGCCTTCAATTTGATCTTTGCGATTTAAGTTATAATTGACAAAGTGCGATTTGATTAATTGCAAATTGACAAGCTACTATTTGATTTATTGCAAGTTGACTGATTGTGAGTTGACCAGTTGCGATTTGACGTTGTGAGTTGACACTTGCGATTTGACAAATTGTGATTTGGTTGATCGCAATCGGACTTGTTGCAAATTGACAATCTGTGACTTGACTTGTTGCGATCTGATCAAGTTGTGATTTGACTCCTGTGACTTGAATTTCTAAAATCAGTATTGTACTTCTCTCTTGGTCGTTCTTGTTGATTTCACGGTTTCTCTTGTAGATTTTAGAAAATCCCGCGAAAGATTCAATTTCTCGGTTTAAATCTCAAGAGCTGTAAAATCCCGTGAAATTAATTTTGGACAAGTAGGCGGGACTTGGATTTAGACAAAATAAAACTTACGGGGTTTGACTATTTTTTCCGGGATAAGTTTGTGCTTCAAGATCAGCAGGAATTGGGAAATTATGGTAACTTGGTTGGTTTGTTAATTCACGGGTTGGTGTACTTAGTGTCACAAACATCTCGGGGTGGATGGATGCACGATGTTTGATGACCCTTGCTCGAGCGTATTTAAGGTGATTAGACCTGGATGTTCAAGAAGTGGATATATACAATAAAGGATGGAAGGTTGGGTATATATCACTACCTATATTTAAAGGAGTTACGTTGTTGTGCTCAATATAGGTTCTAAATCACAATTTGCAATTTAAGGTGATTAGACTTGGATGTTCACGAAGTGGATATATACAATTAAGGATGGAAGGTTGGGTATATATCACTACCTATATTTAAAGGAGTTACGTTGTTGTACTCAATATAGGTTCTAAATCATAATTTAGTGCAAGTTTAAGTCGCGGACTTGTTCTTTATCAAGCTTCATCAAGTGATTGTTGTCTCTCAAGCTTCTAATGGGATTGTTGTTCAAGATCTTCTCAAGAGGTTGTCAGGCTTAAAGACAAAAGGTGATTTGTTTGGAGACATGTTTTAACCTTTTACTCACTTTAAAGTCATATGCATTTCATCAAGCGGTTGTGGCATATTACGAGCTTCAATGAATTGTTAATCTTCTAAACCATTGATGATGAGGAAATCAAGGGGTTACTACAAGAGAATCTTAATCACCATCTTCGTTGCAGTAGTTTCATTTGTCTCTTTCCATGTTTTGTGCCTGAGAAATTCACAAACATCACGGACTCTCAGCTTTGGCAAAAAGGTCATTTCATGTCCTTTTTGAGGGGGAGAATTATCGCAAGTTTCCTAGAAGTTCCGTCTCCAGCGATGTGAATTTTAGCGGTTCCGGTTACAGCGGGTCAGATCGTATCGGTTCAGTCTCCAGCGGTTTGAATCTTAGCAGTTTCGGTTACAGCAGGTCAGTTTCGGTTACAGCAGGTCAGATCGTAGCGGTTCCGGTTACAGCGGGTCAGATCGTATCGGTTCAGTCTCCAGCGGTTTGAATCTTAGCAGTTTCGGTTACAGCAGGTCAGATCGTAGCGATTCAGGATTCAGTGGTTCAGTCTACAGCAGTTTGATACTTATTGTTGTGCAGTTAGTTCTTGAATTTATTTCTCAGATAAATCTCAAGAACTGTAAAACCCTGTACACAATACGACAACTATTCCACATCCAAGTAGCTGGGTCAGACAGCTTTGTTTGATAGGACTGACTATGAGTCATGGGCACTTCTAAGAATTTGCGCATGTTTCTTCTCTTTTTGGCTAGTCAACAGCACAAGATGATCACGAAGTTAATCAGGTATTCCTTATTTGTGATTGAAGTTGAAGTTCACGAAGGCGTCTACTTATTTTATCTTGAAGTCGGGGTTGGTTGGATGCATAACCTTCATTGATAACTTGCTCGTTAAAATTTTAAGTTGAAGACTTGGGTTATCTAGTTACCAGCAGTCGGGGTAACTATCACTTAAGAGTCATGGGAGTACTCAGTGTCACACGTCAATGACGATGTCGATAATCGCAAGAGGTGTTAATGTCTCATACTTTGGTTGGGTATGGAGCTCTTAGAGATTTGCTTGGAGCATTAATTCTCTACACCGTTCTTCCAACATTAGTGCAAGCTTAAGTAACAAATTTGGGGTCTTCTACTTCAGTTTTCAGTATTGGTATATCGGGTTCTCTTCATCGAGTGGTCACTAATCTATGTTCAAGGTTGGTTAGTTGGCCAAAGGTTTTAAAAGTTGTGATGTGATCTGTAATCCTCACAAGATATTCTTTACCCAAACTGATGTTCACCAAAATCATAATCAGTCATGCCACATTCAATCTGTTACTGCCTCACGGTTTCTTCTTGATTTTGTAAAATCCCGAGAAAGAACTTATTTCTCGGTTTAAATCATAGATTTGTAAAATCCCGTGATGATGGACTATGCGCTCTTATCCATGATCGGGTTAAAACCATTATCAAAGTTCAGTTAAAGCATCATAAAGGGCTAGATTTGGGCATTAACCACAAGAAGTGACTACGGCGTTAATTCATTATTATTTATTTGAGGCTGAAGTGAAATTTCATGGGTGCGTGTACTTAGTATCTGAAGATATCGGGGAGGTTGGATGAAGATTCTTCGAGATCCTTGTTCGAGCTTTCAATACAATGACAAGGACTTGGATATCTAGTTATTTTTTTCTTTCTCCCTATTACAAAATAACTATCACTTTAAGGGGTCACGTTGTAGTGCTCAGTGTCACACGAAGTTGTGGATATCCAAGAGGTGATGTATGTCTTATACTTGATGGTTGGTTGGTTGAAGAGTATAGAGTACTTAGGGATTCGATGTTGCACGAAGTCTCTGCACCGCTCTTTGTCTCGCATTAGCACAAGTTTAAGTCACAAGTTCGGGTTATGTTACTTCAGTCTCAAGTTCATCATACTGGGTTTTTCTCCATCAGTGGTCACGACATCAAGCCGACAGAATGATAATGGGGTTGGTAACGAGTTAGATGAGAGAAGTAGTAAAGAGAGAGTAATGACGTCTGTACACATCAGTTCAGGCCTCGTTCTTCAAAGAAAAGAAAAGTGTACGCTTGAGTGCACTTTATCTTCAAAAGAAGAGGAGTCTTCTTATTTATGGCCATTCTCATCAACAAGATTCATGCTCTTTCCGTGCTTATTCAGTCTTCAAGTGGATCGGCGCATATTGGAGTATATTCTTATTCACTTGTTCAACCAAAAATTGCAGTTGACAGGCATATGCAATTTTTGAGGGGGGGAAAGGGTGAATAAACAACATGTCAGTCTTCAAGAACCGTCAAGTGGAGCTACTTACCGTTGATGGTATTCATATTCACTAGTTCAATCATCAAAAATTGCAGTTGGCAGGCATATGCAATTTTTGAGGGGGGGAAAGGGTGAATATTAATCTACATGTTGGTTGATGATTGAGAAATGGTCATACGACTCCTGAATACGTCAGTTCAGGAGTCGTGCAAACCATGTTTCTCCAACACTACTTCTTCCGTCTATCAAGGTGTTGAAGAACATGGTCATGGAATGCTAATCGACATAGTCTCACGGGCTGGTACAATCAGCAACAATGGGTTTCTAGTCATGATGATGATTCCGATTAATCGTAACCATCATGGGGGAGAGAAATGTGTACACCAAGGACGCACAACAGGTTCACGTGATCGGGCTTAATCATATATTCCGGTGTTGAGAACCGCAGAGATGATCAGTGGTTCAACTTGTTACCTTGGTATTTACGTTTCACTGTTACGTCATGGGCTGATTAATCGTAACCATCAGGGGAGAGAGAATGTGTACATCAAGGACGCACAACAGGTTCACGTGATCAGGGCTTAATATCCAAGGATGGATACATACTATAGATGATCAGTGGTTCAACTTGTTACTTTGGTGTTATACTTAAGACTGAAGAAGGTCGAGTCGTCAGTCTATTCTACATTCTCTGTTGGGAGTTATCATCTCATGTGTATGCTGCGGGCTGATGGGTTATATGTAAGGTTACTGGAAGGCATTTGGTGAGATGAAAATGATTGGTATTCTATTCCTCCACATTGGGCAATCTTGAAGAAGGTCGAGTCTTCAGTCTTCTCTACATTCAAAAATGTTGAGCTCTTTTCTTACAACTTGATATTTAACTTAATCCCATGACAGTTCTTGTTTGATGAGTTGTGGAGTTAAGTTAGGTTCAAGTTGTTCCGTAGTTTAAGGTTAGGTCCAACTTGATTTTAACCTAATCTCATGACAGTTCTTGTTTGATGAGTTGTGAGGTTAAGCTGAAATCAAGTTGTTATTGGGCTTAAATTTGTGGTTTAGTTTAACCTCATGACAGTTCTTGTTTGATGAGTTGTGGGGTTAAGCTAGATTTCAGTTGAGGCTCAACTTAAACTACCGAAAAGATGCCTAAGGTTTTTGACGGCGTCACTCTAGGACGGGAGTGTTAGAAGATTAAAGACGGCATGCATTTGGTTATCAAAAGACTTCTTCATATTTCGGGCGTTCATCCAAAGTCTTCTTCCTATTATGGGTGTTCATCAGAAAGGTTGTCAGATTGGGGGAGAGCACTAATTAGGGGAGAGTGAAAAGCCAGAATCATTCCCTGATTGAAAGTGCTCACATTGCTCTTCAGCAAGTCAAGTGATGAATGCGGTGAAAATTCAGAATGCTGAGGAGTAATGGTTTCTGGTTCGTATCCTTGTACATATATACTTATTCATATTTTATACCATCTTGTAAATAGTTATATAGAAATCTTGCTAATTGTAAATAGAGAAACTTAAAATCAGAAAAACCCATAAAAATTGAAAAATAGAAAAGACCAAAAATAGTTTCACCTAGGCATGTCTTCTGTTTATCGATAACATTTACGGACTTAGAAATGTCATTCAATAATGGCACGGGTCTTTAAATGAAGCTCGAGCAGAAGTTATACAAACCGGTTAAAACATGTCTAAATGGCTTGCTATTACTTTAGATAGCAACCCGCGCTTCATATTGGGGAAAGCACGTCGCCAAAAAGACGGCTGTTCCTCCAACTGGGTGATGTTCACCTGGGCATGGATTACTTCATATCCATGTTTCCTGATTTGATGTACGTTTCAGTGCATCATTTCTTGTAAAAGAAGAGAAATCTTCTTAGTGTAGCAAATAGTTTTCATTCTATGATTCTTCTGAAAATTATTTGTGAGACACTTGGTGAATATGTGTTGTATGAAATTTGTTTATACTTGGATTATGCATAAAATATGTCACTCAATCAACGACTACAAAACCTCATGACAGTTCTTGTTTGATGAGTTGTGGGGTTAAGCTTGATTTTAGTTGAGGCTCAACTAGAATACGAGTCATTGATTGAGGGGGAGAGTGAATTCAAATTTTATATCATCAAACGGATTTATTGGTTAAATCATACTTGTTAGAAATGGTTTTGTAGTTAATGGGGAATTAGTTGAAGAGGATCTTGCTTAAATATATCAAATGACCAAGTGTGTTAGTTGCTAGAAAGTTTAGGACATTATGTGCAATTTGCTTATAGTTTCCTAGCTTTATGTATCTAGAAGGTTCATTTGTGTTACTTTGGAATCCTCGTATAATCCCCAAAATGCTTTAAGACTCAAAACCTAAAAGAAGTTAGAAAACCAGTTGTGTTTGATGTTTTTGAATACTCCACTGGCATTTGTATGATCTAAATGAATGAGTTTCAAATGTTGTTTGTCTCTGCTGCTTAATGGTTGTTGATATTGTGCATATGTTCTCAGGATTCGCTTAGGTAGATTGCTATTATGTTAGAATCATGTTCCTAAGATCCTGAATTAAATATTGAAATCTGTGTGAATTGCCATGTTAATGATTGCTAATTGCTCTTCATGCTAGATAGTGGTTTGACGTAGTTCCGGATTGGGGTTTGATTATAAGATGAACTTGGTATTATAATGTGGCAAGCTGCTGAAGGGTAGCTATTAAGGAATAGTGTATCTGTATGCATGTATATCTGTGTTGATATTCTTATGCAGATTCCATAGCCAAAATGAATGTGCCAGTTCCCATTCTAACTATTTAATCAGACGTTCAAACGCTATTGATTGGCTCGAAATTCACCACAACAACAACGTCGGCAACAACAACAACAACAACAACACTTTCACCACCGCCACCACCATTTATCTATTTTGGTCTCGCCAAGTGGGGATCAACGACATTTGCGAAAGATTTGTTGGTGGATGGATAATTGATGTTGACTACTAACTCAGAAAAGCGGGTGATTGCATCATCTGCGCAAAAAGGTCAATATCATTTGTGTCATAATTGTCGAAATGTGCAAAATAAGCAGTGAATCTCCCTCTTAGATTAAGGGGGAGCATAGTATGTTTCATCATCAGAACATGTTAAACCTGACCACGTTTTCTCCCACATTTTCTAACTTATTTAAATCAATTGGGATCACAAATCTCAAAAGGTTTGAAATTTTTGATCGGGGGAGAGAATGTGATTTAAATATGAAACCTGATGAAAATGTGATGTTTTGGACTTAAATGTAAGCTCTCCCATATGTGTTAAACTCTTTCGTATATCGATGCACATATTGAGGGGGAGCGAATTGACAAAAAGGATTTGGCATGCATCTTATGGGAGCACGGCTCAGACTTCACAAAAGAATTGACGAAACAAAACTGTCATCTATCGAAAGGATACGTCTTGGCCGGGTAATAATTTCAAGCTGGTCTAACCAGTGATGTAAGCGTGTCTCGAAAAAGACGTATCTGAGTAGAGTGTACCATTTCGAGAAACTTTCTGTGGATTTGACCAGGCCGGGTAATAATTTCAAGCTAGTCTAACTAGTGATGTAAGCGTGTCTCGAATCGGTCATGTTCACTGAAAGTGGATCAATTCAAAAAGTGCGAGCTCTACCTAACATGTGCAAATTTATAAAACAATCAACCGAGCACATGTTGAGGGGGAGCATTTGAAAAATATAAAACTCTCAAGTGTTTGCAAAAATGTGTTTCAGAATCATGAACACTTTGAGAGATTTTTCAAAGATTTGGTTTGGCAATCGTGGATGAATACCAAAGACCGACCATTTTAATTAATGTATGGAGTTATAAGGATGGTTAGGTTAGGCTCAAGTTCCCACGATCCCGCCAGAGCCGGAGGGATCTACCCAGGGACAATCCACTAGTTAGTGTAGAAGTCCTTAGGTATGATTAAAAAGGAGAAAAGTGTATAAGGGAAGAGTGCCGACTGAGATGGAGCTAACACTGGAATAAACCCAACAAGGTGTTAGTTATGAAGTCTCGGTAAGCACTGAAGGGGTTGAAGAATGAAAAAGAATTGTAAAGATAAAGGGTGAAAAGAAATAGCCCTCCTTACAACTTAGGCAGAAACCGGGTCAATACATATGCTGTCAGAATCACTTGGTTGATTGCTGGCATTGAAGACAAAGTATCATGGACCCAGTGATACGCTGCACAACCCTCCCTAGCCACTCAAGGTCCCTCAAAGGACTCTTGTTTCAATTGTCACGGAGTTCAATACATTCCTATCGTCTATCTCACTCCGAGTTAGATGATATTGAATAGGTGGCAGTCCTCTCCAGCCTCCGCTCACTAAATCAAAACGCACAATAGAGTCTAGAGCCATGAGATGCATCATAAGATCTCTTAGGGACACGAATTACTTCTACACTGGTTGTTTAACATTAAGGACACCAGTTGTAAACTTATGAGTCCTACGCAGATCTTAGCAATCTGCCAGAACATTTATGAGAGAATTTACTAATGTAATTCTCAATGATTGAATGGAAATTCCTGCCAGGGTCAACATCAAGCAGCCCTGAAAGCAGGTCACTTCGGTAAGTCCTTATGGATTACGCTTAGTGGTCACGGCAGTTTCAAACGGTCTACAGTCGTGGAGTGATCTCCAGCGACTCACCTAATCGTTGATGTGCTACGGTTCGATCTTAAAAAGCCCTCTGTGGGTTTTTGATTAGGAACGGTCTTGGTAAGGATTAGAGAGAGTTTTCACACTATGCTGTTAACAATCTCGAAGTCCAAACTTGTAAGTACCGGACGTTTTATTGCTAACTGTCGTATGCAGGAACTTCTGGCGGTTGAAGCTGTGGAATGCTGTAGCTGGTTGCTGTTGTAGCTGGTTGCAGAAAAGATGTCAATCCTCTACCACATGTTCACACTTCATCATCATTGTAACTCAACAAAGTCATGATCAACCTAAAAGACCTTTAACACGGCTTCTGCAAACTCTGATGCTAAAGATCATGACACCAAATAGTGTGAGCATGTCGGCTCAAAGATTTACACATCACGTGGAAACATACTGCTGAAAGATGACTTGGAAACAAATGTTGGATGATAAAGTCGAAGAATACTCAAAGATCATCCAAGAAGATCAAACGGTCATCTAACGAACACTGCTGAATGCACAAAGTTTCAAGACAATGAAGAATCAAAGACTACGAGCTATGAAGACAACTTCAGAAGACAAAATGCTAGAATTCAAGTTATTATTTCCGGGTGACCTCCCTTAGGGGGAGATTGTTAGGAATATAAATATTCAGATGAAGGCTCGGTCACCCCGAGCATCTAATTAGCATTTATATAGCTCGTAGGCTTATTTATATAAGCTTAGTATTATTAGTATTATTAGTTTTATTAGATTAGTCGTATCTATATTTGTGGAGTGGGTCGGGGCTTTCCCCACTGTCAGCTCACTTCACAGCCCACTAGGGGCACTATTATTAGGAAGTATAAATACCCCTTCCCACACTTGGGAAGGGTTGGAACTCTTGTAACCTTTCACACACAAGCTAATCTTATCCAGGTTTTTCTCTCAAAGGGTTTCCCACTCTCTCTCTAATTCTTCCACCTAACTCAATCATGGATCTAATCTTCCATGAACCAAGACCACCCGAATCATCCACACAATCAAGAAGGTTATTTCCTACATAAATGTGTAGTGCCTTTTATGTACCTAAAGATCCGTTTAACGGCTTCAAGATGGGATATTTTGGGATCTTCTTGAAAGCGTGCACATAAACAAACACTAAACGTAATGTCCGGTCTACTAGCCGTTAGGTAAAGTAAACTACCAATCATCCCATTATATTTAGTGCTATCTATGGATTCACTTTCGTCATCCCTTGTGAGTTTGGTTTCGGAAGACATTGGTGTTTTCATGGGTTTGGAATCTTTAAGACCAAATTTCTTAAGCATATCCTTGATATACTTAGCTTGGTTGAAGAATATCCCATCTTCTAATTGTTTAATTTGGAGACCTAAGAAAAAGTTTAGTTCCCCCATCATACTCATTTCAAACTCATCATGCATGATTTGGAGAATTCATCGCATAACTCTTGACAAGTTGAACCGAATATAATGTCATCCACATATATCTGGACTATGATAATATGTGATCCCTTTTTCTTGGTGAAAAGAGTTTTGTCTACTAGGCCCATGGTATACTTATGGTCAACTAGGAAAGTCTTAAGTCGATCATACCAAGCTTTTGGTGCTTGCTTAAGTCCGTATAAAGCTTTCTTAAGTTTGTAGACATGATTTGGTTTTTCAAAATCGACAAAGTCGGGAGGTTGTGCTACATACACTTCCTCATTTATAAAACCATTAAGAAATGCACTTTTGACATCCATTTGAATTAGTTTAAAGTCATGTGCACATGCATATGCAAGTAGTATCCTAATTGACTCAAGTCTAGCGACGGGTGCAAATGTTTCATCGTAATCTATACCTTCTTGTTGATTGTAGCCTTGTGCTACTAGCCTAGCTTTGTTTCTAGATACTACGCCATTTTCATCCATTTTGTTTCTAAAAACCCATTTTGTACCTATTATGGTTTGATTTTTAAGTTGAGGGACTAATGTCCAAACATCATTCCTAACAAATTGATTTAATTCCTCTTTCATTGCAATGACCCATGATTCATCTTTTATGGCTTCATTTAACATTTTTAGGTTCAATTTTTGAAACAAAACAAAAGAAATTACTTTCGTTTTGAGCTTTAGACCTTAATGTTCTTTCATTGATTTTTCCTATGACGTTTTCTAATGGATGACTTTTGGTTTCTTTGATATTAAATATTTCTCTTTTTACCGGTTCATCTTCTTTGTCACTTTCAATATTTTCTTGGTTTTCAACCATTTGACTTTCAACTAAGTCATCATCTACCAAAGGTGATGTCTTAGAGGGAGGTGGACTTTCATTGAATGTTACGTTCAATGATTCCTTGACTCTTGAGGTTTCTTTGTTCAAAACTATATATGCTTTACTAGTTTGTGAATATCCTAGAAATACATCTTCATACGACTTTGGGTCGAACTTGGTGAGATAATCCTTTGTGTTTAAAATGAAGCACTTGCTTCCAAAAACTCTAAAATATCCTAAAGCAGGCTTTTTTCCTCAGTAAAACTCATATGGAGTCTTTTTCAAGAATGGTCTAATTAGAACTCGATTTAGGATATATGTAGATGTATCTACAGCGTGACACCAAAACTTTTGAGGTATGTTTTGTTCATTTAACATGGTTCTACCCATTTCTTGAATTGTCCTATTTTTGCGTTCTACTACACCGTTAGATTGAGGAGTTCGAGGAGCCGAGAAATTATGTGTTATGCCATTGGCATCACAAAAAGCTCCGAATTGGATTTCGTTGTCAAATTCACGACCATGGTCAGTTCTTATTGACACTATGTTACTTCCTATTTGATTTTGAATTTTCTTACTTAAGATTTCAAATTTATCAAACGCTTCATTTTTAGTTTTCAAAAACTTAGTCCATGTATACCTAGAGTAATCATCTACTATTACCAAAGTATAGAAGTTTCCCCCGTAACTTTGTATAGCGGATGGACCAAACAAATCCATATGTAACAATTCTAGACACCTAGATGTAGACACCATGTTTTTAGCCTTATGGCTATTATGAACCTGTTTTCCTATTTTGCAAGCATCACAAAAGTGTTGGTCATATTTCAACTTGGGCAGGTTCCTAACGAGTTCCTTAGATGATAAGGATTGAATTAACCTCATATTGGCATGACCTAAGCGTCGATGCCATAGAGTTGAGTTTTTGTCCAAAGAAGTGAGACAAAGTTTGTCTTTAGGTATTTTGTCTAATTTCATAACGTAAACGTTATTCTTCAAAACACCTTTTCCTACGGTTATGCCATCTTTTAGTATTTTACTTCCATTTTCACTGAAAATGACGTTATACTTTTTGCGGCATAATTGACTAATACTAAGCAAGTTAAATCCTAAATTATCTACATGAGCAACATCATCAATAGTGAGAGAGTCATGAGAGATTGTACCTTTTCCGATGATTTTACTTTTAAGCTTGCTACCGAATGTGACATTACCTCCGTCGTACACTTTGTAGAATGAGAAAAGGCTTTTGTTCCCCGTCATGTGTCTTGAACACCCACTATCTTTAATCCACTCATCTGGTTCTAATTCAACTTTTAAGCTCACCTAAGTTCAAGAAAAACTCAAGCGTTTGGTCCCCAATATCTCATGGGTCCGTTTGGGTTAAACATAACATTATCATGGTTCATGTATGAAAATGGTGGACAAGTGTTCCATGGCATGAAGTTGGGACCTTGAAAGTTTCTAGATATGTTTTGGTTCCAATTATTTTGATAATGATGTTGTGAGTTAAAGTTACTCTTTGGAAAGGGGTGTTTGGGAAAACTAGTTTTAGGTGTCTGTTGAACCGTTTTAACTCTATACTCATTTCTAACTTGACCTTTTCCTACAGAGACTGACGGTTTTTGTTTGTTAATAGTTGTACTAGTGCTAGGTTTTCTAGTGACCTTAACAAATTCAGTACGATCTGAATTACGAACTTTCTGTTCATCAACAGTACCTGCGGATCCCTTGGGTACAACTGGCGGATCCAAAATTTTGCATCTGTCGGATCCGTGGGTGTCTGATTCAGTTGGAATAGTTTCTTTTTCTTTCACTGTTTGTTTCTTAAAGTCACTTAAGCTTCCTAGTTTCATAAAACCTAGTCCGGTTTTATCATGAGATAATTTTTGCATCTTCATTATCTCATCTATACAACTTATATTTTTAATTTTTTATCAAACTTTTTAAACTTGGAATTTTGTTTGATAAGTTCTTCCTGTGTGGACTTAAGTGTTTCTAGTTCTAATTTAAGTTCCCGACATGACACACACGTTTCTTTAACACTTTTACCCTTTTCTATTCTTATCTCTTTTTCTTTTAACCAATGAACTTCATTTTCTAAAAGTGTTGTTTTGGTTTTTAAGAACTTATTCTTGTTTATGATTTTAAGGGTAATTTCACACAGTTTGTTATATTCTACTTCTAAGGTTTCATCATCAATAGAGGAGTATGACGAGTCAGAATGTACCTCTTCTGAGTTATGAGCCATGAGAGCAACTTCGTCGTTCTTAGGCTCGTCGTCATCACCTTCACTGTCACTCCAAGCTCCACTAACAATGCTCTTTGAGATTTGTTCTTTGGAGGCTTTGGACATTCTCCTATTAGGTGACCAGAATCTCCACACCTATAACACTTCCTATCTACCTTTCCTTTTCTATCATCACGGTCTTTCCGGAAGGATTTCTTTTCTTCACGAGGTGGTCTTACGAACTTTCCTCGTCTCCTAAAGAACTTCTTGAAATCTCTTACGGCCATGGCATACTCTTCGTCTTCGCTACTAGAACAAGACTCTTCATCATCACTTGACTCAACTCTAGCTTTCAAGGCAATGGACTTCATTTTCTCCTTCTTGCCTTTAACTATTTCTGAGTCTTTTTCCATCACCATTTCGTGAACTTTGAGATTTCCAATGAGCTCGTCCAGTGTCATGCTTGAAAGATCCTTAGATTCTTCAATAGCCGTCACCTTTGCTCTCCACTTCGGATGGAGTGCTCTTAGAAATTTCCTGACAAAATTCTTACTAGAAAAAGATTCATCAAGTGCTTTAAGAGATGTAATAATAGTATTAAACCTAGCAAATGCACTATCAATGGTCTCATCTTCAGAGATAACAAATTGTTCATATTGTTGAACAAGAAGATCAATTTTGTTATCTTTGACTTGTGAGTTCCCTTGATGAGTGATAATTAATGATTGCCAAATATCCTTAGCCGTTTTACACATAAAAACTCTTTCATATTCTTTCTTAGGTAAAGCATTGTAAAGCATCATTTTGGCTTCGTTATTTTTGGCAATCAACTTCTTTTGCTCATCACTGTGACGAGTAAGAGAAGCACCTTCATCCCGACCACCTGAAATATTATTACTTATGGGCCTGTAATCACCCTCTACAATTATATACCATAGATCTATGTCCTTTGACTTCACATATGTCTCAAAGCGGTTTTTCCAGTATATGAAACAATTTGGTTCAAATAGTGGTGGTCTTTGCATAGATTGCCCTTCTTTAAAGTTTTCAAAATCCATTGATCGTTTCAAGTTTTAAAATACAATATATTTGAAAATCTTGAGTAATGTAGCTCTGATACCAATTATGAAAAACTAAAAGGGGGTTGAATAGTTTTTACCGTTTTTAAATTAATTTGCTTTGTGACTTAACATGATTTCAAAGTAAATATTCACAAACAAGCAATATAAGTAAAGTAAGTAAGGATAGGAACAATAAAACCCACAACACGGAGATTTATAGTGGTTCGGCTACAAGGACTCTCTTCCTTGCCCTACTCCACTCCTTGAGCCTCTAACTCGAGAGTTTTTCTTCACTAAGAAACAAACTCCCTTCTCGGCGGAGAAAACCTTTATACACGTCGCTTACACTTTATCCGGTACTAAGCTAAACACCGGGTTCTTTACAAGGGTACAACCACTCCCGTTGGTTCTTTCACAAGGGTACAACCACTCCCGACACTCTTTGTGTTTTAAGGACTAAAACACTAACCACACACTACTGAATAAAATGTATCATGATGTGTGAACTAATACAAAATCACACAGAACCTAACTAATGAAACTTGCAACAGTAAGTATGTTGAAGCTTGTATGCTTGATCTTCTTTGCTACAAAAGTGAGATCAACAAGAATGAAATGAATGATATGGGTTAGTGATATGCAAATGAATGATTATATATTTTAAGCTATATGAGTGATGAATGTGCCAAAATGATCAGCTTGCTATTTATAGGCAAACTGATAAAACAGTTGGCGGATTTGGCGGATCCCTAAATTTGGATCCGCCAGTGCAGGACAGCTAATAGATTCTCAAATCTTTCCATATCTTGCACAATCTTTCCATATCTTCAAATGTCAACTCTTTAGCTTGAAGATCTATACAAGATATCTCAAAAATCATTCTAAGATATGTTCATGATGCATGCCATGATGTCATCCTAAATATTTCTAATTTAAAAAATAAAAATGTAAATGTATATAATGTTATTCCTAGTAATCTTGTAATTTGTAAATGTGTTTTAAAAGACTTATCACTATAAATGTAAAAGACTTAATCTTATATTTATGCTTTGCTTAAAGATAAACTTTGTAATTGTCATTAAGAAAATTAAGCAAAGATCGTAAAATATAAATAACGTTTTTATGAAGATATTTGTATTAACAATTTTTACAGCTTATTAGGTTATAATTCGAGCTTATGAGCTCGAATTAATTTAAAAGGGAACGTTTGGTTTCTAAGTCATGACCCCAAAAGGAAGCAAGTAAATAAACGAGGCCTTGCAAGATTTTTACAACGTTCTTGTTCTTTTCAATAGTTTGCTATGGGGTCTTTCAAATGGTTCAGATTTGAAGTCGTAACCTTCTGTGGTTTTCTCAAAATAATTTATTAAAGTAGGGGTGTTGGGGCGTTTTTAATAAAGGGTTGTTGGTTTTTGATGTGCGATCAGCCCAAAACAAGGTTCAATTAAAGACGGGGAGAGGTAAGATTTTTACTACGCTTTTGTTCCTTTAATATCTATGCTGTGAGGTCTTTAGGATGGCCAAGTTTTAGATTTTATGGGTATTGTTTGGTGGTCGAAATAATTAACCCAAGATGGTCACTTGGGCAGTTTTCTCGATATGAAACAGAAAAAGAAAGCGATTGGTTTTTTATTTTAAAGCTTACGGAATGATTTTTATAACATCTTAACAAGATTATAAGCTTATATATTTGATTCTTAGAGTGTTTCATGAGTCGTGGTTCAAAAATATCCGAATTATTAATTTAAGGGTTTTTGATCTTTGTGGCTCATGCCAAGGAAAAAGTGGCCAAATATCTATGTGGTGCTTAGCTGTTTTGATAGGGTTATGGGGGCGTTTTGATTTGTCATGGGTGGTGATTAAAAGGGCTCTTTGGCTGGGGCTAGTGTCTTTATCTCGTGGTAGAAAAATGGGGCGCAAATTGGGGGTTTGGGACTGGTATTGGCGACATGACCAGAATCAGAAAAAAAGTTTATAAAATTTTCTTTTACACAGACTTCTAGCTTGTTTCTAAAGCATATTAATGGTTAATTAGTTTGTTTTAGTGTAGTATTAGATAACTTTTAAGGCTCAAGTAATTTTATAATGAAATAAAGAGTATGTTTGTTTACTGATTATATCAGAAACATTGCAAAACATATTTTTAGCCTATGTTCCTAATTAGGACTTGTTTAGTATCATTATTAAACATGTTTAAGAGTATTAAAAGCTTATAAAGGATAGGAAAAATGATTGAAATGCTTACAAGTTCAAAAGTCTGACCATAAGGATAATCGACTAGATTATTTTCTAGGTGAACCCAAGACTTTATCCTTCCTTCTAGGCTTCAAGCTAAACTCTTCCTTGGCTTCTATTAAGGCTCTTAAATCAGTAGCTAAATGAGTGTATGTGTGGTATGTGTGTTTCGAATGGGAATGAATAAAAAGAGGGAGTGTGTGTCGATTTATATAGGGTGAAGGGTTTAGGGTTTCATGAGGTTTCTAGGTCACTTGGTAGGGAGAGGAGGGAACATGTTGATGTGTATCATACTATTTGGAGGCCTCATGTGGTGAAGGTAAAAATGAAGTGATGTGGTTCGAATATAAGCCAAGAAGTTTACCTACTATATTTGACCTTGGTAAATATCTATGGAACATGTTTATGTGGAAGTATAGTAGACCTAATAGAAGACTTGTGGTGCATAATTTACCTAGTAGCAAGTTTGGAATGGCTTGGTTTCTAATTAGTTAGATTCGAACTAGGTAAGTTCATAAGGATCGAATAGGCTTTGATTGTTTGTACATGGGCTATAGTGACTTGTACATGAGGTTTTAATGAAGTAGTAACTTAGTTTTTAGGGCTTGGTTTATGTATTTATTGGGTAGAAAATAAACTAGGGTTTGTTTGTTTATGTTTGTGTCGATTTGGGTAGAAAAAGAAAAGGGTTCGAATTGAGCTTTAAAGGGTGGTACCATAGGCTAGGTAGGGTTGTGCATGGAGTTTAGGAATGTAGGAAATGTACTTTAAGTGTTTAGTTAAGTTTATATAGGTTTAGGTTAATTTAGTTAAGTTTAAAGTAAGTAAAAGTATAGTTTTTCGTTTTTATACATTAGACACTTGTACCTTAGGTTTAGGGACTTGTACACTTAATTTGAATATTGTAAAAATATTAGGGTTAGGGTTTGTGCAAAATGACCTTGTATTGTGTGCTTCAAAGTGAGTACACTGAAGTTTATAATAGGATTTATATTAATATTATAATTAGGGTTTGTGATTTGATCACATAAAATCATAGATTTGTGAAATTAGGGTTTGTATCGAGAGTTAAAGTGAAATTAGGGTTTTTGTGCTTTAGGAGCTTGTACATGGGCTTTGGAGTATTGTACTTTAGGGTTTATGATTTAATTATCCAAAATCGTAGTTATAATAATTTAGAGTTTCTTGAAAAACTCTAATAGATAGATAACGTTTAGTTTAACTGTTTATAAATCGTACGTTAGCGAATTTATGTAAAGTAGTAAATAAAAGTTGAAAACTTTTATACTTGGCGTATAAAGAATGTTTATAATTATAAGACATGTCACTGTTGGTGAGTACGTTTATTAAGAATATGAGTTACATTACATTAGTTAGTCGTTGTGATAAGATAAACTGGTAACACTTTAAATAAAAAAAAAATAGATGTAGAAAATGGACATGTATTCTTTCGTTAGAATGTTAATACAAGTGGAATTTTACCGGTGGTTACAGTCTCACTCCCTTAACGGAATCCCGTCCCGGGATTCAATCTGTGTTAGGTGTTTAAGTGATGAGAACGAGAGGTGGTTTCACTGGTGAAACTCATAAGTTAGAATTTATTGCTCTACATGTATAAACATTATTCCGAAGGTCATATAAACTTAAGAAAAAATTATTTTGAATGAAAATTGTTATTTTATAGATGATGAATTAGTTTGTTCCTCAGTAAGATTAATAGTAATTTCAAACGGTCATGAATAGTAAATTCTAACGGCTATGAACAGTGGTTGTGAACAGCGTTTTCCAACGGCTACTTTTTGCCTATATATATATTCCATTTTAATTTCCATTCTTCCACCAAACATATATCTCTTATTTATTACTTCCAATATGCCGCACCTCATTACTATTCTATCAATCGTGTATGTCGTTCTTGGGGTTGTCTACTTAGCGTACGTTCCTGATGAAGATTTCGTATTCATGGTTTGTGAAATCTGGCGGTTCTTATGCCATTCGTGATCCTAGCTATTGGCGTGGAAAAGCTATGGGGGTAATAGTTTAGGGTCGTTAGAATGAGTCCTTGTTGTGTTTTTATGTAATCCTTAATAAAAGTGAAATAAAACTCGTTTGTCTTTATGTTTAAGATCTAGTCTTGTTATCGTATTTAATGTTTTGTTTGTATTTATCGCACAGAATAATCAAGGTGATACATCCCATGGTGGCTCTCGCTCTCGTTGGGTTGGTGGTGTTTTTCGTTGCCATGGCGGGTCAACCAATTGGCGATTCTATTCCTTACTTAGTAATCTTTGTAACATTAGCACTACCGATGCTAATTATATCGTTATGTATTAATTTTTGTGGATTCTAATGTAATAAAAGATTACGTTTTATGTTTAATGGATTCTAGGGATCTTCGAGTTCATACTCATATCCTTTAAAATACAAATAAGCCCACTCGTTTATAATTCATTATTTACATAGAGAGGCGTCCCAAACAATGTAAATAAAGGAGTATAAACTTATGGTTTGGTGATTCATAATTCCTTTATTTAAATAAAAAGGCGTCCTAATTTATTCAAATAAAGATATTGTAAATCATCCTACTTTTGAATTTCTGACTCAACATTCGTATTTAATCGATGAGTTACAAGGTAATTTAGTGAGGGTACGGAAGGAGTATTTACACTCATCTGTTGAGATGGGAGTAAGATAATCAAGGAAAGTTGACATAGTATTTAAAATAGTTTGGTGAGTAAAATAAGGTAGGAATTGTGCAACCCATAATGTCTTGGGAAGATTTCGTAATTTGAAAAATGCAGAAGTAGGTACATGCTCGGGGAAATATGATTAAGTCGTAATGCCTTAGAATAGGCATATGCAGTTATGTTTATTTCGTTCTTTGTATAAAGTGATCGAAAATATGTCGAGTGTGAATATATGAATATACTAAAGTGTTTGTGTAGCAAAAATTACCTAGAAGTCACATAATCGTCTGGAGGATGGAGGCACGGAGAGCGAAAGGCTATAAAATATTTTTGTGAAAAAGCAGTTATAGTTTAGGTCTCAATTAGACCCGTTTCTCTATAACTATAGCTCTGATACCAATCTGTAACACCCCCAATTTCGTGATACACAGTGGAATTCAAGTTGGGTGTTATTCGATGGCACAACAGTTATATTAATAGAAAACGATCTCTAATTGAGTCGTTTTGAAAGATTTATCATTCGAATTTTTATAAATATCAGAGTTTACAAAATGAGGTCCCAGTAGTTTTACAGCTTGTTAAATAAGTTTCGAATGATAATAAAATCTATAGCCCTTTCGATGTAACCGTGCTCCTCCGTGTCATCCTCGTTCATTATGGACCTGAGATAAACATGCTAAAAGTGTCAACACAAAGGTTGGTGAGTTCATAGAGTTTATAAGAAAACAGTTGATTTCGATAGTCAAATGTTGAGTGAATCCATAATGTTGTAAGCAAATCAGTTTAACACAAGTTTCAAGTTTAAGAGGATAATTGCAACGAATACAATTATGGGTAAGTAATAATTATTGCTCTAAGCCTCATGACAGCAAACGTTAACAGGTAGAACATCATAGTAATGACCTATTGATGTAAGTTACTGACAATATTAAATGTAAGTAACAAGGCCCTCGAGTAGGAGCTTGCCAACTCTTTGTTTTCCTCAAATAAAGTGCATTTGGTTAACTATCCGGCTAACACAAATGGGTCGTCAATTCCAATAGATCTATTCACTATACGCGTTCACTCGCAAGTGATTAATGGCTCATGATTGAGGGACTTTTAATGGCAAAAGTAGTTAACTTAGGCAATATTAATCAAGATATCATACAAAAAGTTACTTGTGTTCAGCATGTAATAAGTTTCAGTAAACAAAAAGAGTGTTTCATCAATTGAGTAAAACGAGTAAGATTTATAAGTAAAACGAGCATGTATCTCCCCCAAAGATAGTACAAAATAATTGAAAATAGGGGCTATGAACTCACCTTGGTAGTCTGGATGGAAAACAAATCAAGTATAGCGAATAAAATGCTCCGACACGCAACCTAGGTGAATATGTCAAGTTTCAATGTTCGTATTCAAATATACGTGTTTTAATATTTGTATCGCAGTGTTTTGTTAACGGTAAATGTTAAATGAGACAACATGAAGTCTCTTCAAAAGTTGGTGGATGATAAGATTTTATCATATTTCGTATCTTCATATTTATGTTTCGTTTGTTTCTCGATATATAATTATTTCATATATGTAAGTTTTATATAAATCCGTTCTCGATATATAACTATCACATATATAAGTTTTATAGAGAGTCCTGAGTTGTTAATTATATCTATAACTTTTATAACAAATTCTGAATCATTAAGTAGTGAAATATATTTATCGAAGTACATACAAAAATGTTGCACTTTATACCCTTGAACTTTCCTAAAATGACAACTTTTACCCTTGTAGTTTCAAAAATGACACTTTATACCCTTAACTATTGATCATTGGCAAAAACAGCCCTTATGTCAATAACGTTGAGATAATTACACTTTTGGCCCAAGTAAACTCCAACTTTCAGATTTGGCAAGTTTTATCCCCAAAGCTTTTTATACGTTTCGATCGCAGTCCTAGATTCGTTTTAAGCGTGTTTTTAATTTAGAAAAGAGGCACGACTTGCTACGACTCATTTATGTAAGTTATAATAAGTTTGTAAACATCATTTTTACAGCTTATTAGCTTATAATTCGAGCTTATGAGCTCGAATTAATTTAAAAGGGGGCGTTTGGTTTCTAAGTCATGACCCCAAAAGAAAGCAAGTAAATAAACGAGGCCTTGCAAGATTTTTACAACGTTCTTGTTCTTTTCAAGAGTTTGCTATGGGGTCTTTCCAATGGTTCAGATTTGAAGTCGTAACCTTTTGTGGTTTGCTCGAAATAATTTATTAAAGTAGGGGTGTGGGGCGTTTTTAATAAAGGGTTGTTGGTTTTTAATGTGCGATCAGCCCAAAACAAGGTTCAATTAAAGACGGGGCGAGGTAAGATTTTTACTACTCTTTTGTTCCTTTAATATCTATGCTGTGAGGTCTTTAGGATGGCCAAGTTTCAGATTTTATGGGGTATTGTTTGGTGGTCGAAATAATTAACCCAAGATGGTCACTTGGGCAGTTTTCTCGATATGAAACAGAAAAAGAAAACGATTGGTTTTTGATTTTAAAACTTACGGAATGATTTTTATAACATCTTAACAAGATTATAAGCTTATATATATGATTCTTAGAGTGTTTCATGAGTCGTGGTTCAAAAATATCCGAATTATTAATTTAAGGGTTTTTGATCTTTGTGGCTCATGCCAAGGAAAAAGTGGCCAAATATCTATGTGGTGCTTAGCTGTTTTGATAGGGTTATGGGGGCGTTTTGATTTGTCATGGGTGGTGATTAAAAGGGCTCTTTGGCAGGGGCTAGTGTCTTTATCTCGTGGTAGAAAAATGGGGCGCATATTGGGGATTTGGGACTGGTTTTGGCGACATGACTAGAATCAGTAAACAAGTTTTTAAATTTTTATTTAACAAAGTCTTCTAGCTTATTTCTAAAGCATATTAATGATTAATTAGTTTGTTTTAGTGTAGTATTAGATAACTTTTAAGGCTCAAGTAATTTTATAATGAAATAAAGAGTATGTTTGTTTACTGATTATATAAGAAACATTGCAAAACATATTTTTTGCCTATGTTCATAATTAGGACTTGTTTAGTATCATTATTAAACATGTTTAAGAGTATTACAAACTTATAAAGGATAGGAAAAAGGATTGAAATGCTTACAAGTTCAAAAGTCTGACCATGAGGATAATCGACTAGATTATTTTCTAGGTGAACCCAAGACTTTTTCCTTCCTTCTAGGCTTCAAACTAAACTCTTCCTTTGCTTCTATTAAGGCTCTTAAATCAGTATCTAAATGAGTGTATGTGTGGTATGTGTGTTTCGAATGGGAATGAATAAAAAGAGGGAGTGTGTGTCGATTTATATAGGGTGAAGGATTTAGGGTTTCATGAGGTTTCTAGGTTACTTGGTAGGGAGAGGAGGGAACATGTTGATGTGTATCATACTATTTGGAGGCCTCATGTGGTGAAGGTAAAAATGAAGTGATGTGGTTTGAATCTAAGCCAAGAAGTTTACCTACTATATTTGACCTTGGTAAATATCTATGGAACATGTTTATGTGGAAGTATAGTAGACCTAATAGAAGACTTGTGGTGCATAATTTACCTAGTAGCAAGTTTGGAATGGCTTGGTTTCTAATTAGTTAGATTCGAACCAGGTAAGTTCATAAGGATCGAATAGGCTTTGATTGTTTGTACATGGGCTATAGTGACTTGTACATGAGGTTTTAGTGAAGCAGTAACTTAGTTTTTAGGGCTTGGTTTATGTATTTATTGGGTAGAAAATAAACTAGGGTTTGTTTGTTTATGTTTGTGTCGATTTGGGTAGAAAAAGAAAAGGGTTCGAATTGAGCTTTAAAGGGTGGTACCATAGGCTAGGTAGGGTTGTGCATGGAGTTTAGGAATGTAGGAAATGTACTTTAAGTGTTTAGTTAAGTTTATATAGGTTTAGGTTAATTTAGTTAAGTTTAAAGTAAGTAAAAGTATAGTTTTTCGTTTTTATACATTAGACACTTGTACCTTAGGTTTAGGGACTTGTACACTTAATTTGAATATTGTAAAAATATTAGGGTTAGGGTTTGTGCAAAATGACCTTGTATTGTGTGCTTCAAAGTGAGTACACTGAAGTTTATAATAGGATTTATATTAATATTATATTTTTATGCATAAATGACTTGTACTTGTGCTTGAAAAATTTGTACATTTATATTTTGTAGAAAACATGTTATAATAATTAGGGTTTGTGATTTGATCACATAAAATCATAGATTTGTGAAATTAGGGTTTGTATCGAGAGTTAAAGTGAAATTAGGGTTTTTGTGCTTTAGGAGCTTGTACATGGGCTTTGGAGTATTGTACTTTAGGGTTTATGATTTAATTATCCAAAATCGTAGTTATAATAATTTAGAGTTTCTTGAAAAACTCTAATAGATAGATAACGTTTAGTTTAACTGTTTATAAATCGTACGTTAGCGAATTTATGTAAAGTAGTAAATAAAAGTTGAAAACTTTTATACTTGGCGTATAAAGAATGTTTATAATTATAAGACATGTCACTGTTGGTGAGTACGTTTATTAAGAATATGAGTTACATTACATTAGTTAGTCGTTGTGATAAGATAAACTGGTAACACTTTAAATAAAATAAAAATAGATGTAGAAAATGGACATGTATTCTTTCGTTAGAATGTTAATACAAGTGGAATGTTACCGGTGGTTACAATTGCTTACTAAAAATCATTTACTAATACATTCCTTTACATTTTCAAAAAATGTCGGACAACATACCATTCGACCTTCAAGTTGATATCATGAAGAAACTACCAGTTAAGTCTTTACTACAGTTTCGTACTGTGTCAATGAGATGGAAGTCTTCCATAGACTTACCGAACTTCATCCGTAGTTACGGTTTTTGTGAAACAGATATGTTTTGTTTTAATTTAACATATATGCAAGGTAATGTTGGTTTTATGTTTTTGGTAAATAAAAATTTAGCCTTTACGAATCTAGATACAACTTTGAATCTTCCAACTCTTAAGCCAATTGCTACTTCTGAAGGTGTCTCGTGCTTTTGGTATGGTTCAAATATGATGAAACATTTGCACCCGTCGCTAGACTTGAGTCAATTAGGATACTACTAGCATATGCATGTGCACATGACTTTAAACTATTTCAAATGGATGTCAAAAGTGCATTTCTTAATGGTTTTATAAATGAGGAAGTGTATGTAGCACAACCTCCCGGCTTTGCCGATTTTGAAAAACCAAATCATGTCTACAAACTTAAGAAAGCTTTATACGGACTTAAGCAAGCACCAAAAGCTTGGTATGATCGACTTAAGACTTTCTTAGTTGACCATAAGTATACCATGGGCCTAGTAGACAATACTCTTTTCACCAAGAAAAAGGGATCACATATTATCATAGTCCAGATATATGTGGATGACATTATATTCGGTTCAACTTGTCAAGAGTTATGCGATGAATTATCAAAAATCATACATGATGAGTTTGAAATGAGTATGATGGGGGAACTAAACTTTTTCTTAGGTCTCCAAATTAAACAATTAGAAGATGGGATATTCTTCAACCAATCTAAGTATATCAAGGATATGCTTAAGAAATTTGGTCTTAAAGATTCCAAACCCATGAAAACACCAATGTCTTCCGAAACCAAACTCACCAAGGATGACGAAAGTGAATCCGTAGATAGCACTAAATATAAAGGGATGATTGGTAGTTTACTTTACCTAACGGCTAGTAGACCGAACATTACGTTTAGTGTTTGTCTATGTGCAGACCCGCAAGAAGGACAGCCCGAATAAGTGTCCGTCCTTGTTGCTTCGTGAACTTAGCTAATTCATCATCAGATGAGTCATCTCCACTTAACATATCCTCACCAATTGCAAATGAGAATTTTCTCAACCTTGCTACTCCAACACCATCTAACACCATCATCAACACACCACCTCCAACAATTACTCCTGTAGCAACCACACCTCCACCCGCTCCATCACAACCTAATAGATCACCTTCACCACAACATTCACCACAACTTCAGCCCCTAGAGTTGTTTAGAACTCCACCTTCATCACCTCATCCATACTTGGATGATTTGGAAGACCTTCCACCACGATCAACCAATCCACCTCCCATGACCTTTGAAGGTCAAACACCTATGCTCTTCCATCCCATTTATCGGGATATCCATGGTCCACTTTACCATGATCCACCACCACCACAACTACAAACACAATCTCTCTCACCTACATCTACACTCATTGCCATTGATGAGGCAATGTGGATCAATCAACCACAAACCCATGAAGAGATCAATGAGGAACTCACCCGCCTCTATGCTCTCTCCAATATGGTGGACTCCCACCCTGGTGAAGCCATGGATCTTCAATCCATCTTGCTTAACTCCCTCACAACTCCACCATCAAACAACCAAATACCACCACCACCAAACAACCAACCCCAACCACCACCACCACCACCAAACAACCAACCACCACCACCACCACAAGCCATTGAGCCCACTCTTCCTCTTAACTTACTAAGGCATGATTGCTCACAATGCGAGAGGACCGCTCACTTGGCCCAAAGGACCAACATTTTGGTCCATGAGCTTCAAAATGAGATGAGGTTCATTTTGAACCATATTCTCGAACGCCTAAATGCAATCTCTCATCCTCCGCAATAGGCAAATTTTTAGTTCCTTCCTAGTTTCCTTTTATAGGATTTCATAGGATTGTTTTAGGAATTTTCTATTTTTAGGAACCTTTTATTTTTCCTTTTATTGTAACATCATGTTTTGTGACTTATGTCACAAGCAAATTTTCAAGTAATGGATGTTATATTTATGCTTATGAGTGTTCACTATTTGGCATAATATCTTGGATTGATTAATTTACTAACTTGATTGTATGGTTGGACAACTTCTACTTAGGTGCATTTTTGATCAGACACATATTTTTTACTTTTTAAAGTCAAATGGGTTGAAATATTGTGTTTGTTTGACTTATATATATGAATTATGATACTTGGTTGGATTGATTCACAACTAACCTTTGTTTTGTAGCTTTTCTCAACTTTGAATCATATACGTTGGTACCCTAGCAACGGGGAGTATAGATCAAGGGGGAGTATATCATATACTAACTCATCATTTTATAGCATTTCTCATCCTTGAAAAGTATACGTTGGTACCCTAGCAATGGGGAGTATACATCGAGGGGGAGCATATCATATTCTAACCATTTGTTTTGTAGGATCATGCATCTTAACCTTGGAACTCCAATTAGGGGGAGTATTATCCAAGGGGGAGCTTTTAAAGTTCTCAAAATCATTGAAACAATCTTGGTACTCAAATTTAGGGGGAGTAATAACCAAGATTTGTTCACCACATTCCGCTATGTATATCTTCTTTTTGTTTCGACAAAAAGGGGGAGATAGGATTAAGTTTCATACATAGTTTCATACATACTGTTAACATCACAGTACATGCTTTTATACTTAAAATTGTTTTCAAAACTTGCATAAAACCAACTTAATCTATATTTTTAAAAGACTCATACTTTATTTATTTTATTGCTTAAAAATACACTTTATGTTTTGTCATCAACAAAAAGGGGGAGATTGTTAATACAAATATCGTCATAAAAACGTTATTTTTATTTTAGGATCTTTGCTTAATTTTGTTAATGACAATTACAAAGTTTATCTTTAAGCAAAGCATAAATATAAGATTAAGTCTTTTACATTTATAGTAATAAGTCTTTTAAAACACATTTACACATTACAAGATTACTAGCAATAACATTATATACATTTACATTTTTATTTCTTAAATTAGAAATATTTAGGATGACATCATGGCATGCATCATGAACATATCTTAGAAAGATTTTTGAGATATCTTGTATAGATCTTCAAGCTAAAGAGTTGACATTTATGGAAAGATTGTGCAAGATATGGAAAGATTTGAGAATCTATTAGCTGTCCTGCACTAGCGGATCCAAACCCATACAAGGGCGGATCCAAATTTAGGGATCCGCCAAATCCGCCAACTGTTTTATCAGTTTGCCTATAAATAGCAAGCTGATTATTTTGGCACATTCATCACTCATATAGCTTAAAATATTTAATCATTCATTTGCATATCACTAACCCATATCATTCATTTCATTCATGTTGATCTCACTTTTGTAGCAAAGAAGATCAAGCATACAAGCTTCAACATACTTACTGTTGCAAGTTTCATTAGTTAGGTTCTGTGTGATTTTGTATTAGTTCACACATCATTATACATTTCATTCAGTAGTGTGTGGTTAGTGTTTTAGTCCTTAAAACACAAAGAGTATCGGGAGTGGTTGTACCCTTGTGAAAGAACCAACGGGAGTGGTTGTACCCTTGTTAAAGAACCAATGGGAGTGGTTGTACCCTTGTAAAGAACCCGGTGTTTAGCTTAGTACCGGATAAAGTGTAAGCGACGTGTATGACGGTTTTCTCCGCCGAGAAGGGAGTTTGTTTCTTAGTGAAGAAAAACTCTCGAGTTAGAGGCTCGAGGAGTGGAGTAGGGCAAGGAAGAGAGTCCTTGTAGCCGAACCACTATAAATCTCTGTGTTGTGGTTTGATTGTTCCTATCATTACTTACTTTACTTATATTGCTTGTTTGTGAGTATTTACTTTGAAATCACGTTAAGTCACAAAGCGAATTAATTTAAAAATGGCAAAAACTATTCAACTCCCCTTCTAGTTTTCCACAAAAATGATGTTTACAAACTTATTATAACTTACATAAACGAGTCGTAGCAAGTCGTGCCTCTTTTCTAAATTAAAAACACGCTTTAAACGAATCTAGGACTGCGATCGAAACGTATAAAAAGCTTTGGGGGTAAAACTTGCCAAATCTTAAAGTTGGAGTTTTCTTGGGCCAAAAGTGTAATTATCTCAACGTTATTAACATAAGGGTTGTTTTTGCCAACAATCAATAGTTATGGTTATAAAGTGTCATTTTTGAAACTACAAGGGTAAAAGTTGTCATTTTAGGAAAGTTCAAGGGTATAAAGTGCAACATTTTTATATATACTTCGATAAATATATTTCACTACTTAATGATTCAGAATTTGTTATAAAAGTTATAGATATAATTAACAACTCAGGACTCTCTATAAAACTTATATATGTGATAGTTATATATCGAGAACGGATTTATATAAAACTTACATATATGAAATAATTATATATCGAGAAACAAACGAAACATAAATATGAAGATACGAAATATGATAAAATCTTATCATCCACCAACTTTTGAAGAGACTTCATGTTGTCTCATTTAACATTTACCGTTAACAAAACACTGCGATACAAATATTAAAACACGTATATTTGAATACGAACATTGAAACTTGACATATTCACCTAGGTTGCGTGTCGGAGCATTTTATTCGCTATACTTGATTTGTTTTCCATCCAGACTACCAAGGTGAGTTCTTGGCCCCTATTTTCAATTATTTCGTACTATCTTTGGGGGAGATACATGCTCTGTTGATACAAAAGTTTATTGGTTTGTGGATGAGTTACTGATGCAAAGTGTTGCGTGATGTTCAGCTGTTCGCACCAATCTTTGAACGGGTTATCACGGAATTGTTTTCCGTTATCAGAGATAATTTCTCCAGGTAATCCAAAGCGACATACTATGTTGTCCCACACGAATCGTTTCACCTGGTTACCTGTTATAGTCGCTACTGCCTTTGCTTCGATCCACTTGGTAAAGTAATCTATTACCACAATGAGGAATTTCAATCCTCCTGCGGCAATGGGGAAAGGTCCAGCGATGTCGATACCCCATTTGTAGAAGGGCCATGGCGATGTAATAGGTGTTAGTTCATGTTGTGGTCGACGCGGAATAGGTCTGTGAACTTGGCAATCATTGCACTTCCGTACCAAGTCACGTGCGTCACGGTGCATAGTTGGCCAATAGTATCCAGACCTTAGGGCGCGCGCTACAATGGACCGTGGTCCTGAGTGCATGCTGCATGAGCCTGCGTGGATCTCTCGAAGTACATAGTCTGCCTGGAGAGGTCCAACACACCTAAGCCATGGTTGTAGGAATGAGCGTCTATATAAGACGTCGTCTCTGAGCTCGAATCGCTGCGCTGTGCGTCGGATTCTTCGAGCTTCCTTCTGCTCTTGGGGAAGTATGCCCTTGCTGATGAAGTCAATGATCGGTGTCATCCACGTAGGATTTTCCTCTTCTATCACCGTGGATATTTCCATCTCTGTGATTGACTTGTTTTTCAAGGTTTCCACCAAAACTTGTTTTGATAGATGCGCAAAACTGGTGGATGCAATCTTGCTCAGCGCATCTGCTTTCCTATTTTCACTCCTGGGAACCTGGGAACCTGCTTGATGATAAATCTATCGAAGTTTTGGATCAGAGATTTGGTCTTTTCGAGGTATTGGATCATGTGTTCCTCCTTTGCTATATATTCTCCTGACACGTGGTTAGCCACTAGCCGCGAATCGACGTTTACTTCTAGGTTGCGTGCACCCATTTGAGTTGCGATGCGTAACCCAGCTAGGAGTGCTTCGTATTCTGCCTCGTTGTTCGTGGCTGTGAATTCGAAACGCAGTGCGTAGGTGAATTCAACTCCTTCTGGGTTGGTGAGAATAAGGCCACCTCCTGATCCATCTACGCATGAGGATCCATCAGTAAATAGAATCCATGGTTCTTGAAGTTCCTCCTTGCTTGTCGCAGGTGGAGTGTCTGTATCCGGCTTCTCAATGATGAAGTCGGCCAATATCTGCCCTTTAATTGCAGTGCGCGGTCTGTATGATATGTTATGCTCACCCAGTAACACACTCCATTTTTGTAGGCGTCCCGATGCGTCGGGTTTCGATATAACCTGTTTGATGGGTTGGTCTGTGATAACAGCGATTGGATGCGCCTGGAAGTACCTGCGCAGTCTTTTCGCTGCAAACACTAAGGCTAGGACCAATTTCTACATTGCAGTGTAGTTAATCTCCGTTTTCTTCAGCGCCTTACTAACAAAATAGATGGGTGTTTGGACGGAGTTCCTGTCTGTCAATAGCACTGCGCTGACTGCTCCTTGGGTCGCAGATAGATACATGATCAGCTCTTCCCCTGGTCTGGGTGCGACAAGTTTTGGGAGTGCTGCTATGTGTTGTTTGAGCTGTTGGAAGGCTTCTTCTGCTTCCGCAGTCCACCTGAAGTCTCCCTTTTTGGTGCACTTCTTGAGTGTCTTGAATAGGGGAAGTGACTTGTCTGCTGATTTGGATAAAAATCGGTTCAGTCCGGCTAGCTTGCCGTTTAGTGACTGAACTTCTTTCAGTGTGCGCGGTGAGGGGAGGTCAATGACTGCTTGAGTCTTCTCTGGGCAAGGCTTGATCCCATCGGGTTCTATTAAATACCCGAGAAACATGCCTTCCGTAGCGCCGAACGTACACTTCTTGGGGTTCAATTTCATGTTGATTCTCCTGAGTGTTTTGAACGTTTCCTACATGTCGCGCACTAGCTCTTCCTCTGTATGGCTTTTGATGACGAGATCATCGACGTAGACTTCCAAGTTGCGTCCCACTTGCTTCTCGAACGCAGTGTCCACCAATCTTTGGTATGTTGCTCCTGCGTTTTTCAGGCCGAAGGGCATCTTTGTGTAGCAGTAGACCCCTTGACTTGTGTGGAAGGCCGTCTTTTCTTCGTCTTCCTCCGCCATTTGAATTTGGTGGTATCCCTTATATGCGTCCAGGAAGCATTTGAAGGGATATCCACACAGAGACTCGATCTTCCAGTCTATCTCCGGTAGAGGATAGCAGTCCTGTGGACATGCTTTATTGAGATCTGTGAAGTCTACGCACATCCTCCAACTGCCGTCGCTCTTCTTTACCATCACTGGGTTAGAGAGCCAGTCATGGTAGTAGACTTCACGCATGATGCCTGCGTCTACTAGTTTATGTACTTCTTCCAGGATGGCTTTTGCGCGGTCTGGAGCTTGTCCGCGCTTTTTCTGTCGTATTGGAGGATATCCTTGTCGGATTTGCAGCTTATGTTCCGTGATGGAGCGTGGCACTCCTGTCATATGCTTTGGTTCCCATGCAAAAATATCCAAATTATTTTGCAAGAGTGCGCATATAGCTGATCTGCCTTTGTCAGACAGAGACCCGCCAATAGATACCTGTTGATCCGGGTATTCAGGGTGAATGGCGACCGTTAGGTTTGGGACTTTAATTGCGCGCTGTTCTGGAACAACGCTTACGTCACTTGTTACTGCGTTGCATTCTTTGGGTGGTATGGTGGTATTGTAAAGGGTGACAATACCTCCTTCCACTGGGAACTTGAGCATCCCATGCGCTGTGGATGGCACGGCGCGAATGGATGATATTCCAGGTCTCCCAATGATACCGTTGTACGGAGAGGGGGATTTGATTATCATGAAGTTCATCCAGGTGACTGTAGAGTGTGGTTTGTCACCAACTTCTACGAATAGACGTAATTGCCCCATGGGCCATATTTTTTCCCCTGTGAAGCCGGTGAGCGGCGTTGTGGCTGGGATTAGCTGGCTCTGTATCTCAGGTCGCAGCTTCTTGCAACAGTGTTCATATATAATATCGGCGGATGCACCTCCATCTATATACATGCGACGGATGTCGTGACCCCCCGTATGTATTTCGATGGTAAGTGGATCCACTACTGCGTTGTTCGCGGTCAGGGGAGGGAAAGAAATTTCGTTTCCCTTAGAGAAACGCTGACTAACTTTCTGTCTTGTCGCGCGCGGCCATGGCTGTATCATGTAGATGATATCTGCCTTTTCTCTTGGCGTCTCTTTCTTGGCCACTGGTTTTGGTTTGTCTTTCCCTTCTCTAATGTTTTTTACGAGGTGGTCCATCTTTCCTTCCTTTACCAATTTTTCAATCAATTGGCGCAGTTGGACGCAATCGTTAGTTGTGTGGCCCTTCTGTCCATGGTATTCGCAATAACCATTCCCTATGCGCTTATCCTCTGGGGTGCGGATTGGTGGTGGTTTCGGGAAGTTCGCCCCTTCTGTTGCGAATATCTCCTTTGGAGTTTTTGTTAATGGGGTATACTTGTCGTTTCCCCTTCCACCGCCTTGATTGCGGTAACTCCTATTACGATTGCCGCTCTGGTCATTGGATTGTCTCCTTGACTCATCTTGCGACCTATGGTTCGAATAGCTTTTCTTGCTATCCGCGGCGGCTTCTTCTCCTTGGACGAAAGACCTCGTGCGCTTCATGAGTTCGTCGAAAGTTAAGGGAACCTTATCGTTTAACTTTTTTATCAAATCTGGGTTATTGATCGCATTCATAAAACCCGATATTTTTAGTATCTCTGGACACGCTTTAACTTTCATACATTCGTCCTTAAAGCGTTCCATGAAAGCACTTGTGGGTTCCCCTTGTCGCTGTTTAACCCTAGCAAGTTCGACAGGGTTTTTAGCGCACTTCTTCCTTTGGGTAAAGTTTAGACGAAACGCCTTGCGCAACTCTTCAAACCCATCGATGCTTCTACGTGGAAGCTTGCTAAACCAGTTGCGCGCATTCCCTACTAACGTAGAGTTGAACATATGGCACCACACAGGTTGTGGCCAATTTTCGATAGTAGCTGCTGATTCGAAAATTTTTAGGTGATCATCAGGATCACCTGTCCCATCATATGTTTTGACGTTAGCAGGCATGCGCCTTTTCTTATTCTCCGAAAAGTCGCTGATGCGCCTAGTGAACGCATCAACCTTTTGGCGACGCCAGGGAAGAGACATATCTTCGTCTTCCTGGTCGCGGTATTTTCCTCTTGATTTCCAGTGTCCAGTCTCGCTGTCCGAGGAATCTCTTGAAGATGAGCGGACTCTTTTGTGACGCTTGCGTCGACTATCATCAGAGTCCGAGCTTGCTCCTCTGCGGCGCTTGCGCCGACTATCCTCAGAATCGGAGCTTGAGGGGCTTTCACTTGGGGAACATCGTCGCCCAAGCCTATCTTGTATCCTGCGTCTGCCAAGCCTAGCATGGACATTGGCGCGCCGCTCCCCCTCTTCAGGCTCTTCCATATGTTGAAGGTCGGCTGCTTCATCGTCCATAACCTTCCTTCCAATCCTGGCAAACACTGGTTGTTTGCGGCTATCCCTTTCGCGTCTTTCCTTTTGGTAGCGCGGTGGGGATGCTTCGTGCTCAGGGTCGAAGTTGAGTCTGGCGTGCAGACTTTGGCTTGACCTCTTCTTTGCCTCCTCTCGCATGAGCGCAGTCAAGGCTTCGTATTTTTGGGATACAAAGTCGCTTGGCGCTAATTCGGAAGTGACTCCTTCTAGCGCGATGGAGTCTATTTCCAAGGTAGGATCCTTGTTTCGGATAGGCGCGTTGGGAGGTTCAGTGAAGTTCACCTCTGGCATGGCAAGAGGAGTGCGCTCCAGTTCTACCGCTCTAGTACTTGTTGTAATAGCGGGGGTAGTTTTGGTAAGTGATTCTACCGCAGGAAAGACCAGATCTGAATACGCTCCTAAGCTTCTAGGCGTGCTGGTTGTCCCAGTGGCCTGCTTAGGGGGCGCATCCGTTTGATGCTTCTTCCCTAGTGAGTCATCATGCGCTTTCTTCCCATGCGGACTCTTGTGACTTCCGTGTTTCGTCATTCTAGTTCTTGGTAAAATTCTTAGTGTAGGGTCCCACGGATGGCGCCACTTGTTGATACAAAAGTTGGGCGTTCCTTGATAGGACTTCTATTCTCGTACCAATTGAATCTTAATGCTCGATGGAACCTGCGCACTAAGAAAAGAGAACAAACACCGTTAGGCTTATCGAGGGATTGTCTCCCCCGATTATCCTCCGGCGTGAGAGTAAGTAATCGAATGTAGGGTTTAGTAAAGGGTTAGGGTTTATTGAAGATCGTACCTTTACCGAGGGCTGGAATGCCCTTTATATATGCACGAAACCCTAGTAGGTTTCGTGTTCCCTACTCCTCGGCCTGTTAGCCGACATCGGATATTTGGTATATATCCTCTTTATTTAGAAGATACTCCATATATTATCCGAAAATAACTTTGGGCTTGGGCCTTGTCGACCCAAGTCGCATAACTGGTAGTCCAGTTGCGGCCCATACGTGGTGGGCTTAACTATTAGTATTGTTTACTAATCGGGTTCGTGACCCGGGTATGGACTATACGTCATCATGCTCGTTTTACTTATAAATCTTACTCGTTTTACTCAATTGATGAAACACTCTTTTTGTTTACTGAAACTTATTACATGCTGAACACAAGTAACTTTTTGTATGATATCTTGATTAATATTGCCTAAGTTAACTACTTTTGCCATTAAAAGTCCCTCAATCATGAGCCATTAATCACTTGCGAGTGAACGCGTATAGTGAATAGATCTATTGGAATTGATGACCCATTTGTGTTAGCCAGATAGTTAACCAAATGCACTTTATTTGAGGAAAACAAAGAGTTGGCAAGCTCCTACTCGAGGGCCTTGTTACTTACATTTAATTATGTCAGTAACTTACATCAATAGCTCATTACTATGATGTTCTACCTGTTAACGTTTGCGTGTCATGAGGCTTAGAGCAATAATTATTACTTACCCATAATTGTATTCGTTGCAATTATCCTCTTAAACTTGAAACTTGTGTTAAACTGATTTGCTTACAACATTATGGATTCACTCAACATTTGACTATCGAAATCAACTGTTTTCTTATAAACTCTATGAACTCACCAACCTTTGTGTTGACACTTTTAGCATGTTTATCTCAGGTCCATAATGAACGAGGATGAAACGGAGGAGCACGGATACATCGAAAGGGCTATAGATTTTATTATCATTCGAAACTTATTTAACAAGCTGTAAAACTACTGGGACCTCATTTTGTAAACTCTGATATTTATAAAAATTCGAATGATAAATCTTTTAAAATGACTCAATTAGAGATCATTTTCTATTATTATAACTGTTGTGCCATCGAGGAACACCCAGCTTGAATTCCGCTGCGTATCACGAAATTGGGGGTGTTACAGCAATGTCGGTGTAAAAGATTGTGTGTAATTAGTGTAACAATGTAAGACTTAAATAGAGTATATTTCGCGTAAAAAATTACACGTACACGCAATTGTCATAGATTAGTCAAATCATTGTCATAGAGTTGTCAAATCATTGTCACAGAGTTGTCAAATCTGTGTCATATTTTGTGTAAAAAATTACACATACACGCAATTGTCATAGAGTTGTCACATCATTGTCATAGAGTTGTCTAATTTGTGTCATATTTCGTGTAAAAAATTACACATACACGCAACTGTCATAGAGTTGTCACATTATTGTCATAGAGTTGTCAAATCTGTGTCATATTTCGTGTAAAAAATTACACATACACGCAATTGTCATGGAGTTGTCACATCATTGTATGTATATATAAGGAAAGATGTATATCCAAACATAGCAAATACTTTTAATCTAATACACAAAAAATCAGATATACATAGCAATGACTTCAGATATACATAAATTCAAATGTATATTACATTTTGATGATACTGAACGAGGTGTGGTTATTTATACTAATATCACGTACTCATGGTTAGTTGATTATGTGCGTTCTAAATTCAAGTTGGATCCCAATATTCGGCTTAATTTTAAATTTTTGCACCCTTCATTTGACGTTCGAATGGATATTACTGACGACGATGAGGTAACTTTTTTTGCTGATTACGCTTATTCGAATGCAGGAATGCCACATCTGTATGTGGTTAAAGCGAAAGAATTTGAAGAAACTACATGTTTTAGGTCCACCTAAGAAAACCAAACGTTTTACAAATTTTTTGAAACAACAACTAACCAAAACATCGCGTCCTCTGCTTTTCAAGAAAACTCATCTAATTTCAATAATAAAGACCATAATAAGTCTTTTTTTGATGATGGCCCACCTAAAAATTTTGAATCAAATGATTATGAAAATAATGGGTCCGGATATAAAGATGAGGCGCATTTCACAAAACCAGGATCATTGTTTGCATTCGGGGCAGATGATGATGTAAAAGATGAAGAAAATGATGGTTTTGTTGGAGTTGGTGATAACCCAAAACCAATTCACCATGAATGGAAGAACATTTTTTCAGTAACGCCTGGCGTTCCAGAAACACCTCTTTACCAGTCCAAACCAATAAGTTCAAACCAATACAATAGTGATTTTGATTTTTATGTCGGAAAGTTTTTTGACACAAGAGAAAAAATAGACGTTGCAGTTAGGTTGAAATGTTTAGAAGAAGGTTACCAGTTTTTAGTACGAAAGTCAGATCCAGACAGGTTTGATTGTAAATGCTTTCATTATAAAGAATGCAAATGGAGAATTAACTCTAAACGCATGCAAGGTACAGATGTGTTTGTAGTTACAGGTGTGAAAGATATTCACACGTGTCCCAAAACTCAAACATATCCTAACCATCGAAATGCAAATAAAAAGGTTATTGGTCACATTTTTAGTGATTAGTGAAAAGTTAAAAGATAGTAGACGAGATTTAAAACCAAAAGATATGCAAAAAGACATGTTGGCGCAATATAAAATAAGTATATCTTACCAACAAGCATGGAGAGGAAAGGATTATGGGTTACAAATGATAAGGGGTTCACCGACAACATCGTTTGAAATGTTACCGTATTATTGTCACAATCTACAAAAAAAAAACCCCAGGGACAATCACACGTATCAAGACAAACGAAGAAGGATTTTTCGAGATGTTATTCGTTGCCATTGGTGTTTCAGTAAGCTATACTCATTTTTTTGAAATAAATAAATGTGATATGTTATTTTACTTTTAGTTATTAAAAGCTGTTTACAAAATTTTTTTTTCAGATTCGAACTTTCGTACAAAATCTTCGCCCTCTGCTTGTAGTCGACGGGGCACATTTGAAGGGTGTATACAAAGGTACAAACTTGTTAGCTGTAGGCATGGATGGAAACAACCAAATTGTGCCCATTGCTTACGGTATATGCAGAGGGGAGACTGGTGATTGTTGGTCATGGTGGTTTTCAGTACTTAAAGAATGCATAGCCGATAGCGAGGATTTGGTTATCATATCTGATAGGCATCCTGCTATCGCGTTAGCAGTACGCAATGAATACCCGTTGGCATTTCATGGTATATGTTATCGTCATCTAATGATGAACCTTTCTTTGAAAAATAAAAAAACCAAGGGGCTATACTGGAGCATATGCAAAGCGTATAAACCTAAAGAATTTGATAGTAAGATGCAAATACTGCAGGCTATTCAGCCTGAGGTGTACAACAAGCTAGTTGAAGCGGATGTGCAAAGATGGTCCAGAGCATATTCCCCACGCACTCGTTACAATTATTGTACATCTAACAGCGTTGAGTCTGTTAATGCTTGTACTGTCAAATCAAGGAAGCTGCCAATCACAATGTTGACCGAGCAATATCGAAAAATGGTGCAAGATTGGTATTTTAAACGGCGAGAAGTTGCTGGTATTTATCTTCCAAAAGAAAAAATATATTTTTAAATGATTTTGTGTAATATAACAGATTGTGTGCAATTCGTACAAGATTGGTTTAAAAAACCGAAATACCAAGCGACATACGCAGAGTCAGTTAATTTTGTTGGAGAGTTTCACGAATGGGAGTATCCAACGCATATACAACCCATCACTCCTCCGCGAATGGACAACCCACAACCCGGTCGACCAAAAAATACTGACCGTGTACCATCTCAGGGTGAGGAACCACGAGTAAAACATTGTAGTAGGTGTGCTCAAGCGGGCCATAAATCTTATCAATGCAATAACCCGGTCATCCCTGATCCACTGTTAAACAAAAGAAAAGAATACCCAAAAAAAAACAGTTTACGAGCAACATGAAACTCCACCTACGTTCGACTCATACCGGACTCAAACATATCATCACAACTTTCCTACTTATGACACACACCCATCGCAAGTATTTGAACATAACACATACACACCGCAACCATATGACCAAGGTGAAACAAGTCATGAACAAAATGCTCATTATAACCCGTCTCAAGGCTATGAACAATACGACTCCCAACCATACGCCTCTCAACATTTAAATGATGAAAACACTCAGCAATCTAATAATAGTTGGTTTAATTTCTTTGGTTTGTAACAAGTTAGTTCTTTTTTGTTATGTATTTTCCTGTAATTATAGTTAATTTGTAACATACGTTATGTATCTTGTAATAAATTCCATTTGTAATGCTAGTATGTTTGTCCACAACAACCGTGTTTAAATAGTAGAAATGACAACTAGGTGAAAAGGATGGTCATTTACACTGTTGATTAGATAACACAATAAGTGTCCTTCATGAAAATAAATAAAACATTGAATTGATTACTCATTCACCTATTATGACAACGAAATGAATGCTCACCTACCCGATCAGATTATATATATATATACCACTTGGTGGTTTCAATGAAGCAAATTCACTTGTTCCTTCTTTCATTCACCAAATGTCAACATCTAATAACCCTAATTTCGAATTCACTATCAACTACAACGGAAAGTTTATACTTAACCCATTAACATATCAAGATGGTTCACACATGAATATTATTGTTCCAGAAATTGATTTTCAAGATATGCTTACCTATCTGAACAGAAAATTACCTACACGGGTCCACTGTCTATATTACGCATTGCCACAAAACAACACGTTAGAGGGTATGAAAGCAATTAACAATGATTATGATATTGATGTTATGTATGACATCGCAAAAGTTGCTGGGAATATCCAAATTTTCGTTTCTGAGTATCCTATAGATCTAACCACAGTTTTGATTCCAGATGATGGTTCTTTGGAAGAATCATTTACTGGTGTAATTTCAGAAGAAACAAAATTAAAACGTGAAGAGCGCGTCCGGTATCTACATCAAATGCTTCAGAGAAGAAACAAACGTGAAGAGCGTGTCCGGTTTAAACTTGAGAGCAAGAAAAAAAGTAAACCTACTAAACCGTATACACAAACCATTTTCAATTTTCTTGTTCACAATAATGGTCAATTGGTTTGCAATGGCGGAAAACCGAAGTATGTAAATGGTTGGAAGATGAACATCAATATTCCAAGAATGAAGTTGGAAGAGCTGAAGCAGTATTTGTTTAACATTGTTGATAGGAAGATTCATGCTCTTTATTATGAAGTACCACACACTGGGTTTTCAATCACCGTCAAACTAAGAAACAACTATGATATGCATGTGATGTTTGATATTTCAGCAACACAAGGCCAGTTGGAGATTTACATTGACCATGGCGGTGTCGATTTTATTATTGCAAAACATATATGCCCAAATGCTACCTTGGCAGAAATGATGGATCATGTGATAACAGACTACACAAGTGACAACGAAGACGGAAAAAAAGAATATGGCACAATCAGATTACACTTTTGATCAAATGGTTGAATGGGCGGAACAAGAACACTTTGAGAATGAGGATGCTAAAGCAGATGAACGTCATAAAGCGATATGGAAGAATCGTTTCTATTATTAATTATGTGTCATGTATGCTTTAAGATTGTCTTCTTTATATGATTTTTGTAATATGAGATCCTCTTTTGTTCATACATTACATTTTAAAGCATACATTATATGATTTTCGTAAATACAAGACATCCTATTCTGTTCATACATTACATTTTTTTTTTTTTTAGCAACAGACACAACAACATGAATGGTAGAGTGGACAACAACATGAATGGTAAACATAAAATATGTACAACTTCAACAATGATCTTAGTTAAACATAGCCACACATACTAGTATCCTCACAGCGACAGTCGTAAAACATCTTAGCCATGGTATACCTAACATTGTTGAAAAAGCCTACCACATCATGAGCATCCCATTGTGGTGGAAACCTACCCATAACAAACTGATGTATGAGCCAACAAGTGATGACTCCACAATCTTGAAAATTTTGTTGTTGTGGGATCTGATAACTCTGGTCGTTGTAGTGGAATTCAAAATTGTAGTGTCGATGTTGTGTTCTTCTGAAATGTCACAGCTCTTCTAAACAAGTGTTGAGAACTCCAGTCCATTCTAGTACATATTTCCTTAGATATTCACAACGATCACTGCTATGCATGGAATCGAGAACCAACAAAGTGGATAACCTTAGGTCAATAATTACTGTTACCCAATGATTCCCTCCTGCATTCATCGGCATCACCACCTACATCGAAAATTTATATAAATATATACAATTAAATAAATTAGTAGAGAGTAGTTTTATACATAGCTAATATACGTTGAAAGACATTTACTTACCCAGCTGACATCATCCCATGACGGGTACGGACGCGTGCTACCATCCAATGTTCCCCTAATCGAAGGAGCTATCGAAAGCATGGGTACAAGACCACCATTGTCGGTGGGGTAAGTCGATGTTGTCCATGATTTCAAAACAGTCCATTGCGCTTGAGGTGGCCTACGTCTTATTAGTAACTCCATCCAACAATTCATTTGCTGATTTATAAGATTATATTGAATCATTTTATGTTCTTGAAACTAAAATAATCTAAACCTTTAAAAATATGTAACAATAAACTTACATCGTCAGACAGCCAACCAATTCTATCGGCTGGTCCTGGATCAGTACCACTCTTGTATAAACCCGGAAGTAGTTCTTGAAAGAAGTTAAGTTCTGCTACCCAACCCTTTAGATGGCAGTCAAGGTATATCTCAGTTGGGTTTATTAGGAAATGCTCAAGTGTAAAATATTTCTCACGATGTACCTGAAAACAAAAAATAAAATACAATATCATTACAACTATGTTAATTAGAACATTCATGCTAATAAATTTAAAACATCTTTTAGTATTACCTTATTGGGGTCAACATTATCAACTACTAACGGTTCGGTAATACCACAACCAACATAGGTAACATCATCCTCCTCTGCATCCTCATCAACCGCTTCTTCTCCTAAATTAAACGATGGAATGTTCGAGGTACTCTTTTTCCGTTTACTCTTATTGGCACGTTTCTTAGGGAGATAGTGGTAGGTCCCTGTTGGGTATAAGGATACTGCTAATATTTACCCGGGCGACAATCCCTCCTCGGTCGCTCGATCACATCCTTAAAAAAGAATAAACAATAAAAATTTTAACATCAATATGATTAGTAGTACACAATAATAATCGTTATTTATTTTAGATAATGAATAGGTTACCCGGATGTCAACACCAACGTCAGGGGCGTGAGATAGACTTGCCTGGTGATAAATAGGTGTGTCAAACGCGCGAAACCCAATTGGCGTACGGGTAGCAGTATGTTCGTTGGAGGGAAACCAGGATGGATATGTAGACGTCACCACCGGTATAGGTACAGGAAGACCTTCAAAGAAAGACTCGTTCGGTGGCGCAACAAATGGACGGCCGGGCCGTTGTAATCCCTAAATATAAAATTATAACGTAGAGTGAGTAACCAACAAATGTAAATATAAGAAACATAAAAGCACATGAATATACCTGCGTGTTTTGAATAACACTAAAGTCACTAAAACCAACATTTTCACCACCAACAAAGCTTGATTCTCTATGTGGTTGTGGTTTCTTCCCAAATCGGAATTGCTGCATTAAATTTTTTAATCAAACGATTAACAAGTATTAATTAATGTTTATACAAAACCTCAATAAGTTTACGTAAACTATTTACCCCATATTCCTCGTGTATTTGTTTGAGCTGCAAGTCATGTTCCCGTAACCTCGCTTCATATTCATTCATCTTCTGTAAAACTACGGGGGGAATATCATTGTGCATAGATCGGTTTACCGGCGGCTGTATCACTGGAGGAGGGGGGCGGATTCCCATCAAAAAACGCTCTACTTTGAACCCACCACTCGGTATCTTGCTCAAAGTCATCTGGTGTAAGCCTCGGAAAAGGTCGATTTACCTTTTAAAAAAATGTACAATATATACAACATTAAAAAAACCAAACAAAATATTATAATCATATCGTAATAAATTTAGTGCATATCTCAAACTCACACGCAATTGGCCATCCAGGAAACTGTCTAGACGCTCCCTATAGACCATGTTTCTATAACCCCAGGCAATTGATCGGGGATACAACTGTTGACGATAAAAAAAGGAAGGGGTTGCACCATGCGGGAACGTCTCCAATATCCACGTCTACAAAAAAGGTAATTATTTTTAAAAAATGTTAACGGTATACATATACATGAACTTTAGAAATTTATATATGACATACATTGAAGGCCCATATAAATCCATTCAACATGTGCTTAGGAATTGTATTAGGATCCCTCCCCTGGGCAAAGTGCTTTGCCCTGCGCGCAACTGCTGCATCCTTTATATTATCGTACAAGGTTGGCCATACATACGACCCCCACGGATATACATTCCAAGCATCTAAATCCTCAACTAACCTAAATAAAAATCCGTCAACTACTTTCCTAAACTCAGTCCCTTTTAACACCAACATCAACACACCTAACAAACAAAGGCGAACGGCATCTATGTCACTCAACTCACGAAACTCTTCACTTTTTATTTTATTTAACAACATACCAACTTGTATTTTTCGTGAATCAAGTGACGAAGGGAACACTCGTCTCCTAAACGGATTAGGTCCATCTTCATAACGATTTCTAAAATATGTCCCAAACCTTAAACTCGTAAGTAGACAGAATTCCTCCCTACCAAACTTAATCTCGACCTCACCTACCTGAGAAAGATCACGTACACGATATCTCAAAGGAACAATGTCTGACTCTCCCTCATCACACGGCACTTGGTGGTATATAAAATAATGTACTAACACACCACTCTCTTGCATTTTTGGTACATCTAACAACCAACCAAAACATATTTCCCTAAATAATTGTTCCTTAGGGGTGTTCGCGATCAGATTTCTAATAACACTAATTAATGACAACCTACTCCTACATGTAATTTCTGCCGTATAATCCTAAAATAACAAAAACATATAAATATATATTACAACACATATACGTAACAAATAAACAATACGTGTAACAAATAAACAATACGTGTAAAGGAACAAAAAAAATTAACATTGCGAAATACCCGATAATCCGCCATATTCATCGCCGACAACCGTTAACTCAATCACCACCGCAGCCACCACCACCACCTGTCACCTTACCACCACACTGTCAACTCACCACCACAATACCACCAACAGTCAACTCACAACCACCACACACTCACCTCAACACCACAACACCACCTACAGTAACCTCACCACCAACACACACTCACCTCAACACCACAAAACAACCAACAATCACCTCACCAACAATCACCACAACACCACGACTTAGGGTTTTTATCCAAAAGGTACCAATACAACACAACCATGACTTAGGGTTTTTATCACCACAAACAACACCACCACACAGTCAAGTCACTGTCGCTTTTAACACCACCACAACACCACCAACAGCCGCTTCTTTTATCACCACCTCCTCGGTCGGTTTTTTTTTAAGGCTGAAGATGGGTTTTTTTTTTTTTTTTTTACTCAACTTCAAACCGTGATCTGATTTATCATTTGAAGATGCGTTTTTTTTTTACTCAACTTGAAGATGCGTTTTTTTTTTTTTTAAGGTTGAAGATGCAATGGTCTGATGAATGGTTTTTTAAGCATGAACTGATGAATGGTGATGAATCGTTATTTAAGCATGGACTGATAATGGTGGGTGATTTTTAATGCATTGAATTTGCCCGTATTTACGTAAAAGGTGGTCGGATTTTTGCATGCAATGGTCTCTTCAACAGTAAAAGTTCCGGTAGGTTTTTATAGGTTTGCAGTCGAATTGCTCCTTCACCATGCGAATCTCGTGTAACCCCCTTACACTTTTTTACACGAGATGTTACTTTATCAATATATTTTTTTTTTCGAATCTCGGGTATACCCGGAACAAATTTTACGCGAGATCTATTTTTATTTTTTTTAAATTCGACGAATAAGAAAATGCCAAGTAATCACGGGAACCTCCGGAAACTTTTTTACTATAAATTTATGTCCACTTTTGAAATCTGATAAAAACTTGGGTACTGCTATAGTAATTTTCGCTTAAATTTAAGAATCTTAAAAAAACATAGATAGTCTTTCTTTCCAAACTAGTGTAGTAAAAGAAACATCGGAAAAATATATTTTGTTGGTAGCGAATAAGACAAAAACCGCGTAAAAACAAAACAATAACCGCGTAAAAGTAAAATATAGAAGAAAGTACACACGTAGTGAGGAAGGAGACCAGTCCAAAGTCTTTTATTATTATTATCGTCTAAAAAATATCAACAACAAGAAGATTTTAGGATTTGGTAATCATTATTCAACAACAATGTTGTTTTTATTTTTGTTGTTGTTGGTTTTGACGGCATCTGAAGGATGTTATTCAGTCGTAGCAAGTCAGCCCAAAGTCCCTCCCTCTGATGATCGTTCATCTGTTGTTTTCCCGGTCACTGGAAATGTTTTTCCCAGAGGGTATTTTTATTATTCATTTCTTTTAGTTATTATAAATTCATATTCTATTAATTAATTGATGACCTTATGTTAGTTTGCTTGTATTCTTTATATATAAATAGCCATAAATAGCTACTAGTAGCATTTGTGTGATAATAAGGGAGTGGATCCTTGTTAAATTAGATTTATGATATTGTTTTAGTAACTTATAAGACACCTAATTAACCTACTTAATTAGGGGGTGTTTGACTAAGCTTATATGATGGGCTTATTAGCTTATAATATGTTAAATAAGCCTAAACTAAGTGTTCGACTAAGCTTATTATATATAAAAGGGTTTTAATAAGACCAAATTTTGTGGGGTGGACTTATATAAGGATAGTATATAAAAAGACTTTTATACCCTCATTTAATAATTACATTCTTTTAATGTTCATGTACCTTTTTTTTTTTTTTACATTTTACCTTATTAATTACGATAAGCTAAGCCAAACACTTAGCAAGGGCTTATGAGCTCATGATATATAAGCCATAAGCCTCCTATATAACATAAGCAAAAGCCCAATTCATAAGCTTAGCCAAACACCCCCTTACAAAAGGTCTAGAGTTCATAGGTATACATTTGGGGGTGGCCGGGGAAAGGCTCGGAAACTGCCATGGGGGTAGCCTTAATAGGGAAAACCTGTTTTAGTAAGTTACTAAAATTAGTGATACAAGTAGAACATTTATTGAAAAAGGTCATGAATTGGAACTCACTATTTGTGTGCTCTATTTTATTTTATTTTATTTTTCGAACATTTTGTGTGGTCTATATTGGTTAACTGTTTTTTCCTAAGTAATATGAGTTTATTTTGGTTGAATCTTGTGCTCAATTATTAATTTAGCAAAGGGCACCCCAATATGAGTTTATTGAAAAAGGTCATGATATTGTAAATGTTTCATTTTAGCCCTATGACATAATTTTTGAAAGCACAAGCAGATAATGTATATTCTTTTGAACAAATAGGATTATAGTTATTCTTCTTACTAACACCATAATAGTTGACTTAAACAAGGGCATCATGAAGAATGAGATGTTTGGTAGGTACTAAGATGGTATGTCAGATGATTTAACACATAATTTTCTGAGGGTACATGTACTAGGTAGAAACAATATCGCAAGTGTCATTTTGGTACAGCTTTTGTACTATGACTAGGATAATTATGTGTCACGGTCTTATAAATTGCGTGAACTTTTCACATCGTTGATACACAAGGATAAATAATGCCACTTTCATGTGCAGGTACTATCATGTGGAAGTGGAAATTGGGAATCCACCAAAACCTTATTGGCTGGACATTGACACTGGGAGTGATCTCACTTGGCTTCAGTGTGATGTACCTTGCGTGAAATGCCTCCCGGTAAATTTTTACCGAGCTTCTAATAATTCAGTTTTATTACTCGTATGAATACATATGTCAGTTGTGATCAACTTGACCAATAGAATGAGAAATAATTAAACTACCAAAGTTCAGGAGACAAGTCTTTTGAACCAGATACAAATATGTAGTATTTTGAACCAGAAACAACAAATTATGTGTTATTTATCTGTGCAAAAACTGTAATGAACTTTTTTCAGAGTATTCAGATGTTAAAAAATAAAAAATGTATCTCAACATTTACAGATAGATTATATACACATTTTACATTGTAAAAAAATAAACTAAATTAAACATTCTTCGGTTTTCTTTTGTTTAGGCTCCCCACAAGCCTTATAAGCCTAACAAAGACCTTGTGGCATGCATGGATCCATTGTGTGCATCTGTTCACTGGCCAGAAACACACAGTTGTAAGTCTCCAAAGGACCAATGTGACTATGAAGTTCAGTATGCCGATTCCGGGTCTTCACTTGGTCTATTGGTCAAAGACTGGTTCCCGTTGCAATACATCAATGGAAGTGTAGCCAAACCTCGTCTTGCATTTGGGTCAGCCTTTGATTCATCCATTTTTCATATGCTCTCGTCATTTCATTTTATTTACAAATAATTATTATTCATTTTCCATGTTTTTATACATTCAGATGTGGTTACGATCAAGAAGTTCTGGATTCTATGGAGCCACCTTACACTGATGGGGTTCTTGGTCTAGGCGTTGGCAAAGCAAGCATCGTACGCCAACTGTATGAACTTGGTGTAACAAGAAATGTAGTGGGTCATTGTCTTAGCACACAAGGAGACGGGTATCTGTTTTTTGGTGATGAACTTGTCCCTTCTTCAGGGGTCACCTGGACACCTATGTCAACAACTGATATAGAGTAAGATTATTTATTTATTAATTATGCACATCATATCATTCTTCTGAAGATTATATATGGGGTTATTGCATAGAAAAGTAACGTAGTTTCGTGTGATTTCTATTTTTGGTGACCATCTCTATCCACTAACAAAATTTTTAAGGTTACAAAACTCAGATAAAAACTCTTAAAGTAACCAGAAATTATTATGAACTTTTTTTAGGAAACACTATTCCTTGGGAACTGCCGAGCTCTATGTTGGTGGAAAAACAAGTGGGATAAAAGGTCTCCCAATAGTGTTTGATAGCGGAAGTACATACACTTACGTGAATGCAGAAGCTTATAAAGCTCTAGTTACCATGGTGAGCGAACCACTATTGATTGTATATACACCCTTTTGCCATGTGGGGACTAATATCCAAACCTATGTTTGCAGCTTATGAACGACATAAAAGGAAAGAAGCTTGACAAAGCAAATGATGACGAAACCCTCCCAGTATGTTGGAAAGGCTCAAAACCTTTTAAGTCCATTCAAGATGTCAAAAACTTATTTAAGCCAGTAATATTGAGCTTTGCAAACTCGAAGAATGTTCGGTTTCAGATGGACCCTGAAGCATATCTCATCATCAGTGTAAGAAGCCCCGTGAACTTAAAACATATCTATTTTTTGTAAACAATATAGTTCAACATTTGCGCATGTATATACCTTGTTGCAGAAACATGGAAATGCCTGTCTTGGGATCTTGAATGGCTCAGAAGTTGGTCTGGAAAGTGTTAATCTAATAGGAGGTAAAAGCTTAAAAGACAATTTAGTCCAACAAATTGGAGTTCCACCGTTCATGTTTAATAGAGTTGTGTTTCTGTTTGGTATTTGCAGACATATCAATGCAAGACAAAATCATCATCTATGACAATGAGAAGCAACAGATAGGATGGGCTCCTGCAAACTGCAACACGCTCCCAAAGTCCCGAGTCTTTCCCTTATGATTCTTAAATATTAAAAATAAATATAGGCTTTTGTCACAACAAGAACTTTTTCTTGTTTATGAACAGCATATATGGCGAGGAAGATCCAGATTATGGAGGTCTTTGCAAGAACTATGGCTCAAACATGGGAATTTTTCAAGCCTATTGTGCTGCAATAATGATTTGAGAATTAGTAGAGGATTGATAAATAAAGAGCTTCTGGCCTCGGATGTAAAAAACACTACAAGCAATCATTATATATTGCCAGTAAATACATTATGTTTAGTTGTTACAAGGTGTAACTTTTAGTAGTGGTAAATTAATGTACATCTCGAGTGCATGGGAATTTTTAGGAAATACAGACATCTATTACATAAAAGACTTCTGCAGCTAGATAAATACAACTCCTGCCTCTTGGTTTTCTTCTTTATACTTGTAAATGCTTGCAAGTAATTCTGTAGGTCAAACCCAACATACCATCCTCTCACCTATAAGATGCCTGTATCATCAACCAACACAATTAGCGAGTTACTAGTAAAGAGGAGATGCTGATCAATGGCGTGTCCTCATGACCAGTGAGCCTTACTTAAGACCTAAAAGATGGTGTTGTTACATGCTATATGCTATAAATAAGAAACGCTGCTACCGATTTTAATCTCTAAATTACCTTTGCATGGCAAATCTTGGTTATAGCCTCAACATGTAGGTTTTGGAGCTCCTCCAGTGAAGTAATGTCCAAACCAGCAATATCGTCACCCTGCCATAAAGAAAAATGACTTGTAATGAAAAAGGAATCGTATTTTTGGGATTTGGTTTCAAAACAAACATAGACATACAAGAAAGATACATCGATTTGCACAATGCTCACAGCAAAAGAAAACTATTTGCAGATGTTTCAGTGATATTTATGTATCGTAACTCGTAAGGTGGAATTTAACCTATGCATATAAGAAAGAAATTGAGTACCTTTAATCTTGAAACATAACTGTCCAGTTCCTGGCACCTTTCTTTTTCTTTTTGATACAAAAGTCTTAATTCGTTGAGTGACCTCGTCTCATCCAGGCCAGAAGGTACATCCTCCTCAAAAACTTCATTACATCGAATAATTGTTGAATCATTGTCCACTCCTGTTTGCAAAACTTTCGACTCATAACCCCCTTCAGTCACGGTGTTCTCAGAGGTAGCAGAGTTCTTCAGCTTTGCAACAAGGGCCCACATGTTTGCCAGCTCAGCTTCCAAATCCTCCTCGTGTCGCTTTGCAGCATCTAGTCTTTTTCGCAGCTCACCTTCTAGGTTATCTCTCTCAGAAAGTGCACAAACCAAAGAAGCTTCTCTCTGGTATCTTGCTTTAAGCTGTTGCTGCAACTCCTCCACAAGCATATCATCTTCTGGTTTTCTCACACTTACATCTTGACGAGAACCGAAATCACTATAATTTTGACATAAGTTAGACTTGCAGGCCTCTTTTGCAGCAGCCAGCTCAGCATTGAGTTTGGCATTTTGGTAGGAAAGTTTTGTTACTTCTGCAGCTAAGTTTCTTAGCTCAACTGCTGCAGCTGCAGCAAGCTCTTTTGCATATGAACCTTCATCCGCCAGTTTCTGGCTGCACGTCATAAGCCCGTCCTTTTCTTCAGCAATCTGCATATTCTCTTTCTTCAGAGTCTCTATCTCAGCAGCCTGAATTATGCAGCATAAATATAAGCTCCGCTATAATATATATTACTTACCATAGAAAATGCGGAAAAGAATAATAATAACCTGCATAAGAAGCTGAGAATTCATAAAGGCATCGCTACTGCCTGGTATGAAGTCATCTTGGGAGAATACTTTGTTCAAACTCATAACACTAGTTGGTGTACTTTCATTGATATACTTTTCTTCATTGATATATTTCCGTTGCTGAGGGGTCGAATGGTTGTCTGCTATTAGAGACTCCAGTTGTTGCCTTAGTAAAAGAATGGTTTGTTGCATTTCAGCATTTTCAGATACCTGAACAGCAGTATTTAACAGTTGTGGGTAAACAAACCATTTCAAGAAAAAATATGAAGCAACATTAGTATACTACAGTTATAATATCACCTTCACTTGTAGCTGCTCTTGTAGAATCCTGTTATCTGCTGTTTTTATCTTTGTAATACATAAAGAATGAGTATCATGTTAGCATTATTTCCATTTAAAAGTACCATATGGTCAAGAAGTTAACCTAAATATATAGGATAGAACCTACCTCAAGTTCAAATGTCTTTTCATTTAGTTGAGTAACAAGCTTGGAGGGAACCTACAAGGTGTATTACATGCACAGTAAGATGGAAACTATACAAAAGCTAAATGATACATTATTAGGTAGAATCAGATGTTACCTGAGATAACTCAGAGCTTTTTAAAATATTTTGATTCATCTCAACTGAACTAATCATTCGTTGCTCTAGTAATTTTATGTGAGACTTCTTTCCTCGAATCTCATTTTTCAATTTCTGCATTTGTTCCTGATAAAATTTTCAACGGTTAAAGCAGAAACTTGGAGGTCAAACTGACATTTTGACTCAAAACTTTCAACTTAATGTGAAACTCATGCATTAAAAATAGCTACCTGAAGTTGCAAGTCTCCTGGTCTATTAGCTGCTTGCTCTGAGAGTCTTTTTAAGGAACTAGTGCAAAGTGCCACCTCACCAGATAACATTTTCACTTGCTCACGAAGAAGGTCCATTTGGTCAGTGATGGTAGTTCCTGTCTGAAACAGCCACTCATTGTTTAATCAAAATAAATATTACTGGAATGAAGGTCCATTTGGTCAGTGATGGTAGTTCCTGTCTGAAACAGCCACTCATTGTTTAATCAAAATAAATATTACTGGAATAAAGAGAAAATAGATGTGAATACGTCATATGCAGATATGCTATAATTGTTTATGTTCTCTTACCGGAGGTAAATGTCGACCTCCAGAAGTTGCACTAAACAATTCGCCTGCTAGTGTTCTTTGAAGGAGCGAATCAGGAGCTGCCAAGTCATCACCTCTTCTTCCAAGTGAACTTCTCATACCATCTCTTGTATCACTAAACACGGTTCTAGTGTTTGATGATTTGGATGATGTAGGTGAACCACTTGTTGAGCTTTCATTATCAGCGCGTGGTGATAAACCAGCTAGATGGTCAGGCTTCTGCAACAAGTAGTTTAGATCTCCAATATGAATATATAATAAACATCAACTAGCAAAGACTACATTTTATACGTTAAGAACTACTAATTAACTTACTTTTAGTTTGAACCACCCAAGCATTCCTTTTCTTCTGTTCTTTCGGTAATCGTTGACCAGCTCATCAAGATTTGTCATATCAGACTTCCCCTGTCCTGAAAACTCAGAATCGATGCTTCCAGAATCATCGTCAAGAAAGATTCCTCGCTTTTTGTCTGGCAAGTGTACTAGCTGTATCAGTAAAGACAAGTACAAAAATATTATTAGATCTGGGAAATGTAACATTATAAAGAATGAACAATGTTCAAAATTTACTAATGCATCTCCTTCATACAACATAATGTACTTGATTTACTGAAAAATGTATCACGTACTTCATCTTCACCAAATGAATGCCTCCTTCGGTGGTCTGGATTTCCAAGTACATTCGGTGCCATTGTGGTTTTTGTGGATACCAAAATTAACTTGGTCAATCTTTGAATCCTTCCCATCAAAGCTGCTTTAGCCTGTTCTTCCTCCTCTAATCTTGACTGTAATTTAACCTGTCCAGCTTCCAACTGCCGCATATTAAACAAAATGCTATTACCTTAATTATCTGCAAATTTGGAAAAACTTGTATCAGTACACAGTACAAACCTGAAGTTTCATGTTAACCAAATCCTCTTGGTTTGGTGCCAGCATGTATTGATTCTCCATACCACGCTTTAATTGCTGAAGCTCTTGTTTCAAACTGGAAATTTCCTTTTGATACTTCTTGATAAGTGATTTCTCATCAATAATCTAGAATTAAAGCATTATATAGGTAAGAAAAAGTGCTATAAAATGTAAACTTCATGCAAGAAATTATGAATGATTGGTTCAGTATCACCTTATTCTGAGAAGCCTTTATTTCCACATGCTTACTACGATGTGCAAACTTTAAGGTATTGTGTGTTTCCTCTGTATTGCTTGAGGCAGGAGTCACAGTGCATATAAGCTACAAAAATGTTCAAAAGATTTCAATTAATGAGCCACAAATAATATAGAGAAAACAGATAAATTAGTGATTGAAAGAGAATCTTTGAACTTACAGAAACCCGCCCATGACCACTAAGGGAAGATTGCAATAGTCGGGTAAGCTTTGAATCTCGATAAGGAATGTGAGCAGCCTTACTATCTGTTAGCTTAGATATGACCTGAAATAGCACAAGTAAACAACCAAAGAAGAAATGCTCCTAACATCATCATACAGTTTAATTATTAATCCAAACTTTAAATTTCACATGCTGAAGTCCCAAATTGAGGAAAATAATAACTAATCTTACCGTGCCAAGTGTAAGCAAGCTCTTATTTATGTATGATCCCTCTTTTCTCCTCATACCAGTTGTCTCCGTCTTTGAGCTTTCAGATCCAGCCAGGTCAATTAAGTGCTACAAGAAAATGAGCGACACCAATAACTATAACTTGTCATAAATGTAAACCGACAAAATAAATTGAGATGATTTGTTTTATATACCAGCTGTGACAAGGTTACTTCATCTCCCTGATTTTCACCACATGGACTGCTTTCAATCATCTGGTAGATAAATAGACACAAATTATTATGTTCTTTTCAATGCCATGTTAGGGTATTGGGTGATAATGCTTATGTTTTTTAAACAGGTGTAATTTGTAAAACGTGAAGTTCACCTATAAACTCTAGTTAAGCACACATGTAAATCTGAAAAACCGTTATTAAATTATGTTGAGAAGACAACAGGAAACCTTAATATAACGTTAAGAGTCAAACAGAAGATATCATTACCAGGGTAAATATAGTATGGCTGCGACTGCTGAGTAAGTTGAAGTTATTCGATCCAACATGTCGATGTGCTGCGGCCATAGAAAGAATAATAATTATTATAAATAAAACTAATAACGTGAATAAAGGGCAAGTGTTAATAAATTATCATGTGAAGCATAACCTCACAAACAAAAAAACAAGCAGAACACGTATTCAAGCAGAACACGTATTCCGTGCTTTCCTGCTTCAAGGTAATAGTTTTTCAGAAAACATTGCAAGTACAATCCACCATACCTTCCCCAGATGCTATTAGTGAAAGAGCATGAGCAGGTGACAGAACAACTTCCTCCTTGATTCCTTCAACATATGTTCCCTGTCAAGTGCAAACAGAATATGAGACCAAGCCCCAAGGAAAGAAAAAAAAAAAAAAAGTCTGTTGGCAAACTTGATTATCTCATAACTGCACAAAAAAGTTCAGGGTGGAGAGCCTAATAAAAGTAGACCTCACTTGCCGCAAAATATGGTAAAATTAATAACTAACATGAGCAATTAACTTGTGAGATACAAAAAAGGGGAAAACAATCATAGAGCAACATGAAGTTAACATATTAACCTGGCTATCTTCTCGTATTCTTAGGTTCTGCCCTGTTGGATTTAGCAAGTCGTTTATGACCTAGAAAAAAGAAATTTGTCAGGTTCATAGAGTGTATAGACATGATAAACTCCTACATTTGGAATGAAAGAAATAGAAGATTGTTCAGTGATATGAAGAAAGACTGTAAAGAAGTTCTCAGAGACATCATCAATAACATAAGGTTCAAAATGGCATGCTTGACTGTTAAAAAATCAAATATGGTAATTGAGGTGTATAATCAGTGGCAAGTCCCTCTGAAAATTAAGAAGAGTAATGAAATAGTGATGGAAAACTGGAGTGAAAACCAAAGCCTTTGAAGGATAAGCTGTGGCAATGTAACAGTGTTGGCAGCTTTAAAGGGGTGTTTGGGAGAGTGGATTAGCAGCTGTTTTATGGGAATTTGAAGCAGATTTTGGCATGATCTCTTCATGAATGATCTCAGTTACTAAAAAGATCATTAATATAGCAGGCCATAACAATGAATAGTACCTTGTATCTTGGAGTCTATTCTGGTATGACTACCTATTTGTTCCTTATAGCTCTGCTAGTTTGGCCTTGGGAGGAAACTAGTATCTATTTTGGAGCAATAGGAGGTCTAATCAGATAAGATGTACCATAAAGTAGGGCTTTCATTGTGAAGGGAATATGGCTTGGGCGGACAATGTATGATGGGTGGAATAGAGAGGAATGAAAGAAGGACCTTCTTGGTCCACCCAATACATTGTCACTGGAGGTAATGGATGGTCATCACTCAAGGAGTGCGTTCCCAAACAACTGAATCCATTTTAGAGATGGAAACGTAGGTTGTTTGGCATAGCCCTTGAGTGGATGGGTTACGGGTTCATAGTGAAGCCACACTCCAAATCTACTTAGTTCACTGTGGTGGCAGGTTGAGTGAGCTTGGTGGAAAGGAGATGTGGAAATGTAGCTAGATGGTATGGTATGGTGAATTCAGTTTATGATGAATGGAAGTAGCTCAGAGGAAGCTACTGTGTATATGCTCTGTTTTTGGCCGAGAAGAATGTTGTCTGATATATGAGTAGCTGTATCTGATATCGGATAAATGTATCTTTTGATGTATGAAAGCTGTGTTTGGGAATTGTCCAAAACAGTATATGATATCTTATGCTGTAAATCTTTTGGAGATTAATATAATTTTTCACCATTGCACCAAAAAAAAAAAAAAAAAAAAAAAAAAAAAAAAAAAAAAACTACTCCTAAACTGCAAATAATTGATGCTTATGTTGTAAATGATTGAAAGATCACATTATCACAATATGACGACCACTCTGCAATGCAGTACTAGTCCTCAATGCAATATTTTTATATTAACACAATTAACATGGTAAAACTATACATTCATATCTGGTTTTCCAAAATGAGTTTTAGTTAGAGATGAAGACTTTTTTTTGGAAGGAAAATAAGAGGTGAAGACTTGGGTGAACTTTGAAAAAGAACATTCTAGTAAAATTTAGGAATACAAAGGTTCGAGAAATAAGGTGCAGACCTCATTATAGATCTCCAAATAAGATACACGAAGCAGAAACTCCCGTCCAGGTGTCTGATGCAATACAGTGTTTATAGAGTGTATTAGTGATACAAACCAGTCCCAGGTTACAAACGAATGTTACTTTTAAAGGAATGGTTGAGCGAAGAATGATATACCTCTTGTATAATTCCAAATATGTCCTTTACAGCCAAAGGAATAATACCAGGTGACTTTTGCTCACCCTAAACATACAAAAGACTCTTATTAGCAACTACAGTCTACAGTTATACGTAAATATTACCCAAACATGGCAAGCAGCAAAAAAGGTATTGTAGCAAAACTGAGCAGCATAGACAAACTAAGCCAAAGAATTGGTGCTTTAATAAAAGAAACAAAGAAAAGACATGATGATCAATAAAATGGCTTGTCTGGTATTTTAGCAGAAATACAGCTGGCAAGCTAAAAGAGCCTGCAGTAGAACTAGAAACTTAAACAGAACAATTGTTGACTGAAAAACTGCAAGAACACTTTCAGGACTAAAGAGAAGAATGCAATGAAACATAGTTCCACATCTCATATCTCATTCTTTTTAACTTCTGAAAAGCACCTGATGATAGCACCATGTTAATGAATATTTAGCCCACCAAAGGTAAGCTTTTTATATCATTTTTAGTATTCTTGTATGTGTCAACTCAGAATAGATGTCTATAAAGGTTCAAGTACAGAGTGAGCCTTGATAATACCCGCAAGGCCGCAATCCTTGGTCCTGTTACTCAGATGAATAAAGTAACAAACACTAAGCCAACCTAATACCACTTGGCATACAACATATAATCATGTCTTCCATTATTCTAGACTTTAAAGCATATAGTAAATTTAAAGGGTGATGGGTCAAGACTGAATCATTGTAATTCCTGACACAAAAATGTTATGATTGTGCCTAGAATAAATGTAGTAATCACATCAAGTTTCCCCTTATATCTTGATATTTAAAAGGGCATAGCAAAAGACTGAAAATATAGAAGAAATGCAGCAACATACATGCATCGTATGAGTCTTCCCACTGCTAGTGACACCATAAGCAAACACTGTGCCTGCATGATAATAACACAAATGTCATCACCTACACTAGTTCCTATGCAATTATCCTAATCAGTTGTTCTGCTATTTATTGCAATTGTCAATAGATGGTAAATGTACATCAAAGAAGCACCAACAGATGTACGTAAAAAAAGAGAAAAACAGAAATGGGAAAACACTACATCTTAGATTCTTTTAAGAAAGAAACAGATTCTGATTAACATCTTATATTTGGAAAATCTGTAATCTTCAAAATAGTGAAGAGATTGAATTATACAGTGTTGTTGTAGTTGTTGTTGTTGTAAGAACTTTTTGCTAATATAGAAAAGTGCACCATGCAAGAACTTGTTTGAAAATATAACGCATGGAAATGCTAGCTTCTTGTGCTAACTTATAACAAATAATTCACTAGTAGATATTTTAAGAAAAGGAGAAGAGGAATAACCATTAACTCCTTCCATGGCGCCATTCACGACATGATGAGCTGCTACATCATAAACCTGACGTGTAGTTGTTGCTGGCCCAAACACTCTGTCTGCAATAAGAGAAGTAATGATGCATAAAATATCAAGAAGAAATGTTCACAGAAGTAATTGTTTGCACCATAAAATGTTTTAGTTATAGTTCTATACTTCAATTAGAAGAATTTTGCTCCCTGTCAAAACTGATGGGCCGTACAATATAATGAAATAAAAATGTAATTGTATTTATGATATATATGCAATACAACTATGAAATGTTACTAACAACTACTGGTGACACATTAGACATTCTCATTAACCATTCATAATGCATAGAAAAATGGAAGCATTATGTAACAACTCATGGGTGGCCTAGTGGCAAATGAGCTTGTGACTATCATCATAAAATGTGAGAGTTCTCAAGTTTCACACCAACCTCCTGGAAAAAGAGGGCTTTACCCGGTTTGAGTCTGTGTGGCGATGGGTTCAAGCCCCGTGGATTAGTCAGCCAAAAGGTCAGAAACCATGGTTAACCAAAAAAAATGGAAGCGTTATTAATGGTCCAGTGATAACAACTTATGCTCAGAATCTCAAATTAGCCAAACGTCCAACAAAAGTGCGAAAAACCTACACTGTGAAAATACAAGAAGTTTGCTTGGATAGGAAGAACAATACACAAAATCATCTGACAGGGATAATTGTCCGAAAACATATTCCATCTTGACACTTACTCCTTTGTTTTATACTGAAGTATTTCTTTTCCTGGATAATATACGAGCATTTAATTTTTTCTAGTGTGTGTATCATCACAGGTATAGTTGGATACATTTTCAAATAATCATCTGATAGGGATAATGGTCTCGAATGTATCCAACTTGACGCTTATTCCTTTTTTTCTATAGAACGTATAAACTTTAAATTTTTTTGTATCATCGCGTGTAAAGTTCAATACCGCCTATACAGCATACAATTCCTTGGCTATATTTGTCGTGTTTTATAACTTAATATCAAAATAAATCGTATCTAACGCCACTAATTTAACCTAATATATAAAACAAATGAAACTGACCGAATCCGTAAGCAACGGACGAATTAAACTCGTTCTGAATGGAATAATCTCCGTCCGCAAACCACGCAATCTCATCTCCTTTACCAATCTCCCTCGAACTGTCACAACAATTTATTAACAAATCATTTCACATTAATTAATTTAAAAAAAATAAAATAAACAAGTAGTAGTAGTAGTACTTAAGTGGACGTAGTCTAACGGTAACAGTAACATTCTCTTTAACTTTATTTGATGCATTTTGATTTTGACGGTTGGGTGGTTTGTTACGGCGCGTGACGTCGGGTGGTGGTTCGGATGATTTGCGTGAACGGAATGGGGAGATTGAGGAGCGTGAAGATCGGGACATTTGAGTAGCAGGTGGTGGTTGACGGTGGTTTTGTGGTGGTTTATGGTGGTTTATGGTGGTGTTTGTTTTGTTTGGTTGTTTTATCCCTCCAAAAACTTTGAAATTTTCAGCATAAGACTGCTGCCGCTCATGACTAGTTATTAAATGATTCGTTTTTTTTTTCAAGACAAGATATATATGAAACGTTTTTTATTTTAAATCATAATTCTTTTCTTACTTTTTAGCTGAACTAGAAGTACCAGTGTATAGCAATGAAATTTTACAGCGGCAGATAGTTTTAGTGATAAAAAAAAGGTTTTTGGTTTATAAACGAAAAATAATAAAAGTTTGAGGATTTGGGGATCAAACATAATATTTTGAAACCCGGTTCGACCTGGATGGTTCAACCGGTAGAACCGTTCCGGTCGAAAAATTGGACAATTTAAACCGGTTAAACCTGACGAATTGGGTAAAAAAAAGGAGTTAAATTAAACCGAGTCAATCCGCTAGGTTTGAAGTGTCCCGGGTCAACCCCGTTTTCGATGTATATTAATAGTTTAATTTTGAAACATATCATTGCTATTAATGTACAGCCTTTCATTACCGAATTTACCACTTTCAAATTCATCATTTTTAAGTATTTTAGTTTATTTGCATTAAAATTACAATAGTTTCATTTATTTGTTTAGATTTAAGGTTTTCAACATTTCACATTGCTTGACTTTTCACTTTTCCATATTAACCATTTTTCTTTTATATGTAGTATATAGATTATACTTATTTTTTTAATTAATTAATTTAAAATGTGTAAGAAACATTTTAAGTAATGATAATATGGTAAACTCGATCAAACTTCTCTATCTATTAATTGAGACATTCCAAAAATAAACGTGAACTATTAATTGAGACATATATACATACAAATAACAAGTACATAGATTACTAGTATATATACAATAATATTTGCCGAGTACTGTTCACAAGAAACTTTGTGGCCCGTTTGGTGTTTGGTAAGCCCACACCCGCAATATGTAATTCGGGACCCGTCCGGAGTAAATACTTTTTCTCGCTTCCCTCTCTCATTCATCCTGCTCCGACTACAAACCGGCACTGACACAAACCCGTCCGGCCAAACCTTACCCGCTCCGGAACCGAAGGATCTATAATGTTTTTGTGAGTGAGGTAATTGTAGATCTATAGTAACGCGATTATAATATTCCAACCCTCTCCCATACATTTCAGAACCTCCCACGTTTTCCACAAAACACAAACACAAACACACACATACCCATAGCTTCCCACCAAATCCTCGTTGTTATAATGGCGGACGAATGTTTAAAGGTATTTATGATTTTCTGAATCTTAATGTTTTGCTATTAATTATGAAAAATTAGGGTTTTTGACGAATGATTAGAATCCGTCTTTGAAATTAAAAGTATGGTAGATTTTAGGGTTTTTGTTTCAGTGGGTTTCTTTAAATATTAGATTTTTAGGACTTTTTTTGTTAGATTACTGATATGATTTGTGGGTTTTATTATTTTTTATAAAAAGTTTGTATTTTTATTCATGGTTTTATGTTTGATACAAGATGCGAACTATTTTGAGTGGGATGCATGAATTGCTAAAAAGGGTGTGGTGATGTTGATTTTTGAAGCCGGGATGTGGAGCGGAAAAGCTTGAGGCTGATGTTGATTTTGAAGCTGAAGGACTGGATGAGGATGACGCCAAAGTCGGTTACTTTTTTTTATCTATAAATTGTTATTGTTTTTTAAAGTACTTATATATTGTCGAATTCGCCGATACAAATAAGTAACTTTCATGTTTAGTTTACCTACATTTAATGTCTCTTTGGACTTTAATTTAGAAGTGACAAATGAAAATTGAATCCAAGTATTATTCTCCCTATGAATTGAAGCAAATGTAGGCCATTTTTAAGCACTGGGTGTTGAGCATTGTCGATTTGTCATAGGACCGGTCAATTAAAGGGATATATATAGGCCTTTAGTCCGACTGCAAATGGCAATATTTCTTCTGTTTTTGATTTTTTACTTCAGGTTTATTACTCTTCTCTATGTTACGTTAATGTGTTAAGTGTTACTAAATGTGGATTCATTTTCATATCTTCTGTTGCTACAGGTTTAATGAACTTCTCCTAAGCAAATTGTTGTAAACATGATTCTGATTGTGAGACGCAAGGGGTGCATTAATGCTAACCACTAAACGTTCTCAGATACTCTTTGCTAAGCATTGTGATGCTAATTTAGGCTAGAGACGGTAAATTTTGGTGCCACGTGTAATATTGTCCTAAATGGTATGTTGTATTCAGTAAGTCGTTATACTTTATTTTATGTTAAAGATGCTTGCTTTATGGGTTTATAATGAAGTTATTTAAGATTAACCAACCACCTATGTGGATGAAAACAGGTGACTAGACGGAGATAGGGAATGAAGGCTACCATTGGTACAACGCGCCGCCTGGACAAAAGCTGGAAGAAAGACATAGTTCAGCAGTCCTGCTATGTCTGGTTTAGTAGCTGCAAGAAAGAGTGTGCTTTACGATGATCGAAGGGACAAAACTGTGATAACGCTCATTTTGTACATGTTTTAGTCGCATTATTTCTATGTTTGTGCATTGTATTAGGTTGTATTTGTGAACATATTATGCTTAAAAGGTATAAAAGATGTATTCAGGTTCAAGTACAATCAAGTCCAAGTGAATAGCTAGGAAGATGGAGAAAGATCGTTAAATCAAGAGCTTATGCACAACAAAATATTCTCCCCACAATAAAGACCTCGGGAAAGATCGTCAAAGATAAAGAATCAAGTTACAAAGATTTCCGAGCTCAAGAGAAGATCAAGTGTTGATGAAATGAATGAGAAGGTACAAGCAAAGAATTATGGTTTTCTTCCTCAACCTTGGGTTGATGCAATTCCTGGCACACTTAATGACTATCTTTAATGAACTAACTCTTCATATGGATGATCATTACACCACAATTACTTCAAGTCCAGAATTTTAATGAAACTTTGTGTCCAAGAAACTTGCTTGGTGGCCAAGGGGAGTCATTCTATTAATAAGTATGCTTGGCTAAGAGAGAAAAGACACACTACAATTAATCTTATAATCAATTTACTCTCTCAAGAAGGCTACAGGGAAGAAACGCAGGAAAAAGATAGCTTACATTCATCATTCATCAATTTAATCATCCAAGGAATAATTGTTGATCATCTCATAATTGTTCCTGACTCTTGTAATCATCATTACAACTTTTGTAAGACTTCTTAATCATGTTTTCAAGTGATAAATTTTCTGTGGTTATTTCTTTGTTTGCCATGAGTGGCTAAGTACCTTGTGCACTTGCCTAGATGATGTTTATTACATGAATCTTGATTGATTATGACTCTATGGTTCTAGTTCAATGAAAAGCTAATACTAAGATCGAATTTGTGGAAAACTAGAAGGGGGTTGAATAGTTTTACATCTTTTTAATTTTATTATGAAAACCCTTGTTTACTTTTTAAAACTTTGATTCGATCTTATGTGAGCTCAACTCTTGAACAGTATGAACAAATATAAGTAAATGTAAATAAACAATGCAAGTAAAGTAAATGAAATGAAATGAAAGATAGAGATGGAAAGATCAAACCACAACAAGCGGATTTATAGTGGTTCGGCTACAAGGAAACCTTCCTTGCCCTACTCCACTCCTCGAGTCACCTACTCGAGAGTTCACTTCACTATGTCAACAAACTCCCTTGTGGCGGAGAAACCTTACACACTTTTGCTTACACCAATTTAACGACACAAAGCTAAATGTCGAGTTCTAATCGTAGCTAGAACCAATCTCACAACTTTTACACAACTTCTTCACGACGACTTCACAACTTCTTCACGACGGCTTCACAACTTCTACACTACTTCTTTACTACGACTTCACAACTTCTACACTACTTCTTTACAATGGCTTCACAACTTCTACACTACTTCTTTACAACACCACTACTTACTTACACCTTGATCTACTTATTACAACTACACAACACCTTATCAAATAATTTACACAACTACAAAATAATATGAATGAAACTACAATACTTCTTCTCTAATAGTTGAAGGAGTATTCTTCTTTTGCATTTGGATGGTAGAAGCTTGGATCACTTAGAAACCAATGTTAAGAATATATGATCAAAGGATTTAGAAAGAAATAAGAAGAGATTTAGAACAGAAGGTTTGGGGTGCAAAAGGTGAGGAAAAAGTCCAAGAATGAACCAGTATTTATAGGCAAAGCTGGGGGCTAGAGGAGCGTGGGCGGTCCCCTTAATAATTAAGGGGGCCGCCTAGATAATTAAGGGGGCCGCCCCTTATATCCGTTGCCCAGCTTTGTCTTTTTGTGGGGAAGGTTTTTCTAGAACATTTTTGCCATTTTTGGTTGAAAATTTGAATTCATAAATTTATTATGGATTAAACATTTTCCTTTAATTTCCAAAAATGATTTTGTAAAAGATATAAAATGTTTGTGTCATTTTATAAAAAATCTATTGATTAAGAAAAAGTTCCTTTGATCATATAATGCATTAGGCATTTGTTTATTCATACCTTAAGTGATTAAGTTGTTAAAATAGATATTTACAACTAAATACTTGTTTACGTCATAATCTTTCGTTTAATGATTTTACATTTTGTGATTATCAAAATGTAGAGATATCGAAAAATATTAATAACGTGTTTAGGCATTATTTATATCAACAATCTCCCCCTTTTTGATGATTACAAAATCTAAACTCATTAAATTAAAAATTAATTTTTAGATAAGTATTTAGTGAGTTTATATCTACTTCTCCCCCTTTTTGTAGAATCAAAAAGGTTATGCCGACACATTTTAGATGTGAAATTTGTCGGAACGAGAACTCCCCCTTGATGTGTGCTCCCCCTCGTTTGAGGACATCAAGGAATCGAGATATGGAATACTTGCAAGAAAAATATTAGAAGCACAAGCATATATGTATAGAAAAAAAAATGAGCAAGCATATAGAAGACAAACATTCATTTAAATAGAAATGTTGTGTAGAAAGACACAACCATACAAGAGTACATCATAATTAAATCCTACATCAACTAGCAAGTAATGCAACCAAGCATACTACATGATCATACAAAGAGTACATGAGCTTTCATAGGGCTTGCAAACAAAATGGTGAAAAAATTATTGTTGGATAAGCATTGCATATGCTTAATTTGGAGAAAATGAAGGAGGTGGTGGTGAAATAGGTGAAGATGGTGGTGGAGGTGGATTAGTTAGCATGTGTTCAATACATGAAAACATGTATTGCATTTCATCTCTAAGACCAAAGATGATGGTTCGGTTGTGGATACAACAAAGACAAGTATCCCCATGGGCTTCAAGTAAACCCCAAGGTACGGGATTGACAAAGAATGGTGGTGTGATTGGTGAGGATGAGAAATGAGCATCAAGAGGTGTGATTGGTGAAAGGGAAATAGCAAGTTCGGTGGATGGATGTTCTTGAGTGGGAGGTGGTGGTGATGCTCTTGGTGGTGGTGACATTTGTGGTGATGATAAGTGTGAGTTTATGTAATCATTGATGGATGAGGATGAAGGTATGGAAGAAGAGGATGTGCCATGAGTGGAAGGTGTTTTGGATGGTGCATTGGGTGCACTGGGAGATGAGCATTGAGGTGGTGGTGATGGAGTGGTGTTTTCTTCTTGAGTTAGATCAATGAAGAGTTGTTTAGGGGGTATAATGACAATCTTTTGCTTCTTTGAAGTCTTAGAGATGGAGGTTTTTGGTGATAACATGGTGGATTAGGATGGTGTTTGATGGAGGTGAAGAGTGATGAAATGAGGAGTTATCATTTGGAGGGAATTTATAATGTGAGAACATGGTTGGTTTAGGTAAGTTTTTGAAGTTTTGTAGTAATATTCCAAGATCAGTTGGATTATTAAGAGAAATGGTAGCTGGGACTAGAAAAAGGGGGTCACAAGATGCAAAAGGAAACAGTAAAATTTACTGTCCAGATGGCCGGTCCCCTTAATTGTAGGCCGGCCCCCTTAAACATTAAGGGAACCGCCTAGGAAAATTAAGGGGGCCGCCCTTCTGGTGTTTTCCCAGGCGACCAAAAATCAAAAAAAATTCAGAAAAGGGTCAATTTTTAAGTGTGTATTTGCAGCAAGCTCTATTTGGAACATATACACTAAGAATGATCAAATAGTAACATAAACATATTAAATAATCATGCATACATGTAAACTATCATAAGCATATAATTATGCAAGCATACTAATAACATGAATCTAGTAGCAAGGTCCTAACATGATAATAGTTAAAATCCTAACATAATCCAAGATACAAGAAAATAATAAGAAAAATGTCAAGTATATCCGAATATATCGGATCAATAGCACTACACAAAAATTGTCTAATAACATCATTGTTCAAATAAGCCCACACCAACATTTCTATTTCTTCTTCTTCCCAAGTATCTTCCTAAAAGCTTTCCCGATAGACTTGAATCCACCTCGAACCTCCTAATGCATTTGTTGATTAGTGTTGAGCAATGAGGTTTGTCGTTCAAAAAGGAGTTGTTCGGTTTGTTGGGAAGGAAGAGGAACTTGATAGTCGGTATAATTTAGTTCAGGAAGACCATCAACGAAAGTTGTGGGAGATGGGGTACTAACACGTGAGGTGCCTTCCTCCTCATCATCATCTTCCCGATGAGATGTAGAACCACGAGGTGCGAAGAGCTTAGGGCCACGAGATTTGCCCTTGTCACTTCGAGATCGGCGAGGTTGGTTATGAGAAAGAGGACGCAAGACGGGATGAACGAACTGATAGATATCACTCTCAAGATGTGGGTAATGTTCCATGACATGACGATAAAGTCGAGTGAGGAACATACCATAAGGAAGGTTGGCATTTGGGGTATTTTTGGCGGAGATGATATGATGGACAAAGAGATAAGCCAAATTGTATTGTTCTTCCATAACAACACAATACAACATATGAGCGATGCTAGCCGTGAGGTGATCACGGTGACCGCCGGTACCAAACGCATTCTCGCGAATGAGTTCTTCCCAATGCTTCATGTCGGGGTTTAGTTCTTTGAGAAGGATTTGATTTGCATGAATGTCGACATCTCTCGACTTGATTCTTCTGCTAGTCGTACCACGTTCTAGCTCAAGTAGTCGACGAATGTCGTCAGGAGTTGGAATCTCATAATAGTTTGGACCATCCTGAGGTCGATTTTTCTCAAGAGACGAAAGATCCCATTTATTTGAAAAAACGGCTTGACTGTTGTAGGGAATTTGAAGGATTTGACCAAACTGAGCAAGAGTGAGAGTGATGAATTCGTTTTGGATCATGAAAGAGATGAGAATATAACCATAGTTATCGGTTTGCACCGTAACTTGGCTATAGAAGTCAAGAATGAAACGAGGAATGATGGGTTCATTTATTTTGAAAAGACAATCGAGACGAACATTGGTGAACATTCGTTCGATATTATCGGATTGGTAAAAGGATGGATCGACAACTCTTCCCTCATGTATGTTTCTATTTTCAATGGGATGATAGAAACATGCAATAGCGGGAGATATGCCGGGAGTAGCGGAGACTTTTGGGATATATTGTTTGGTTTTGGAAACATCACCAACCGTGGCTTTAGGCATTTTCACCTAAACAAGATAACAACAAGAAAATAAGATTAAAAAAATATATATAACATGCATATGTCGTATATGCTACTTATGTGGAACGCAAACATACTTCGACTCTAAAAATTTAATCCTAAGAAGTAGTTTACAATGTTCCTTGGTTTTAATTTTTAACTCGCTTAAAATGTATTTCATGATGTTAAGGAGTAGTTATAGAGATATTATGATAAAGAACCAAAAACATCCAAACGCTCCCTTATACATCATAAGCTACTTTGAAATGTGGCTAGACGAACATTAGATTGTATATCTAGCTATTTCTTACGAGTATTTATGTTAAGTAACTTATTGAAAAAGATGAAAACGTATATTTTGACTCAAAAATACCTTTCAATTTGTTATGCCAAACGCTCCCTTAACTAGAAAAATAACGACTAATATCTCAATATACATATGAATTATGTATCTTGATGACTCAAAATCACTAGTTGCGTGTTTATAAACTTGATAATTAGTTGTGAAATTTATTTCGATTTAATTTCGACTATTCTATGACCTAATCCAAACACTCTCTTATGTTTAATAAAACCATTTTTCATGAATCGAAAAATATATTTTTAGGATTAAAGAGTTGTGATAATATAATGTGGTTAGTTTTAACAAGTGTTTATGGCATGATTCAACATTTTGAAATTTTGAATGAGAGTGTATGGTTTTTCAAAATTTTGACATGAGGGTTTTTGATTACTTAGTTGTTAGTGTTGATTAAGCATTCTAATCCTATGGGAGCATTTGGTTATGAAAATCCTAGACTTAATTTCAATAAAATTCGAATTTGAAAAACTTGAATAAAATTCCTAATTATGATTAGACTCAAAAATGGATGAAATTAGACAAAATGTGTGTTGGAAAACTTACAATATATGTTGTTAATCGTGTTGAAAGCGTTTGCCCTTTGCGAATTAAGCTCGAATTGGTGATTTGGTAATTGCTTTTGGTGGTTTTGGGGTGGTGTTTTTCGTTCACAGCAAGTAGAGGGAAGGTTTGTTTGAGAAATGGAGTGTTTGGCAAAAGATTCAAGGAGGAAAAAACATTTTTAGGAACATCAGATGGCCGGTCCCCTTAAACATTATGGGGACCGCCCTCGATAACAAGCCGGTCCCCTTAAACATTAAGGGGGCCGCCTGTCAAAAATTTGGAATTTTGCGAGTTTGTTTCTGACAGTAAAATATTTGTATGTATATAGATAGATTTATCATATATCAAAAATACGTTAGAATGTATTGGCACGAGGAGGGAATACTTGACATATTTTATTAACATTTCGTTAAAAAAAAAATTATCTTGACAATTTTGAGATAAAATGTTCAAGACGTCAAGTCGACAAAGAGTTTGAGGGATAAGAGGGAATGTGTGTGTGTATATATATATATATATATATATATATATATATATATATATATATATATATATATATATATATATATATATATATATATTATGTGTTAAAGTGGACTATTGAATGGTGTCGAGGGATGATGAGGTAATGACGGAGATGAATGCTAACGGCGATGGGAGTTTGTTTCATCCATAGTTTTCTTGCGCGAAGGTTCAAATTCTACTTTTATGTTGATCCACTCAACTCACTTCTCTTCATCACCATGAGTTTTGTGAAAGTGGACATAGAAGATTTTCAAGTTGAACGTTAGAGTCCAAGAGAGCAAAGGGGGAAGAAAAGGTTCGAGAACGAACAATTTCTTTTAGTTCTAGATAGTCAACTAATGACGTATCTAGGTTGTGAGAGGATATATATATATATATATATATATATATATATATATATATATATATATATATATATATATATATATATATATATATATATATATATATATATAGACTACTTCTTACGTATATACATATGTATAGTAATATAGGTATATATATATGTATATATAAATATTTAGATATATGTATGAAAGGATTACACACTAATAAATACATATGTATTATCTAAACTAAGCATTTTAGACTAACGGGGGCATGCAATTAGCTAGTTCATCAATCTAAGCATATAGTAGTGAGCATGAAAGAGAGGCGTACCTTTTAGTCTTCAATAAATAGTCTTCAAGCACTTCAAAGCGTTTATATTGACTTATAGAAGCCAATCATGGATGAGATACCGAATTTCCCGATGAGTTGACAATTTAGCCACTTGGTCCCCATTGTCTAATTGGTCCATAGTTGTTTGAACCAAACATGGTTTGCAATTGACTAGGATGCATATATGGTGGAAGTATTCCCCAAGGATTGAAGCTTGGTGGATTCGAATAATTCCACATTGGGTGACTATTATTATGGAGGTTTTGTCTATTTTGGTTTCTTCTAGGTTGAGGAGTTTTAGGCCGAGGATGAGGACTAGGAGGTCTTCTAGGAGGAGGTGTTTTTTATCTTAATTTTGGTTTAGAATATCCTACTTCGGTTTTTAAAGATGGTTTGTAGAAAATCTTTACTTCCTCATTACTAGCAATGGGTATTTTTCTATCTTTCATAAGTATATATTTAGGTTTTGACTCTAAAGATTTTTGCTTACTAGATTCACATTCAAACTTTACATTTTTAGTTTCACTAGTTGAAGCCTCAGTTGAATTAAATCCTAAGCCGATTTTATCTCCTGATACTCTTTGAACACTTATTATTTTCTTAAGTGAATTACTACTATTTTCGAATTTGTCAAGTTTGCAAATTTCTTCCTTAAGTTTTTCGTTTTCATTTTTAATCTCTTGACATGTTTTACATTCTACAAAAACTTCTTTGCCTTTTTCTAAGTTGTGTAGTTTAGTTTTTAGTTCGAGTATTTCGATTTCTAATTGATTATTTATCCGTTTTAGTGATTTATTTTTAATCATAACTTTTTGACCTAATTTGCACAACCTATTATATTCGCTATCTAGGTCTTTTTTGTCTAATGATAAATTTTCATCACTAAAGTATTCGGTTTCGGAAAATACCTCATTTGATGTCTTTGCCATGAGACATTTTTCTTCCTTTGTGATTTCTTTCTCATCTTCATCACTATCACTCCATGCTCCTCCAACGAACGCCTTTTGATTTTGCTCCTTTGTTATCATTGGACATCTTCCGATGAAATGATTTTGATCACTGCATTTAAAGCACTTCCTCTCGCTCTTGCTAGTTTTGTCATCTTTATTTCTTTGGAATGCCTTTCTTTCGTCATGTGGTTGTCTAACAAATCTTCCTCGTCTCTTGAAGAATTTCTTGAAGTCTCTTACGGCCATGGCATATTCTTCGTCATCGCTTTCGGAGGTTGTACTATCTTCGTCACTAGATTCCTTCCTAGCTTTCAAGGCGATTGACTTGCTTTGCTCCCTTTTCCCTTTGACCATTTCGAAGTCTTTCTTTATTGTTACTTCATAGACTTTCAAGTTCCCAATCAATTCGTCAAGTTGAAGTGTTGACAAATTCTTTGATTCCTCAATTGCCGTAACTTTAGCTCGCCATTTTGGATGAAGAGCCCTAAGAAATTTCCTGACAAAATTCTTACTAGAAAAACTCTCATCAAGTGCTTTTAAACTTGTGATGATAGTGTTAAACCTAGCAAAAGCATTATCAATTGATTCCTCTTCCGGAATCGTAAATTGTTTATATTGTTGAACAAGAAGATCTATTTTATTATCTTTGACTTGACTATTACCTTGGTGAGTTATTAGTAAAGAGTTCTAAATTTCTTTTGCGGTTTCACACATAAAGATTCTTTCGTATTCTTTACGTGGTAACGCATTATAAATAACCATTTTTGCTTCATTATTTTTAGCAAGTTTTCTTTTTAGATTATCATTTTGTTTTTCAAAAGGTACTATTTCATCTTTTTTAGTTTCTGGATTATTTTGAATAGGTAAAAAATCACCATTAGTAATAACATGCCAAAGATCTAGATCTTTTGATTTCACATAAGTTTCGAATCGATTTTTCCAATAAAGAAATCCATCACTTTCAAATAGTGGTGGTCTTTGCATAGATTGCCCTTCTAAATATTTTTTGGATTCCATAGATCGTTTCAAGTTTTAAAATACAATTTATTTTAAAAACCTTGTTTGAAGTGGCTTCTGATACCAATTGTGGAAAACTAGAAGGGGAGTTGAATAGTTTTACGTCTTTTTAATTTTATTATGAAAACCCTTGTTTACTTTTTAAAACTTTGATTCGATCTTATGTGAACTCAACTCTTGAACAGTATGAACAAATATAAGTAAATGTAAATAAACAATGCAAGTAAAGTAAATGAAATGAAATGAAAGATAGAGATGGAAAGATCAAACCACAACACGGGGATTTATAGTGGTTCGGCTATAAGGACACCTTCCTTGCCCTACTCCACTCCTCGAGTCACCTACTCGAGAGTTCACTTCACTATGTCAACAAACTCCCTTGTGGCGGAGAAACCTTACACACTTTTGCTTACACCAATTTAACGACACAAAGCTAGATGTCGAGTCCTAATCGTAGCTAGAACCAATCTCACAACTTTTACACAACTTCTTCACAACTTCTTCACGACGGCTTCACAACTTCTACACTACTTCTTTACTTCGGCTTCACAACTTCTACACTACTTCTTTACAACGGCTTCACAACTTCTACACTACTTCTTTACAACACCACTACTTACTTACACCTTGATCTACTTATTACAACTACACAACACCTTATCAAATAATTTACACAACTACAAAATAATATGAATGAAACTACAATACTTCTTCTCTAATAGTTGAAGGAGTATTCTTCTTTTGCACTTGGATGGTAGAAGCTTGGATCACTTAGAAACCAATGCTTAAGAATATATGATCAAAGGATTTAGAAAGAAATAAGAAGAGATTTAGAACAGAAGGTTTGGGGTGCAAAAGGTGAGGAAAAAGTCCAGGAATGAACCAGTATTTATAGGCAAAGCTGGGGGCTAGAGGAGCGTGGGCGGTCCCCTTAATAATTAAGGGGGCCGCCCCTTATATCCGTTGCCCAGCTTTGTCTTTTTGTGGGGAAGGTTTTTCTGGAACATTTTTGCCATTTTTGGTTGAAAATTTGAATTCATAAATTTATTATGGATTAAACATTTTCCTTTAATTTCCAAAAATGATTTTGTAAAAGATATAAAATGTTTGTGTCATTTTATAAAAAATCTAGTGATTAAGAAAAAGTTCTTTGATCATATAATGCATTAGGCATTTGTTTATTCATACCTTAAGTGATTAAGTTGTTAAAATAGATATTTACAACTAAATACTTGTTTACGTCATAATCTTTCGTTTAATGATTTTACATTTTGTGATTATCAAAACGTAGAGATATCGAAAAATATTAATAACGTGTTTAGGCATTATTTATATCAACAGAATTGTACTTGTAAAAGTTTTCTCAAACAAAAGAATTGTCAAGTTTGGTTGATTGTTAATGATGTAATGGGTTGAAAGAGACATTGTTAGTCAATCAATTGTAAACACTACTAGAAAAACAGCTATTCTTGACTCCAAATGCGAGTCAAGAAGAGGCCTTATGACGCGCAAATGCGAGTCAAGGATGGACCCGTCATAAAGCTTCATGACTCGCATTTGTGCATCATCCCTCTATGACGCGCATTTATGACCCACGTTTTATGACTCTCCTTTTTGCGTGTCATAACCTATATATATATTTTTTTTAAATTAATTTTTTTCAGTTCCTAATTTTCTATTAAATGACAATTAAAAACCTGATAATACAAAATTAAAAACACAAATATCAAAATAACGCATTTCATATATATATATATATATATATATATATATATATATATATATATATATATATATATATATATATATATATATATATATATATATATACACCAAAGTAAAGTACCAAAACAGATACATAAAATCTAAACTCATAATCCATCATGAAACAATTGTTTTCACAAGTGTTCCTCACAAAAGCCAATTAAGATAAACCACTAGAAACAAATACCATAAACCTTCTTCAACGATTTGCCTTGGCAACCCGTTCAATCTCGTCCTTCTTCTTAATAGCATAACTGCAACACAAACAAGATAAAATTATTAAATAAGCAATGTAACAGCAATGTAACACACTTAAACGTGCAGAAAAATCAGCAATGTAACACACTTAAACGTGCAGAAAAATAAGCAATGTAACACACTTAAATGTGCAGAAAAATCAGCAATGAAACATGCTTAAACATGCAGAAAAATCAGCAATGAAACTCACTTACACATGCTGAAAAATCAGCAGCAAAATACGCCCCCTTTGGGCTGTTTTGCAGCAAATAAATTCACATAACGCACCCCATTTAGGGCTATTTTAAATAGGAACAAACACCCCTTTGGGTGGTTCTTTGACCGAACTAAATCCCACTCTTATCGGGGCTGCAATAGGTAAAACAAACACCCCCCACTGCGCAGATCATTTCAGAAATAAACGCCCTAGATGGGCTGAAACTATGCATAACCAAACACCCCCGTCGGGGCTGGTGTTGGACAAAAAATAAGCCAACTCATACGCACCCCTGGCGGGCTGTGGTGGTCGCGAACAAGGCAAACACACCCTTCGGGGTGGGCTGCGATAGCAGGTAATAAACAAACCAAGCGCACCCTAGTTGGGTCGCGGTGTAGGTCGAAGCAAACAGTACCTTCCATAACCAGCCGTACTAACTAGCAATACCTTTACAAGCAAACAGTACCTTCCATGACTATTTTTTGTTAATCAAGCAAAAATTTGTGAACACGAACCTGAATCTCATCGGCTTCTTCGGATATATCTGCAGGTTTCAATCAATGCAATACATATAGTTAGATATTCAAAACTAAGGTGTTTTCGAGTAAAAGAAGTTACTGAATGAAGACAACAATTTAAGTATATAGAAAGAAAAACATATAAACAGCAGCCTCGGTACATCAGTTTCACATATAAAATTGATCCCTCAGCCTAGAGCATCTGTTGTTTTTTTCAGAAAATTATGTGTTGAATAGCAAACTGATGTTCTTTTAGGAGGGTTAGTGCCATAGTTTTAGCTTATAACTTAATAACAATGTGAATTCAGCAGCCAAAAAATAAACTTACACAGGGTGAAATGCAATTGTGTTTACAGGGTAAACGATGTCCTTTCCAGCTTCTGATTTCCGGTGACATTTGAAAGCATACCTGAATACGTATAAAGGCGTTAAAATAAAAGAAGTGGTTAGTAATCATAAAATATATAACAGATAAGGGGATACAAGTTGCATACTTTTTGGATTGACCAGCTTCAGAAAGATCAAAAAATTCCATAGCAACACGACCCTCCACAGAGCTAAGAGCATAACCTGAAAGTCACCATTTCTTTCTAATCAGTATAAGTAAACACAAGCATGATAAAAGTAAGCAGTGAAAAAGGGGGAAATTCAAAGAACTTTACCAGTGTGCTATGACAGCCATATCTAGTATTAAAAAGGAACCACTTTGCAAGACACATTAGCAGCATCACAAAGATAACTTTTTTATTTGAAAAAATTAAGTTTATTTAATATAATAGAAAATTAGTAAAGATTAGTAATACATGATAAATTTTAAGGGCTTTAACAGTCAAAAGCAATACCAGATCCATTGGGATAACATCGGACACATCTCGTCTGGTACTTTAAAGAGGATTCCCTTCGTTGTTCTGGTTGAGACATATTTCTTAAGTCATAAACATTCACATGTCTGCCAGCAGTCGCCACAACCACACGATTCCCAACAACAGACAAAGAATAGACACGTTCTGGTTGAGTGTATGTCCCAACTAGAGAGCGCTCTTGTGAATTAGCACCTCTTGGATCCCAACACTTTAAGGTTTTGTCCCAACTGCCAGTGATAACTTGTCCTGAAAAGCGTCAACAGAAGAGAAAAAGTTGCAACTTGTTAAAACATTTGACACACTAATTATAACATGGACGAGTTATCTTCACAAATTCTTAAGGGGTTTTATATAGAGTACTTCTACTTTTTTGTACTATAATTTGTCTCTGATATTTTTTTAGCTCTCCAAAAGTAGCAGTAAGTAGACACTTATATCAGTGATTAGTGACAGTTACAATCCTTGTGAACATTGACAATATAAATAGCTGATATCAAAACACGAGTATAATGGCAGTAAAAAACAACCTGTGGCATAAGAGTATTCAATACATCGAACAGGGGCATCATGACGTCCAATAACATCTTCGTTCTCATTATTGAACACTAACCTGAGATACAATCAGAAAATTTTCTTGTGAGCTGAAACCAAAACAAAACTTTTAACAATATGGTAAAAAATAGCTGTTCGGTCTACATATTCATGATATGCTTACATAAATTATATATTAGAAGTTCAAAATCAATAAAGATTGAACTGCCAGAGTAAATAAATGGACGTATTAAGATAATTAATAGTCTACTGGTTTAGGAAAAGGTGACGAGTAAAACTTGCGACTCAGGGGACTGAAAATGCACACAAACAGCTCACGTTTTTCATAACCATATCAAGCAATAAAGAATGAATTGTGATGGAAGTGTCTCCCATGTAAAACAATGAAGGCCTGACATAACATAGGAGAATGCAACTGATACGGTAAATAACGCTACGCGCAACATGGAAATCCATGCAAGTACAGATGGTTATGAGTCATACATGATTTTGTTTGCAATCATACAATGTACCCCATTGTAGGCAGATAATATGCAATATAGGTAGATATCATAAAACCAACCTGTTTTTTCCAATTTGAAAAGAGAATGTGATCAAGATAAGGGTGTGACAGAGAGAGAAAGAGAGTTTCCATTAGCTCTAGTTCATTCCCACGAACTTAAATCCCGGCAAAGTTGGTGGAAAAATACAAAAATTGAATGATTGGGATAGATTAACCCTTTTAGCAAGTAATCAATTGCTATAGCCCTCCAAACAATAAAGTCAATGAAAGGGGGGTGATTTACGTATTTATATAGGCATACAGCACTGCAATTCAGGACCTAGGAATACCTTTTCTACTCAACTAAGTACAAGTTAGAAAATATCAAACTAAACCTTGTAAACGACAATGTAAATTATAAGTTTATAACTACAGTGATGATGGTGAATTTCAATGTGATCAGTCCTGCTCACCTAACATTAAAGCATTCGCACATTAAAAAAAAAAAAAAAAAAAAAAAAAAAAAAAACTTTCTAATGCTAATGGATTGAACTAGGAATGAAAACTTACCTGCTCGTGTTCTAATTGAAGACAAGCACCCGACTGAAGAAGTTCCAAGGCTTCAAAAAACCTCCGCCCCCACCTCCACCACCATCAGCCGTCGTCACCTCCGGCCACCACCAGGGTCGTACACCACCTCCATAAAATCGCTGTACACCACCTGTTATCACACACACGCACCCATAAATCTATTATCACACACAAAAACACTGACAGATCTATAAATGGAACTATAAAAATACATACCCACAGATTTGTAAAGGGGTGAGAATTGTGGTTGTGAAGGGGCGAGAATTGACTGGCCGCAGCAGTTAATTGGAGAAGAGGGGTCACGGTTGGGGAAGGGAGGAGATGGGGTTGTGGAGAGTTGAGAGAGAATTCAGAATTGTGTGGAAGAAGAAAGGGGGTTTTTGTGTTTTTATTTTGAGAAAATAGAAAATGCAGAGGGGTTCAAATTTTTTGGGAGTTTGAAGTTTTCGTCGAGCGGGAAACAAAAATAATAAAACGCAAATGAAAGTGTAGTTCGTGTTTCTTAAAATTTTTTAGATATGACACGAATTTTATGACACACAAAAATGCCTGTCGTCTATCCTTCAGATTTTACAATTTATGACAGTTTTTTTATGACTTACAATTTTGCGCGTCATCTTTTAGCGTGCGTCATAAAAAGCGAGTCAAGGATAGCCCTTTTTCTAGTAGTGAAACTTTTGTCTATGAGGGTGTTACCTTATGTATTGACCATTTCATAAGTAACTTGGTTAAACTTAGAAAACTAAAAAGTGTAGTTGTCAATTACTTGTGAAACGATTGCGAATCAAGTGATTGAATTGTGTTAGTCTTGATTGATCAAACCTTAATATTGTTTTTGTCATCTTAAAATCTTGACAAGGATTGAAAGTGTTGAAAACAAGAGGATTAGTACACCAACTAATCAAATTAGAACACCATCTAATTTATTGATCATAATTGATTTGAACCATTGTCATAATCATATCAAGGGAATTGTGCAAACTAGTCTAGGCAAGTGTAGTTTTAATATATTGAATTTACATCATCATTATTTGCTTGCTTTGTTCTTGTTCCTAAGCTTTTCCTTTAAAAAGTTCTTTGAAATCTTCATTCAAGAAATCGCGGTTCAAAAAGAGAAACCCATTTGTTCCACCCGATCAAAGAATACCAAAAACCGTTAACCCACCATTTGATAATCTTTCCGAAGTTCACTCAATCGTTAATCTTTTTCTTGAATTACCATTTCCAATGGCCGACGATCAACCTATGTGGGATACCAATAGGGTTGTAGCTCCTACACCCGCGGCCGCCATTGTTCCCGTTAATCTTGGAGATAACTTCACTATCAAAGGTCATCATCTTTCGATGATTAAAGACAATCAATTTGATGGTCGAGTTAAATCCGATACACACAAACATATCGCCGATTTTCTTGAAATCTGTGACATGTTTCGTTATGGAAATACCGATGCAAATGCTATTCGCCTCAAACTCTTTCCATCGTCTCTCACTGGAGAAGCGAAAATTTGGTATAACGAATTAAGTCCCGAAGTGATCACAACTTGGGACCAAATGAGAGAAGCCTTTGTTGGACGTTTCTTTCCACCAGCCATGTTTGATTGTCTCTTAGCTGAAATTCGTAGTTTTACTCAAAAGGAAGGAGAAAATCTTGTTAAAGCTTGGCTTCGAATGAAAAACATGCTCCGAAGTTGTCATGGGCATGGTTTGTCTCTTGGTAATATCATTCAAATCTTTAACCATGGTATCGATGACACAACTCAAGGCATCCTTGATGCCGGAGGAATTTTCCTTTATAAGACCCCTAAAGAAGCTTACAACTTACTAGAAGACCGTGTACTTCTTAAGCTCGATTGGTCTAAGGATGCCAAAACCAAACCTCAACAAAAAACCGTTGCATTCGCCGAAGGAACAAACGAAAATTCCAAAATCATGGACATGATGAAAGATTTCACCACCAAAATCGATTCTAAATTCCAATGTATCCAAAAAGAAATCAAAGAAATGCGTGATGGATGCAATTATTGTGGTGGAAACCATTCATCATCCGAATGTGATGACAAACCCATGGGAGGTTACGGAGCCGAAGCCAATTATGTTTATGGAGGATATCGAGGAGGAGGATATCGTGGAAACTACTTCGGTAGAAATTCTAGAGATTGGCAAGATCGTCCACCGAGGGATGTTAATCGTAATTCCCAACCTCGTGACGACGATCGTCCGACATCGTCTCGTGATGATAACCGTTCATCATCACAAACACGAGAAATGAAAAATGAAGAATCTGAATTCGAAAAAACCATGCGTGAATTTGTGCATGCTCAAAAGCGAACGAATGAATTTATGAAAAATCAGTTCTTCATGCTCAAAAGCAAAGTCGAATAAGGCCAAAAGAACTATCAAGCTTCTATCCAAGACCTTGAAACCAAATTTGGTCGTCTTTCTGATCAATTTGCTGCAAGACCATTAGGTACTTTGCCAAGCAATACTCAATCCAACCCGAAACCATCATCATCTAGATCTTATCGTCCACCTCAAATGAGAAATGAGCATGTAAATGTTGTATTCACTCGTAGTGGTCTATCTTATGATCCACCACCAAACCCAAACCAAACAACCACTAGCGTTCATGATGATCGTGAGGATGAAGCAGAAGAAGAACCAAAAGATAACGAACCAATTCCTACACCAGTCGTTAAACCCACACCATAACTCAAATCGTATAAACCAAGAATTCCATATCCTCAACGTTTGAGGAAAGAAAAGATGGAAGAGCAATATGGCAAGTTCATTGACTTAATCAAAGAAGTTAGGATCAACGTTCCTCTTGTTGATGTCCTAGCTGGTATGCCCAATTATGGGAAGTTTTTGAAAGAACTTGTGAGCAACAAAAGCAAAATGGAAAACATTTCCGCTACCTTCTTGAATGAAGATTGCTCAGCCATTGTTGAAAACAAACTACCGAAAAAACTCGGTGATCCTGGAAGTTTTCTCATCCCGTGTACTTTGGGAAATTCAATCACTTGTGATGCTTTAGCCGATCTCGGTGCGAGTATCAATCTTATGCCATACTCATTGTATACGTTTAGCAAATCATACTATCCAATATCCTGTTGGAGTAGCTGAAAACATGCTTGTTCAAGTTGGGCAATTCATTTTTCCCGTTGATTTTGTGATCCTCGAGATGGAGGAAGATAGCAAAGTTCCATTGATCTTAGGAAGACCTTTCCTAAACACCGCCGATGCTATCATTCGAGTCAAAAACAAAGAACTCAATCTTGGAGTTGGAGATGAAAGAATCTCTTTTTAAATTAATCAAGCCATGAAATATTCTCATGCGAATGATGACACTTGTTATAGCATTGATGTTATCGATGAAATTACAGAGGAAACATTCGATGAGTTGCTTGATGAAAGAATTAAGACTCATAAAACATCTGGACAAATCAGTGATGAAGATCTCGATAGAGAATTCGCTGAATTTATGCAGATAAACACAGAAGAAATTTCTGAGGAAGAAATAACCAACTTTGAGGAGTTGGAATTCAATGATGAAATGAGAATCAAAACCTCAATTGAAGATCCGCCGGTGGATCTCGTCTTGAAACCTCTTCCTGATCATCTGGAATATGCATTCTTTGAAGAAAACTCTCTTCTTCCAGTTGTCATATCTTCAGCCCTCAAACCCGATGAAAAAGAACGTCTTGTTTCTATGCTCAAAAATCATAAAGAAGCTTTCGTTTGGAAAACTTCTGGCATTCGTGGAATAAGTCCAAACTTTTGCAAACACAAAATCAATATCGAAAACGATTCCAAACCCGTTGTTCAAAGACAACGAAGACTCAACCAAACATGAAGGAAGTTGTTAAAAAGGAAATAATCAAACTTCTTGATGCTGGTATTATTTACCCCATTGAGGATAGTTCATGGGTGAGTCATGTTCACTGTGTTCCTAAGAAAGGAGGAACAACCGTTGTAACTAATGAACGAAATGAGCTTGTTACTACCAGAACCATAACTGGTTGGCGAGTGTGCATTGATTATCGCAAATTAAATGACGCCACCAGGAAGGATCATTTTCCTTTACCGTTCATGGATCAAATGTTGGAAAGACTTGCGGGGAACAAATTCTTTTGTTTTCTCGACGGATTCTCCGGTTATTTCCAAATTCCAATTGATCCAGCTGATCAAGAAAAGACCACATTCACGTGTCCTTTTGGCACATATGCGTGTAGGCGTATGCCTTTTGGTCTTTGTAACGCACCAACAACTTTTCAAAGATGCATGATTGCTATTTTTCATGATATGATTGAAACCTCCATGGAAGTTTTCATGGATGAATTCTCGGTATTTGGAGACTCATTCGAGTCATGCCTTTCCAATCTTGATAAAAAGCTTGAAAGATGCAAAACTGTAACACCCCCAATTTCGTGATATGCAGCGGAATTCAAATTGGGTGTTACTTCATGGCACAACAGTTGAATAGTAGAAAACGATCACGAATTTAGTCGTTTTAAAAGATTTATCATTCGAATATCAGAGTTTACAAAGTAAGGTCCCAGTGGTTCCAGAGTTTATTAAATAGGTTTTCGAATGATAATAAAGTTTATAGCCTTCAAAAGTATTCGTGCTCCTCCATGCCATCCTTGCTTATCATGGACCTGAGATAAATACATGCTAAAAGCGTCAACACAAAAGTTGGTGAGTTCATAGAGTTTGTAGTTGAAAACTGTTGATTTACAAAATCAAAGAGTTTGTGAGTAAATATTGTTGATTTCCAAAATCAAAGAGTTTGTGAGTAAATACTGTTGATTTCCAAAATCAAAGAGTTTATGAGTTCATAGTAGTTGTAGATAAATAGTTGATTATCAAATCAAAGAGTGAGTAATACCATAGTGTTTATAGTTTAAACCAGTTGATTTGTCAAAATCAAAGTGTGAGTGAATCCATAGAGTTTGCATAAAATCAGTTAATTTCTCAATAGTTTCAAGTTTAGGTAATAATTGTAACAATACAATTAGTAATTAAAATAAGCGGTGGGTTACGATATTATACACCCATAGTCGGTTTGTTATAAAATAATTTGTGGGTTAAGTTGTTATACACCCATAGTTGGTTTGGTTGCCCTAACTAGGTCAACACCAAATAGTTATTGTTTTGCCAAGTAGTGATTTTCTGCTATATAGTGAAGACAAGTTCAAGTTTAATAAAATAATAGCAATACTGTATCATGACTACAGTATCGTTTATATTGCCCTAAGTCTCATGACACTCAACGCTTAACAGGCATCAAAATGATGTAAAGTATATAGGCCCTCGTGATGGGTATTTGCCAATAACCCATAAGTTTGTTCAAATAAAGTGCGCCTGGGTGGCTCATCCTAGCAGACCCAAACGGGGATTGTCAGTCCCAAATAGATCTATTCACAATTATTTACGTTCACTCGCAAGTGATTAAGGTTCATGATGTGAGGGACTTCGAACATGGCAATAAAGGAAAACTTAGGCAATAGTGAATCAGGTATAGCATACAGTTGAAAATCATTTGTAATCACGTTTATAGCAGGTATCTCTCCATGAGATATAAAATGTATAAAGTGGATTTATAAACTCATAATAGTTTGTAGAGGTTTAAAAGTTCTTTTATAATTAAAAGCAAGTTTTACGAGCAGAGCGTTTCATCGACTAAGTACGTTGTTTAAAGTAAACCAGTAAAGTTTATATGTAAAGCGAACATGTATCGCCTTCAAAAGTAATTCAGAATAGAATAAAGAGTAGTCTATGGAACTCACAGTAGTATGTAAACAGTTAAGAGTACTTATGAATAAGTATAAAACATTGTATTTGAGCATGTATCTCCCCCAAAGAGTTTATAAAACAGTAAACAAGAAAAGTGGGGCTATGAACTCACCTGATGCGATAGCAATAATGATGAAAGTGGATTTACTGAAACGTAATTTCAGTTGAGATTTCAGAGATAGCTTTACACATGACCTGAATAATAATAATGTTTGAGAATTTGTTTTCAGCACGAATAATGAATGCGATGTGAGGAATCGTATGACGATTTGATCGGTGACGTGAGTGTGAATGGTTTAAGAGGTTTGGAGTTCAAGAATAATATTATTAATAATATTATTTTATGATTCAGAAATCATGATAGTCGTTGTCTCGAATTGGATGAGACAAAACGTTGAGTCGAATGGTTTAAAAGTCGTTATATATAAATATAAAGTATAGTTAATAAGTTTGTGTTTGCAATGAAATAATGTGAGAGATGAGGGTGGATTGTGTAAATTGAGGATTGGAAATAAAAATGTTATAATGTTTCTGTTTACATCTTGAACTTTTGCTATTTTTACACTTTATACCCTAACGGTGTTTGCGTTACACCGTTAGTCCCTAGTTATAAAAAGTTACATTTTCAACCCAAAATTAACCCAATTGACAATCTGAGTTTATACTTTATTATAAAGTCATTTTCTATCCCAAAGATACTGTTTTTACTGTTTCAGAACCTATTCTTACAAGGTTGGCAGTTTTGGTCCCTTAAAGTGTAACTAGTTTGCAAAGTTAGTCCTTTTTGCATAAAAACTTGTGGAAAAATTCTATAAAAATTTTAGAAGCTTATTTTAGCTTATTAAAGCTTAAGTCAACTGCTTGTTTGACCAAAATAATTATTTTCGAGTTATTGGGCCTTAAAACGAGTTAAGACAAGGCCCGTTAAGAAATTTGGAGGCGAGGGCATGAAAATACTTTTGGGCCTGGACTTGGATTATTTTTATGATTCTAAAAATATTTGGTATGGGCTCAGTGGGCTGTTGGATCGCTAAGTGTTATTGGGCTTGAAATTAGCCCAACCGGATTATATAAGATTTTCTAAAATTTAATTCTAGTCAATAGTTGTGATGGCAGTTTCAAAATGGGTAATTATAGGTGACGGGTTGACATTATTTCGAGGAGTTCAAAACATGAAAAGTGTAGTATCTTAGGTTGTGAATGAGATGGTATAAAAATATTTAGGTGTTACGTTTACGAATTTGGAGATATATCGTGAGTTTGTGGCTAGGTCGCATGTGTTTAAAAATATGAAAGCTTGAAAATAACTAAGTCTGAAAATCAGTTTTTGTAACGTGTAAAAGGAGCGTTTTTAAGGGCTTTAGAGGGCTTTTTATGAAAAGTTTCCGACATGAAAAATAGAGTTTGGCATGTTGAGGTTCGAACTGAAAAAAATTATATGTGATTTACTTTTGTTATTTCGAACATATTAGTCTATGGATAGGGCGAGTTGAGCAGTTTTTCTAAGTCAAAAAGACTTAGAAAAATAACCAAGTATTTTGGTTACATATTTTGGATGTGTGAAGATGGGTCTCGAAAACGTATGAAATAAATGCATGGGAGTGATGTGAGGGTTTATATATGAACGTTGGCATCTCAAGAATGAGATGGAACAAGTATTGGTGTCGAGGGATTACAAGTACACGTAAAAATAAATGAATGAAGTGTATACGTTCGAGTGTTGAATACACTAAATGAAACATAATGACACATGAGTTGAAACGAATCGAGACTGAGTTTTTGAGGGACTTACAATCACCTTAAAATGGAGTAGGACTGAGTAGGAGGGAACTTGGACAGCTGAGGACTCCTTGGCTTGCTCGAATGATAGAACCCGTTTCACAAAAAATTTCTAAAGCTTGTGATATTGATCGAAGGATTTATGTGGTTTGTTTCTAGACTTCGAGGCGTTCGAATGGAGGTGAGTGATAATGTGGGAGGTTTTGAGAGTGTATGAGGATCGTTGGTGCTATTCGATTTGCAACCCAAAAGGATACCAAACCGATATTTCGGTGACTCTAGGTATGGCTTGCATTCTGGGAACTTGGCCAACTTTCTCGTACCCTTCCAAGCGAAAACAAGACTTGGAAATATTTTAGAAATAAGTGTGTGTAGGTACGTATGGAAGAAAGAAACCTTGAAAAGGTTTGTGAATTTGAAAGTGAGTGTGAAGTGGGAGTGTAATCTCCTTCTGGTATCCGTATAAATAGGCCAAAGAGGAATACAAGTTGCATGGGGTTTTCATTTGGAGTTAGTTCTTGTGTTCACATATTTGTTCGGTTGTGGCATGAGAATGGAGTGTGTAAGTAGAGTTGAGTGTGTCATAGAGGTTGAGTGTGTAAGAAATGATCTTTTGACTTTTGTTTGTTGTCTAAGAACCGATTCCCTTATGAAAATATCAAAGGTCGGTTTGGTTTTGTAGCATGTGGAGTTTAAAAGAATTGGATAATGTGCGATTCGTCCTTGTGTAGTTCGTCCAAAGAGAAAGAACCAAAACGAAATCATGGTTCCTTGTATTGTGTTTAGTCGGCAGTTAAGGCCAAAAGCAATAGACAAAATGGATTTTTAATGTTGGTTTTTGTAGTTGTCTAAGACCCGAATTTCACAACGAATATAAGGGTCAGTTTGGTCTTTGTAGTTCACAAGGTTTGTGGGGTTTCCTTTGAGTGTATAAGTGAAAGAAATGATGATGGTTATTGGTAGTATTAGTCGGCACTAAGAATCAAAAAGAAGAGACAACTGAATTTGTGATGTTGGTCCTTGTGGTTGTTGTTCGAACAAAAAAAGAAATAAAGAGGAAATTATGGTTGTTAAGTCGAGTTGGGAGAAAACGTGGCAAGGTAAGCGTCTCTTGTTGCATTTATATAAGTTAAACTTTGGTAGAGTTGGGTTGGGTTTGTGTTTTGGGCTCGTTGGTGGGCTAGGCCAAATGAAGAGAATAAGAAAAATAATAAGGGTTCGTTTGGTACGTTTAGTTCGCAGGAATATTGGGCCGAGGCCCCAATGGTCTAACAATCCATTTGGGTATTGGGTCGAGGCCCAATATTGTTACTTAGAGTTTGTGAAAATTTTCGTGAGCTTGGGAACTTATTTGATCACATTTGGTTAATTGACGAGACATATAAACGTTAAATATTAAACGTTAATTGTTTTAGATACATTCGCGATTTTAGACTGTCAAGGTTTGTACAAATGATTGTGACATAGAGAATGTGCGAACGTGTTACGACGTCTAGATTATCAGGGTTGAATAAAAGCAAAATTTTACTCCGTAAAAACGGTTAATTAAATCGTGACGATAGATTATTCTTGTTAATTGTTTACAAATGACAGGGGAAATTTACGGGATGTTATAGTACCTACCCGTTAAACTGAATCCCGTCCCGGGATTCCAGTCTAAGGTGGTTGTCAGGGTTGTTTTGCAATAATTGGAAGTCATTGGGATGAAGATTTCAGTACGATAAGTTGTGATGAGGTCGTATGCCGTGCAACCCTCTATACGAGGTGTTGGAAAGAGTGTAGGCCTGACTAAAGGATTTCAAGCGTTGTAGCCATATAAATTTTGAAAGAGATGAATTTATTGTGGTATAGGAGGAAATCACTATTCTCATAGTCAACATGACTTGGGAAAATTTCATTTTTGAATGAAAATTGTTATTCTATCGTGTTTTGAAAATAAACATGGTTCAAAAATTTTTTTTTTTGAAAATCAAAAATCTATGGGGTAACCTACCCGTCAAACAAAGAGTTTGTAAGTAATAGATTTTTAACAATGAGGGTTTCGGATGATAACTTGATGAATGTAAAGAAAATTTGTTGAAGTTCAGCTTTTGTAAAGAAAAACTTGTTAAATAAAGTTTTAAGTGACAATACAGAATCGTTTTTCAAGTTTTTGTAGATGATGAATCAGTTTGTTTCTGAGTAAAAAAAATATACACAAAATTTTTGTTTGCTTTATATATAAAATCGTGTCTTACGTTAATAATTTGTTTGTATCTATCGTACAAAATATTCAAGTTGTTAAATAGTTATGGGAGTTAGGAGGGGAAATCAATATGTTATAAGATAAAATGTGTTGTAGTTAAATTCATTTTGTTTCTTGGGGTAGTTAACCGTTGCCGGGGGACAAAAGAGAAACACGAAAGTTGGTTTGTTCTGGTTGTAGTTGAGTCCACAACATGAAACATGACCAAATAACTAGGTGGGGGTTCGTTTGAGTTTGCTGAGGTTGTTTGGAACTCGAATGGAACAAAGTACTTGGGTAATATATGATTTTTGGTCTAGTAAAAGCAATTTGTGAACATGACGGTCAAGCTGAGTTTTGATGATAACTTGGCCATCTTATGATCGCGTAATTTGAAAAGACTTGTTACGCATGATTCTTTGGTAAGTGCCTAATTGGGACGTGTAAAAATATTGATAGGTTGTTAAGAGAACTTCGCAGAAAATGACCCAAGTACACGGGCATGAGTCGGTTAGATTAGAAATAAAGCTTAAGTCTTTGGGCTTAAATAGAGTTGGGCTCGAGTTTCTATGATAAAGGCCCAATGATAAACAAGGATGCGTTGGGTTGCTGTTAGCAATGGGTCGAGAACCAATGTTTCAAAGGTGTGTTTGGTTTGGCTTTCGTGAGTCTGAAATATTTAACAACATGTGTTTTATTATTTTATGATACATAAAGTTATAGATGGTACTTAGTTTATATTGTTCGCGATTATTAGACAATCAAGATTCGTACAAATGAGGATGACATTATGAATGTGAGAACACGTTACAACATTTAGATTAGTAACCATGTTTTGGAAATAAATGTGCCCATTGTTTCATTTACAGTGTTTGGAATGTAATTGAGATTACGGTAGGATTTAGAGTGCATGAGGTTGAAAATATAGGGATCACTGTATCACTTACAGTGTCCAAGAAAAGTAGAGGCCACTGTATTTATTCACAGTGTCTGCTAAGGAAAATAGAGACCACTAGAGTTTTGTGATAAATTCAAAGTGGTAAGGCTTAAGGTTACGAAATAATTTTGAGACCATTGTAATCACATACAATGTCTGGGAGTTTAGAGGGAGCATCGTGAAGTTTACAACGTTAGAGGAATAAGTAGGATCATTGTGTAGTTCATAATGTCTTAATAGTGGATGGAACTGAGATTACAATAGTTCCACAGTTAACATAACTTGGAAAAATCTCTTTTGGAATAATTATTGTTATTCTTTCATGGTTTGAAATTTCACATGGTTTCCAATTACAAGAATCTGTGCGGGTAACCTACCCGTTAAACAAAAGAGTTTTGTTGATAACAGATTCTTACACAGAGATATTTGAATGAGGATTTGGTGTATGTAAAGAAAGTTGCTGAATCCCAGCTTTTAGGGGATGAGAAATCTGGTTTGTCTTTGTGTGAGGAATAGTGAACGCAAGCGGCTAGAATAGTAGCCTCACTGCTACTCCTCTATATATGTGCCGGATTTCACTCCTCATCACCCACACTTCTCTCATCAAACATTTTCAAAATGTCTTACACCTACACCGTTCTTGTAATTATGTACGCTGCTGCAGCCATTTCCTTGGCTTACGTCCCAGATGAAGATCTGGAGTCCCTGGCCGAAGTCATAGCGCTTCTCATAGCACTCGTGGTTTTGGCCGTCAGCGCGGATGAAATATGGGGGTAAGGGATAGTATTTTGATAAGAGTGTTACTTTGAATTCGTATAATAACACCATGTATTAATGTTTTATTGCATTAATAACTTGTGTATTCTTGTCGTACAGGATATTCGAGGCGTTGCACCCAGTCGTGGTTCTTGCTCTTGCTGGTGTAATGGTGTTTTTCATTGGCATAGCGGGTCAACCGATTGGTGATGTTATGCTTTTCTTAGTGATATTTGTAATGTTAGCATTACTAATGCTAATCATATCATTATGTATCAATATTTAGGGTTTCTAATGAGAGTTATGCTGTGTATTTGATGAATTTTCGTGATTATTGGTTTCATACTCGTGTTATTGCAGATACAAATAAGCCCACTTATTTATAATTCGTTATTTACATAGAGAGGCGTCCCAAACAATGTAAACAAGGAAATATAAACTTATGGTTCGGCGCTTTACAATTTCTTTATTCAAATAAAAGGCATCCCAATCATTTAAATAAAGACATTGTAAACCATCCTACTTAAGAATTTCTGATTTAACACTCGGACTAATCCACAAAATAATCCATGCGCGGATTTTCCGGAAATACAGGAAAAAGTATGTCACACGCATCCATAAAGATATGAGTAAAATAATTAAAAATGGTGGGTACGGTACTCAAAATAGTTGGTGAGTATATATATCAATATATTAGAGTGTTGGTGTAGCAAAACTATCTAGAAGTCACATGAGCGTCTGGCGGATGGTAAGCACGGAGAGCGAAAGGCTATAAAATGTTTTGTTTGTAAAAGTAGTTATAGTTCGGACCTCATTTAGACCCGTTTCTTTATAACTGTAGCTCTGATACCAATCTGTAACACCCCCAATTTCGTGATATGCAGCGGAATTCAAATTGGGTGTTACTTCATGGCACAACAGTTGAATAGTAGAAAACGATCACAAATTTAGTCGTTTTAAAAGATTTATCATTCGAATATCAGAGTTTACAAAGTAAGGTCCCAGTGGTTCCAGAGTTTATTAAATAGGTTTTCGAATGATAATAAAGTTTATAGCCTTCAAAAGTATTCGTGCTCCTCCGTGCCATCCTTGCTTATCATGGACCTGAGATAAATACATGCTAAAAGCGTCAACACAAAGATTGGTGAGTTCATAGAGTTTGTAGTTGAAAACTGTTGATTTACAAAATCAAAGAGTTTGTGAGTAAATATTGTTGATTTCCAAAATCAAAGAGTTTGTGAGTAAATGCTGTTGATTTCCAAAATCAAAGAGTTTGTGAGTTCATAGTAGTTGTAGATAAATAGTTGATTATCAAATCAAAGAGTGAGTAATACCATAGTGTTTATAGTTTAAACCAGTTGATTTGTCAAAATCAAAGTGTGAGTGAATCCATAGAGTTTGCATAAAATCAGTTAATTTCTCAATAGTTTCAAGTTTAGGTAATAATTGTAACAATACAATTAGTAATTAAAATAAGCGGTGGGTTACGATATTATACACCCATAGTTGGTTTGTTATAAAATAATTGGTGGGTTAAGTTGTTATACACCCATAGTTGGTTTGGTTGCCCTAACTAGGTCAACACCAAATAGTTATTGTTTTGCCAAGTAGTGATTTTCTGCTATATAGTGAAGACAAGTTCAAGTTTAATAAAATAATAGCAATACTGTATCATGACTACAGTATCGTTTCTATTGCCCTAAGTCTCATGACACTCAACGCTTAACAGGCATCAAAATGATGTAAAGTATATAGGCCCTCGTGATGGGTATTTGCCAATAACCCATAAGTTTGTTCAAATAAAGTGCACCTGGGTGGCTCATCCTAGCAGACCCAAACGGGGATTGTCAGTCCCAAATAGATCTATTCACAATTATTTACGTTCACTCGCAAGTGATTAAGGTTCATGATGTGAGGGACTTCGAACATGGCAATAAAGGAAAACTTAGGCAATAGTGAATCAGGTATAGCATACAGTTGAAAATCATTTGTGATCACGTTTATAGCAGGTATCTCTCCATGAGATATAAAATGTATAAAGTGGATTTATAAACTCATAATAGTTTGTAGAGGTTTAAAAGTTCTTTTATAATTAAAAGCAAGTTTTACGAGCAGAGCGTTTCATCGACTAAGTACGTTGTTTAAAGTAAACCAGTAAAGTTTATATGTAAAGCGAACATGTATCGCCTTCAAAAGTAATTCAGAATAGAATAAAGAGTAGTCTATGGAACTCACAGTAGTATGTAAACAGTTAAGAGTACTTATGAATAAGTATAAAACATTGTATTTGAGCATGTATCTCCCCCAAAGAGTTTATAAAACAGTAAACAAGAAAAGTGGGGCTATGAACTCACCTGATGCGATAGCAATAATGATGAAAGTGGATTTACTGAAACGTAATTTCAGTTGAGATTTCGGAGATAGCTTTACACATGACCTGAATAATAATAATGTTTGAGAATTTGTTTTCAGCACGAATAATGAATGCGATGTGAGGAATCGTATGACGATTTGATCGGTGACGTGAGTGTGAATGGTTTAAGAGGTTTGGAGTTCAAGAATAATATTATTAATAATATTATTTTATGATTCAGAAATCATGATAGTCGTTGTCTCGAATTGGATGAGACAAAACGTTGAATCGAATGGTTTAAAAGTCGTTATATATAAATATAAAGTATAGTTAATAAGTTTGTGTTTGCAATGAAATAATGTGAGAGATGAGGGTGGATTGTGTAAATTGAGGATTGGAAATAAAAATGTTATAATGTTTCTGTTTACATCTTGAACTTTTGCTATTTTTACACTTTATACCCTAACGGTGTTTGCGTTACACCGTTAGTCCCTAGTTATAAAAAGTTACATTTTCAACCCAAAATTAACCCAATTGACAATCTGAGTTTATACTTTATTATAAAGTCATTTTCTATCCCAAAGATACTGTTTTTACTGTTTCAGAACCTATTTTTACAAGGTTGGCAAATTTGGTCCCTTAAAGTGTAACTAGTTTGCAAAGTTAGTCCTTTTTGCATAAAAACTTGTGGAAAATTCTATAAAAATTTTAGAAGCTTATTTTAGCTTATTAAAGCTTAAGTCAACTGCTTGTTTGACCAGAATAATTATTTTTGAGTTATTGGGCCTTAAAACGAGTTAAGACAAGGCCCGTTAAGAAATTTGGAGGCGAGGGCATGAAAATACTTTTGGGCCTGGACTTGGATTATTTTTATGATTCTAAAAATATTTGGTATGGGCTTAGTGGGCTGTCGGATCGCTAAGTGTTATTGGGCTTGAAATTAGCCCAACCGGATTATATAAGATTTTCTAAAATTTAATTCTAGTCAATAGTTGTGATGGCAGTTTCAAAATGGGTAATTATAGGTGACGGGTTGACATTATTTCGAGGAGTTCAAAACATAAAAAGTGTAGTATCTTAGGTTGTGAATGAGATGGTATAAAAATATTTAGGTGTTACGTTTACAAATTTGGAGATATATCGTGAGTTTGTGGCTAGGTCGCATGTGTTTAAAAATCTGAAAGCTTGAAAATAACTAAGTCTGAAAATCAGTTTTTGTAACGTGTAAAAGGAGCGTTTTTAAGGGCTTTAGAGGGCTTTTTATGAAAAGTTTCCGACATGAAAAATAGAGTTTGGCATGTTGAGGTTCGAACTGAAAAAAAAAATATATGATTTACTTTTGTTATTTCGAACATATTAGTCTATGGATAGGGCGAGTTGAGCAGTTTTTCTAAGTCAAAAAGACTTAGAAAAATAACCAAGTATTTTGGTTACATATTTTGGACGTGTGAAGATGGGTCTCGAAAACATATGAAATAAATGCATGGGAGTGATGTGAGGGTTTATATATGAACGTTGGCATCTCAAGAATGAGATGGAACAAGTGTTGGTGTCGAGGGATTACAAGTACACGTAAAAATAAATGAATGAAGTGTATACGTTCGAGTGTTGAATACACTAAATGAAACATAATGACACATGAGTTGAAACGAATCGAGACTGAGTTTTTGAGGGACTTACAATCACCTTAAAATGGTGTAGGACTGAGTAGGAGGGAACTTGGACAGCTGAGGACTCCTTGGCTTGCTCGAATGATAGAACCCATTTCACAAAAAATTTCTAAAGCTTGTGATATTGATCGAAGGATTTATGTGGTTTGTTTCTAGACTTCGAGGCGTTCGAATGGAGGTGAGTGATAATGTGGGAGGTTTTGAGAGTGTATGAGGATCGTTGGTGCTATTCGATTTGCAACCCAAAAGGATACCAAACCGATATTTCGGTGACTCTAGGTATGGCTTGCATTCTGGGAACTTGGCCAACTTTCTCGTACCCTTCCAAGCGAAAACAAGACTTGGAAATATTTTAGAAATAAGTGTGTGTAGGTACATATGGAAGAAAGAAACCTTGAAAAGGTTTGTGAATTTGAAAGTGAGTGTGAAGTGGGAGTGTAATCTCCTTCTGGTATCCGTATAAATAGGCCAAAGAGGAATACAAGTTGCATGTGGTTGTCATTTGGAGTTAGTTCTTGTGTTCACATATTTGTTCGGTTGTGGCATGAGAATGGAGTGTGTAAGTAGAGTTGAGTGTGTCATAGAGGTTGAGTGTGTAAGAAATGATCTTTTGACTTTTGTTTGTTGTCTAAGAACCGATTCCCTTATGAAAATATCAAAGGTCGGTTTGGTTTTGTAGCACGTGCAGTTTAAAAGAATTGGATAATGTGCGATTCGTCCTTGTGTAGTTCGTCCAAAGAGAAAGAACCAAAACGAAATCATGGTTCCTTGTATTGTGTTTAGTCGGCAGTTAAGGCCAAAAGCAATAGACAAAATGGATTTTTAATGTTGGTTTTTGTAGTTGTCTAAGACCCGAATTTCACAACGAATATAAGGGTCAGTTTGGTCTTTGTAGTTCACAAGGTTTGTGGGGTTTCCTTTGAGTGTATAAGTGAAATAAATGATGATGGTTATTGGTAGTATTAGTCGGCACTAAGAATCAAAAAGAAGAGACAACTAAATTTGTGATGTTGGTCCTTGTGGTTGTTGTTCGAACAAAGAAAGAAATAAAGAGGAAATTATGGTTGTTAAGTCGAGTTGGGAGAAAACGTGGCAAGGTAAGCGTCTCTTGTTGCATTTATATAAGTTAAACTTTGGTAGAGTTGGGTTGGGTTTGTGTTTTGGGCTCGTTGGTGGGCTAGGCCAAATGAAGAGAATAAGAAAAATAATAAGGGTTCGTTTGGTACGTTTAGTTCGCAGGAATATTGGGTCGAGGCCCCAATGGTCTAACAATCCATTTGGGTATTGGGTCGAGGCCCAATATTGTTACTGAGAGTTTGTGAAAATTTTCGTGAGCTTGGGAACTTATTTGATCACATTTGGTTAATTGACGAGACATATAAACGTTAAATATTAAACGTTAATTGTTTTAGATACATTCGCGATTTTAGACTGTCAAGGTTTGTACAAATGATTGTGACATAGAGAATGTGCGAACGTGTTACGACGTCTAGATTATCAGGGTTGAATAAAAGCAAAATTTTAGTCCGTAAAAACGGTTAATTAAATCGTGACGATAGATTATTCTTGTTAATTGTTTACAAATGACAGGGGAAATTTACGGGATGTTATAAAAACCGCTCATCTCATTCTAAATTGGGAAAAATGTCACTTTATCATGACAGAAGGCATTGTGCTTGGTCATAAGATTTCTAGTAAAGGAATCGAAGTTGATAAAGCAAAAATAGATGCTATTGTCAAGTTACCACCCCCGACTAACGTCAAAGGCGTTAGGAGTTTCTTGGGGCATGCGGGATTCTACCGCAGATTCATCAAAGATTTTTTTGAAAATATCTCGTCCTATGACAAAGCTTCTCGAGAAAGATTCAGTTGTTGATTTCAATGAAGAATGCATCAAGGCATTCGAAACACTCAAAAATAAGTTAACAAATGCACCGATCATGGTTTCACCAGATTGGTCGTTGCCGTTTGAACTTATGTGTGATGCGAGTGATTTTGCCGTTGGAGCAGTATTAGGACAACGAGATGGTAAACATTTTCATCCTATTTACTTTGCTAGCAAAACCTTGAATAGTGCTCAATAAAACTACACGGTTACTGAAAAAGAACTTTTGGTTGTAGTTTTTGCGTTTGACAAATTTCGTTCTTATCTCGTTTTGTCAAAGACAATTGTATTCACCGATCATTCAGCTCTTAAATATCTGTTTTCCAAACAAGATGCCCAAACCACGTCTTATTCGATGGATTTTATTGCTTCAAGAATTTGACATAGAAATCCAAAATAAGAAAGGTGCGGAAAATGTTGTAGCAGACCATTTATCTCGATTAGAAAATTCTAACTTAGAGGAATTCGGTGAAGACGAGATTGATGATAATTTTCCCGATGAAACTCTTATGGGAATTGAAAACGAAGAAGTTCCATGGTTTGCAGACTTTGCAAATTATTTAGTCGGAGGAGTGTTACAAAAAGGTCTAACTCACACTCAGCGTAGTAAATTTTTCGCAGACCTGAAACACTATTTATGGGATGAACCGTATCTGTTTAAAATGTGTCCTGATGGGATAATTAGAAGATGCGTGTACGGTTCTGAGACTCGGAAAATTCTCGATGAATGTCATCACGGCCCTACTGGAGGACAATACGGTCCATCCGCAACCGCGAAAAAAGTTTTTTATGCGGGATTTTATTGGCCGACAATTTTTAAAGAAGCCCATACGCTTGTGCAGAATTGTGATGCTTGCCAGAAATCTGGTAGTCTTTCTCGTAGAGACGAAATGCCACAAAAAAGCATACAAGTTTCTGAAATCTTTGATATTTGGGGGATTGACTTTATGGGTCCTTTTCCTAAATCTCATAAGTTCGAATACATCCTCGTTGCAATTGATTATGTTTCTAAATGGACCGAAGCGGAAGCTTTACCCACAAATGATGCACGAGTGGTTGTAAATTTTCTGAAAAAGTTTTTCTCTCGATTCGTAATTCCAAAAGCTTTGATAAGCGACAGAGGAACTCACTTCTGTAACCGTTAAATGGAGAAAGCTATGAAACGATATGAAGTTCATCATCTTTTCGCAACAGCATATCATCCTCAAACAAGCGGTCAAGTTGAAAACACCAATAGAGCTTTGAAAATGATACTTGAAAAAACTGTTAAGGATAATCCTTCCGTTTGGTCAAGGAAACTCGATGATGCTCTATGCGCGTTTAGAACGGCATATAAAACTCCAATTGGCACAACTCCATATAGACTCATATATGGAAAAACTTGTCATTTGCCATTTGAAATTGAACACCGCGCATACTGGGCGTTGAGGCAATGTAACCCCGATCTCAAAATCGCTGGAGAAAAACAATTCTTGCAATTGCATGAACTCGATGAATTAAGACTCCAAGCGTATGAGAATTCCAAGTTGTACAAAGCTCGAACAAAAGCGTACCATGATAGGAAACTCAGAATCCGAAAAGAATTCAAGGCCGGAGACAAAGTACTTTTGTTCAATTCTAAGTACAAATTCAAAGCTCCCAAGCTAAGAACCAAATGGTTTGGTCCATTCATGGTAAAACATGGTTTTCCATCCGGATATGTCGAGTTATATGACAAGCACGGTGGAAGTTTCATTGTTAATGGACATCGTATCAAACTCTACCATGATGAGGAGCAATTGAATGAATTGTCAAGTGAGAAAATTCCACTTGAACTGTTCGATAAAAAGAAATACACTGCTATTCCATTCATGGCACCTTTTCCAGCAGATCTTAAAAAAGTAATACCATGGGCCGTGGAAACTGGATTCATCTGGGATGTTCTCCCTAGAACTTGCGATACCGCAAAGCTACATGATATTGATACAACCGGAAAAGGAATAGTGAAAGGAAATGTGGTGTATATTCCCAAGAAGTCGGGAAAGAATCCCAAATATAAACCACGAAAGTGAGAAAGATTGAGTCAGGCTGATGACTCGTTAATAAATTTAGCGCTTCTCGGGAGGCAACTCATGTGTTTTTTTTAAATTGTTTGTTTATTTTTATGCTCCAATGGTTTCACCATAAGTGTGGGGGCCTTGCTGAAAAAAAAAATAGAAAATAAAAAAATCCAAAAATATTTTGCATTTTGTGTGTTTGTTTTTTTTTTGATGATTACTGCAGGTTAGGATGCTTGATCTCGAAGATGTGGAGTCGTTCGATCTCAATATCTCATTTGGAGCTCGATCTAGACTCCAATGCTCAGGCAGTATCATTTCTTTTATGTTCCATTTCCCTATTTGTATGGTTAATTGTTCTTTACATTGAGGACAATGTCAAACTTAAATGTGTGTGTGTGTGGGGGGGGGGGGGGAATAGGAAAATGAAACTGGATTTTAAATTTTCAATATTTTTGAGCCTAGTTTTAATTTGTTTGCCCTTATAATCTAGTTGTTTTCCCACATTTAGGATAATTTATATTATAATAAATAGATCAATCCACTGATAAAAACATGTAATTTTTGAAAATTCGAGATGTGTCCTGATCGAGATTGCAATCCATTTTTAGGATCGATAACATTGCTAGCACAATTATAGTCATTCCACTAAATTGTGAGGATTTGAGCCTATTTGTATAGCATACATCATTTATGCTTGATCTTTTTGCTATTAGTGTGCCGGTGATTTTATTTATTCATGAACTTGTACTTGCAAATCATTACCAGACCGCAGTGAGATCACCTCGTGTGATATAAGTGTATTCGTGTGATAAGAGGCAACCTTATGAATTAAACCAAATGGCATTCCATTTTACATCTAATGATATATTAGCTAGCCATATCGGTTAGTTAACCACTCATATGGACCCATCTGTTAGCACTCAATTTTAGTGCTAGATACCATTAGTACACCCTTTGAGCCATTCTTTTCTTTTGTTACACCAGGAAAAAAAAATATTACACTTTTAGCCTTAATCTTACCCATAGTCAAGTCTTGGTTGGTTACTAGCTACATGGAAAGATGGTTGTTATGTGGGAAATCCTTGAATGTTGAGAAAGTTGCGAACTCCATGATAATCTCATGGAGGATCTATTGGAATTATGATCGATGGCCGAAACATGTGGCCAACAACAACAAAAAAAAAATCAAAAACAAAAAAAAAACAAAAAAAAAAAAAAACAAAAACAAAAAGAGTAGGAAAAAGAGAAAAAAATAAAATAAGTCATCGCAATTATATGGTGACAAGAATAGTCAATGAGCTATGAAAGTATGATATCGATCAAGGATGAAATCTCAAGTTCAAAGGGAAAGAGGTTGATGTAGCTAGTAGCAATTGGTTGTAGACTTTGACTATTTGTAAAGTTTTTATTTTTAAACAAATTTCATTAATATTCCCATGCCTTATCCATACCCCTTTTATCCCGAAGCCTAAACATTACAACCCGAATAAAAGTCCTCTTAGATGTTTACACTTGGTGCTTACGCCACGTTGGTGGAGTTTTGTTTCTTGTACAAGCTTATGGTAATATTTAGATCATGAATGAGCAATGAGTGTTATTCTTTTATATACTCACCCACTAAATAAATGAATGTTGAGTGAATTATACTTCATTCTTTTTTTCGTGAGGTGTTTTAACATGTTATCAAGCAAGAGAATCATTAAGGTATTGTCAAAGATCTCGACTTTTCATTTATAAGCTTAAAAAGATGGATCTTATCTTGTACTTGTACTTGATGGATTTTCATCTCATTTTAGAATCATTTTCATTTTATATCATGTGGATTTATTTATTATTATTTTTTTATAAAAAAGCTAGATTTGCTTGGGGGCAAGCAAAGTGTAAGTGCGGGGGATTTGATAACGCTCATTTTGTACATGTTTTAGTCGCATTATTTCTATGTTTGTGCATTGTATTTGGTTGTATTTGTGAATATATTATGCTTAAAAGGTATAAAAGATGTATTTAGGTTCAGGTACAAACAAGTCCAAGTGAATAGCTAGAAAGATGGAGAAAAATCGTTAAATCAAGAGCTTATGCACAACGAAAGATTCTCCCCACAATAAAGACCTCGGGAAAGATCATCAAAGATAAAGAATCAAGTTACAAAGATTTCCGAGCTCAAGAGAAGATCAAGTGTTGATGAAATGAATGAGAAGGTACAAGCAAAGAATTATGGTTTTCTTCCTTAACCAAATGTTCAAGAAATGCAACTAAGGCTTAAGTTCAACCCAAGGTTCAAAAATGTCATGCCAACCTTACTCCAAACCTTGGGCTGAAATCTGAGTCTCAACCTTGGGTTGATGCAATTCCTGGCACACTTAATGACTATCTTTAATGAACTAACTCTTCATATGGATGATCATTACACCACAATTACTTCAAGTCCAGAATTTTAATGAAACTTTGTGTCCAAGAAACTTGCTTGGTGGCCAAGGGGAGTCATTCTATTAATAAGTATGCTTGGCTAAGAGAGAAAAGACACACTACAATTAATCTTATAATCAATTTACTCTCTCAAGAAGGCTACAGGGAAGAAACGCAGGAAAAAGATAGCTTACATTCATCATTCATCAATTTAATCATCCAAGGAATCATTGTTGATCATCTCATAATTGTTCCTAACTCTTGTAATCATCTTTTTTTGCCATGAGTGGCTAAGTGCCTTGTGCACTTGCCTAGATGATGTTTGTTACATGAATCTTGATTGATTATGACTCTATGGTTCTAGTTCAATGAAAAGCTAATACTAAGATCGAATTGTACTTGTAAAAGTTTTCACAAACAAAAGAGTTGTCTAGTTTGGTTGATTATTAATGGTGTAATGGGTTGAAAGAGACATTGTTAGTCAATCAATTGTAAACCTTTGTCTATGAGGGTGTTACCTTATGTATTGACCATTTCATAAGTAACTTGGTTAAACTTAGAAAACTAAAAAGTGTAGTTGTCAATTACTTGTGAAATGATTACGAATCAAGTGATTGAATTGTGTTAGTCTTGATTGATCACACCTTAATATTGTTTTTGTCATCTTAAAATCTTGACGAGGATTGAAAGTGTTGAAAACAAGAAGATTAGTACACCAACTAATCAAATTAGAACACCATCTAATTTATTGATCATAATCGATTTGAACCATTGTCATAATCATATCAAGGGAATTGTGCAAACTAGTCTCGGCAAGTGTAGTTTTAATATATTGAATTTACATCATCATTATTTGCTTGCTATTAAAATCATTGATAAAGCTCGATTTTATATTCAACTCACGTCACATAAAAACTAAACAAATCCTTGTGAACGACCTCGGCTTACCATTTCACCTCTTACTACACACGGATGAGTATACTTGCTCGTATGTGTTTCGTTTGAATCATTGGTAGATCGTGTTTATAAATTTAAAACTTGCACTCGAAACGGGCACATCAAACTGGAACTTCACAACAGCTTCCAAGACTTATTAGCCGATTTATGGAGGTGGACAACCTGACGAAGATGGAAGAACAAGCAATAAAGATCGAGTTTCCGTAAGTTTTGTTACTATCCTTTCGTATTCTCCATTTCAGATTATGAAAAATGACCTTTATGACCTTCTTTATGCTCGGGTCGGGTATGGATCAAAAACATTCACTGTTCAACCCCACTACAAGCTCCATCCGGGAAAATGGATCAAATGTTGAAAGACCATGATCGACAAGTTCAGGAAGTATTAAGGCGCGCATGAGATAAAACCAAAGTGAGAAAAGTTCAAGCTGAGAATCCATTCTTTTCTGGTCGGTGACCCTTCAACACGCACATGTGTTATCAACACGTTGTAGGAAAATTCAGATATAATGAGAAACCTTTTAAATGTTTACACCCGACGCCTTCTTCTGTTTGTGATTTTGGAGCTCAAGTTCTGTGTTTGAAAGCGTGTTGAAATTTGATATCCTACGATGTGTCTGATGAAAGTTTTAAAAGAATTGGATTTTTGTTAAGTTTTTTGTTTCTTTTTTTTTCAACCTCTTTAGTTATTCGTTTGAACTTATGATGCATGAACAAACCATAGAATTTCAGATTTATGAAGTTTTTAGGACAATTTAATACAAGACTAAGCTATTAGGCATGATATTAGTTGCCGAGCAAGGTTACCTTGCAGGTTACATGGTTCACAGGTTTCGGGTTGTGTTTCAGGTAAAAGTAGAATCCCGTGTTTCCAGTAGGTGTTTCAAGGGTCATGTCTTTTGTTTTTGGTCTCTTGAACCTTTTATATCAATCTTTCTGATTTCCAACTATATGTTGCACATACTAAAATGAGATTGATGATCTATAGAGGACTTAATTGTGATATGTAGAAGGATTTTATAGACGAACTTTGTTTGATTTTCTATGAATCTTAAACATGGAGGAAAAGATGAAAAATTCTATGAAACATTCCAACGTGCAAACATTAATGTCCAGGTATGATTTCCTCAAAGGATTTTCTCCCTTCCACCCATCAAAACCCCTTTATGCTGGACTATGGGTGTTTGGCTACTGCTGCAACCATACCCAAACACCCCTTTTGTAGCAGAAATGTGAACATACAACTTATAACATATATTGTATACTATGGTAACATTTTCCTTTACATGTGTGATAATTGGTTTATCCAGTACACATGGCATGGATTTCATAACATACTGTTTTGTTTGGATTTATGTAATAAAAATTTAAAGTAGTATTTCGGCTAATGTAATGCATATAAAACATTTTTAAATGCAGAATTTTATTACTATATGATGTTCGAATTAGTATAGCAATGTACGTTGGATACTTAGGTACACATTTGTGTTCACACATTACAAATATTTTGAAGGCGCAGGCTTTCGATGAAAATGGTAAAAGTAAGTTATCCCTCAAATTGTGATCATTAGCTTTTGAGAGTATTTGAAAAAATAACCTTTTCAACACAAGTGTGGGTTTGGATACCCAAGTTTAGGAGTGAACAATAGGGTCTTCTTTGGTTGGCAAAAGTAAATGGAAATTGCATAGTAATGCCAAAAAATACCAAAAACTGCTACACTGTTAGTTAATGGTTAAAAAAAGTCCATGACTAAAAAGTTTAATATACATGATCTATTTGCTGCGTGTATTTTTAAGACAATTGGTATGTGTATTTTTATTGACCGGCTAAAATAGATATGGAACTAGCAGTAACTTTAAAGTTGGCATTCAACTAAACTTAGTAGTATCATTTTAATTATTTGTGTAGAAACTAGTTTAAGCATAAAGGTGCAGGTCGTTCCAACTGGGGAGCAGCTGAAATCCGAGGCTCACTCACTTGATCTTAGAGACTCAAATGAAGATCTTAAACAATATCGCTAGGGAAAACGACATTGTCCTAAAACTGGATGATTCGTCTCCGGTGCTCAAATAGGTACAAAATATTCAAACTAGATAAAATTACCTGAATTTTAACCGACCCATTCTGAAATTGTTGATAATTTCTTGTTTACATGGTGAGGGTGAGTCGAAAGCTAATGTGCCATGTGAATTTCCATCGACTAGACACAAACTGAAACTTCGACGTACTAACATATTAAGGTAAGCAAACATTTTGACCTTATGATATTTAGTAAACACCGCCACATAACCAAACAAGGACTGGGACTAGGAGTAGTTTTGTGATATGATTGTGACAGTACATATATGTGATATTGCATCCTGATGACAACACTGTTGTTCCGATGTTTGGTGACTGGGATGATAGTAATGGCTTCAGCTGAAGGGTACTCCCACATATTCAACAAAGAGCAAGAGGAAAAGCTCTTTTACTAAATTTAATTTACACCTGACCAGGTTTACTCAAACTTTATTCGACTAATAATGGAACGTCTCAAATGCCCCTCGTAATTTCTTATATGTTGCTTTTGCAGTACATACTTAAGGTTGCTACACGTTGTATTCATGGTTTCATTCCGATGGATATGCCTCCTCCATGTGGCCCACTTTGGTATATCCACTACAACATATAAGTTTTCTCTAGGTGTACTTAAAAATATATAAGCAACCCCATACTAACGCGAGCTTGGTAAGTTCCTTTACTTTATTTTGAGGTTCTTTAAAAAAAAGGTTTTATTTTATATACACGAACCTTGTAATTAAAGTAGATAAATGTTATTCAGGTGTAGTGAGGCCACTAAGCTTTACAAACTAATACCATATACAAGCTGGAAAAGGCACCATGTGCGTCGACGTCAAGGATCTCCCTTTAGGTAAGTGGATGCACAAATGTTGAAGTAATTATCATGTTAGTAATACCTAAAATTGTAATATGTATATGCAGGCAAGGAAGTATTATCGGAACGAAGATTAGGAATAGGGCCCAAATGACTATAAGTTATGGGCAAACAATTGCATTTGCAGTCATGGAACCACATAAGAAATAACTAACATGTGTGTATCTTCAGTGACTTCAGTGACATTGGTTGCCTCGCTGTTCACTTTCGGTATTCAGATGTGCATTTGTAAGACCTTCTTTTAACAGCATTAAGGCTATGATGAGTTCTAACGGGTCAGTTTAAAGATGAGATTGCCCATATCTTGGCATGGCAGCCTGTTAAGGTTGCAGCCATGGTGGGCGCATCCGTCTTTTTGCCAATTGCTACCCTATCTGAGCCTGTCTTTTGTGACGTAAGAGACACGAGAGGTTTCTTAGATAAACTAAATAGATGTATGGGATTATAGGAGGCTTTGATGATTCTCAGTACATTTGATTAAAGGTAATGGCATTTGCATTTTATATAGTTTAGTAGTATACTGGATTAAATAATTATCGTTGGTTTTACTCAATATCTTTTTATTAAGCAACTGAGGCTTGAATATTTACTCAATATTTTTCAAACTTGATTGCAGTTGGAACTTTTGTATCCAGGCTGTCTGTCATTTACACAGTGCCAATCAAAGCTGCATGAGCAAGTAGTAGAGTATTTCAGTTTCTGGACCTTGTTCCTTCGATGCCAGACTCGACATTTATAGTTCTGAAATGATGGGCCTTGCGTTAGTAACTAAATCTGCTTATGCCTTGGGACCGAATCTGGGAATAATTGCTTTCATTAGAGAACTGTTGGTTGTTCCAAGCAATTGAAAGCCTATGCAGGCATCTTTTACTTTCAGTCCAAGTGTTTTTAGATGCTGTAATTCTTATGGTTGTAATGTTACACTCCATGTGTTTAGAATCTTGAAATGAATTGTACTGTGGCAATGAATGAGATTTTTTTCCCAGTCCAAAGGCGATGTGGTATGTGACGGTTTGACATCTCTAACATTATATGACAATGTAAAGTCATTTGCTTTAGTTAGATTATTTTGTAATCGAATAGAGACACATAAGATAGATTAACACCAACATAATAATAGTATTCATAACAATGGCTTCGACTTCGGACCTCTTTTTTTTTTGTTGACTAACGTATACACCCCGCGGCAACGCGCGGGCCTATATCCTCGTTTGAGATGTAAGGGAGTTTATTTCATATTTGGAGATTAAATCAAATTTATATAAATACAAATTTACTGCAAGTACTTTTCTTTTAAGAAAAATGTATTTCAGAAAATAATTATATATTATTCGAAACAAGGATCAAAATAAGGGCCCGTTTGGTTTGTAGGTGGGTTTAGAATTGTATTTGGGAAAAGTTTGAAAGATTTGGAAAAGGTTTGAGAAAAAAGTAAGAGAGAAAAAATATATTTATTATATATAATTAGATTTAAAATAGTATGAATAAATTTTAAAAGACATAAATTATTAGTTAAAAATAAAAGTACACAAGTTAGTGAGAGGGACCCATTTTATTTAGGAATATGACAAATCATTTGTCAGGAAAGCATAGAAAATGTCAGTAACCCATAGAGAGGGGTGACTTTTGTGGAATCCATTTATTTGGTACCCAATATTTTATACTTTAGTACCCAATCCTAATGGTAAATTACCTCATACCAAACGACACCTTGGTCCCTGTTATACGCATTTCTTTGTTGTCGACTAGTCAACTTCCTATCCTACATAACCAAACCTTTACAATATTTCATAATCATGTAATAAAAACCAAACCATGATCATTTCAAACAATTTGATTGAATCAGATTGAATTGGAGAATGGCGGGTCGATCAGGATCATCGATGATGATGACAGTAACAAACACTCCGACGAAAGATCTAGCATACACAAACAGCGTGTATTGTTCATCTTTCGATCTCCGTCAATTCACTGTACCTGGATCTTATCTCGCTTTTGTCTAGTTGGTGACGTCTTCGTTTTATCCGCTACATATCCTTTTAACCCTATTATTTATTACTACTGTGTCATAGCTGTTACTTTTGATGATTGTTTATTTGTTTGTGTTTATTATTACCCAACACATAATGTCCAATGGTTTCTCATCTTCTTTTTCATATTGGAGTAAACTTCCCAACTATCTAGTTACACCACATCACCAAATGTTTTAACCATCTAATCCTCGGCTAACTGAGTTGGTTAACCTTATCCCACTTTAAGTGTTGGAATGATATTGTAAAGGTCATAGGTGAAGTGCAATTAGGGGTTTAACATGAGTGGGACTTTGTAAGAAAGCCAAGAGTTGGGAAAGACTCTGGTGCACCAGGCTGACACACCAGCCCACCAGAGACTGGCCAGCTCTTGGGGTTTCTTATAAATACCCCTCTCGTCTAGTTCATTCCTCACATCTAGCCAAAACATTCTTTATCTCTATTTTCCCTTCTCTCAACCCTCTAAGTCTACTATCTTATTGTGTTCTAACTTCTCTTCTTATCATCTATTGAAATAACACTTAATTCCGCAAGAGAGACATACAAGAACTTAATCCACTCTTGTTTATTGTGTCGAGGGTTTTCTTCTCTATACTATTTCTACTAGAATCGAGTCTCTATGATAGGTTACGTTTCAAACAAACAAACACGTATAATCATTTGTACGGGTGTATAAAGTCTTGTACCTTGGTGGTCTAGCCTAGATCGGGTGAAGGTCTAGTTTGGGTTTGATACTTGCGTGGGCAAGTTCTTTGTGGTCTTAGCGGTAAAGTCAAATCACAAGATTCTTGTGGGTGGTTTTCGAGGGCAGAATACCGCTGGGAGTAGCTCATCTTAATGAGCGCCGATCTTTGTACATATTGGTGGATTGAAGTTGTAGCGGTTTGTAACCCACCATAAGGATTATACTTAGTGAATAGTATCGGTGTCGTGGATTCGTAACTAGACGTACGGATGGTATAAACCCCATCCCGAACCAGTATATATCGTGGTCTCTCTCTCTCTCTCTCTCTCTCTCTCTCTCTCTCTCTCTCTCTCTCGTAACTCTCTTTATATTGTGGTTGTGGTTGTGTTGTGCAAATATACTTATACACTCGTTGAGACTCGAAGTTATTAAACTTCAAATTAGTCAAAAAGACAATGTAGAAAACTAGAAGGGGGGGGGGGGGTGAATAGTTTTACCGATTAAAACTTCGTTTTAAAACTTTTAGATCGACTTATGTCAATCTAGTTTTGACGTGTTGGATATTGATAGTAGAAAAGCATATAAAACTAAACTACGAGAAAGAGATAGAGAGACACAACCATAACACAAGTATTTATAGTGGTTCTGCTACAAGGACACCTTCCTTGCCCTACTCCACTCCCCGAGTACCCAAATCGAGAATTCTGTAAACACTAGACAAGACAAACTCCTTTCACCGGCGGAGAAGCCTTCACAACGTCGCTTACACTTTATCTGGTACAAAGCTAAATACCGAGCTCTTCCACGAGGTAGAGCCAAACCTTTGTCGCCTACACTTTATCTGGTACAAGGCTAGATACCGGGTTCCATTACAAAGGTGGAACCACTACCCGATCAACACTTCTAGCACAACACAACTAAAGGAACCAACGTCCTTTTACACCTAACGACTCAACACATCTACAACACCCTTGAGAAGAAGAAAGAACAACAAGATACACTTCTGTGATCTTTTGAAGAAGAAGAATCCTAGCAACTCATACCACGAGCTTGCAAGTCTTCGAGAGAGGTCGTGATCTCGCCTTTAAGAGGAACCTAGAGAATCACAAAAAAAGACTACATAGAATAATCCTTGGATATGAGGTTAGAGAGTTTAGAACATAGAGAGAAGATATGTCTAAAAGGGGTAAGAAGCAAGAGAGAAATGGCTCACTATTTATAGGCAAACTGAGCACTGTTCACCCGGATCCGGTGGATCCCTTCTCAAAGGGATCCGGCCAGGGATCCGGGTATCTGGTATCACCAGTCCGGATTTTGGGTTACAATTCCGGGCTTTGGGTTATGGGTTATGATCCATGGATTATGTGATGTCATACATGATGTCAAAGACATCTTGGGTCATGGGTTATGTACTTTGGGTTATGGGTTATGGACTTTGGGTCATGGATCATGGGTTTTACCCATTTTGGTGTCATGCATGATGTCATGCAATAGGTGATGGGTTATGGATCAAGCTTCATGGGTTATGGGTTATGGACTTGGTTTTGGGTCATGGATAGTCCAAGTATTTACTAGTTTATTTTTACAAGTTGCATGTATTTTATAAAATGTAAGTAACTAAGTTACTTAAGTGTTTTTATAAAATGGTTTTGGTTTTATGTAAACTTGTTAACTAAACATGTTTAAGGTTTATTTTTTTAGTGAAATGAGTTAGTAAAATTTTGGCTCAAAGCGTTACGTATTTTATTTATCTCGTTAAAATGATTTCACGTTTGTTATCGACAAAACATTAGAAGATCGTAAAATATAAATAAACATGTTAGTGCAAATATTACGATATTTAATCTATACAGTCTCGTTTGTTTTGATTGATGACAAACCATGTAACTTGTAATATATAACGTAAAATGTACAAGTTACTCGTAATCATATTTTGTCTCAACATACATTCAACATCTCTCGACGACTCAAGTCCTTGTATGCTACAACACAGGTTCGTACATGTTTGTTATGTTGCGTTATGATCAAAACCCAAATAAACCATTAAACACATCTAGTAAAATAGTTTATATAAAACCAAAGTCATTTTTATGAAACACTTATAAGTAATATTTATTACTTACATTTTCATAAAATACATTCTTTAGAATCAACTAGTTAAATGTAATATACTAGTAAAATGGCTTGGACTATCCATAACCCAAAACCCATGACCCATGTGCATTAATGTGCATAACCCATCATGCATGACATCACAATGGGTAAAACCCATGACCCAAAGTCCATAACCCATGACCCAAAGTCCATAACCCATGACCCAAGATGTCTTTGACATCATGCATGACATCACATGACCCATGGACCATAACCCATAACCCATGACCCATTACCCATGACCCATTACCCAAATAAAGAGGAGCATCGTCGGATCCCTCGCGGATCCCTTGGTTTACAAGGGTTTCAAAGGGATTCGGGTGAACAGTAAACAACTTCTTCTTTTTGCCTATAAATAGCGAACCATTTCTCATCATTTAATCACACCTTTCACACACTTTCTCTCTACCATTTCTAACACATTTAGACCAGTAGGAAAACATGTAAAACACCTTCTTTCTCATATGATCATAATGCTTCTAACTCTCATTTTGTTGTAAGCATACTCCCAAAGTGATCCTCCAAAGCAAGCCTTAAGATCTTGCTTCCTTACCTACTGAAGTGATCCTCCAAAGCAAGCTTAGAGATCTTGCATCCTCATCTACCACAACCATACATACATGAAGATCTATCAAAACAAGCCTAGGGAACTTGTGATCTTCATTGAAGGCTTTCTATTAAAGGAAGTTCATTTAGTTTAGTCATTCATATCCATTAGACACATTGTCTTGGATCTTCTCTTGTATATTCTTCTTGTATCTCTAACTAGATTAAATGGTTTATGTGTTTGTGCCATAAAACACAAGGTTTGTTATGTTGGGCCACAAAACATAACGGGTGTCATAGTTGTGTTGTGTAGATTGGTGTAGTGGGGCATTGGCTCCTCATGATGTGTTGTGTTGATCGGGTAGTGGTTTCTCCTTTGTAATGGAACCCGGTATCTAGCCTTGTACCGGATAAAGTGTAAGCGACGAAGGTTTGGCTCTACCTCATGGAAGAGCTCAGTATCTATCCTTGTACTGGATAAAGTGTAGGCGATGTTGTGTTGGTTTGGTCCGCCGTGTTAAGGACCCGGTATTTAGCTTTGTACCGGATAAAGTGTAAGCTATGTTGTGTAAGGTTTCTCCGCTGAGAATGGAGCTTGTTGATCTAGTGAAGTAACTCTCGAGTTGGATACTCGAGGAGTGGAGTAGGGCGAAGAGGAGCTTCGTGACCGAACCACTATAAATCCTCGTGTTGGTTTGCGTATCCTTCTTACTTATCGCTTTACTTTTATTCTTATATTGTTGATTGTCTTTGTGTTGACACTTTACATATTACGTCAAGCTTGATCGGCAATTTTTCATAAGGATGTTTTTAGAAAAGAAATATAAACCAGACTAATAATGGCGAAACTTGCTTTATACTATATTTGATACAAAATTTTTTAAGTTTGAAACGGAAACGCATTCACCCCCCCCCCATCTACCGTTTCTACCGTTTCCAAAATTGGTATTAGAGCAGGTTGGCTCTAGTTTTAAAGCAAATGACTTTTTAAACCGAGTAAGGTCCTTGTATCAAATTTTCGGTGAAGTCAAGCATAATATGAAAAGTGTTTTGTTGATTTTTATTGTTTGAAGTTTTGTTGTTAGATATCTTGTTATTCTAGCTCGAATAAAGATTAAAATGAGTAATATAAGTTCACTAAAAATCTACAAATGTTAAACCTTTTCATCGGGTCAAAATATGTGTTTTGGTGAATCTGTGTCAAATCCGCGGATCCCTTTGTTATCAAAGGGCGGATCCCTTTTGGAAGGGATCCAGCGGATCCGTCTGCACAGAGGAGAGATTTTGATAAACTTCAAAAATTCACAACTAATTAACCGTAAGTCCGTAGAAGTCGTGCCACCTATCGTTTTAAAGGTATTTGAGTCTACTTTCATATGAAAATAATTTCATAAACTGATTCAAAACAAAAATTTACAGAATCCTTGATTTATAATAGAAAGTCATTTTTTGGTTATAACATTTTCACAAACTCTTGGTCTAATTGGAGACGAATGTTTTCATCTTTGAATATTAATGTGTTTTCTTTTGAAACTAAAGCTTTGTCATATTTAAATATAAAGGAAACTAATCAAGCTTGGTATGCATGTTTATACTTAACACAAAGTGATAAAAAGAACTTTCGTATGCTATGCTAAATGATTAATTGCTTTGCCTTGCACTACTTGATCGTATGCTTATCTCAAATAGTTTTGTGCTTGTTTGTTTGTGTAACATATGTGTTTTCCTTGCCATGTTATTCATTTGCTTGTGTGTCAAGTTAGTAATATTTACTAATTAATGTGCTATTTGAAGGCGTGTTTGGGATAACATCTAGTTGTGTTGAAAATGTTATTTTCTTAAATACTTGGATAAGTCATATAAGTTGAATAATGTTTAAAACATGTAATATGCTATATGAGTTCCTGTTGAGTTTGTTATTTGTGCAACATAAGTGTATTATGTGCTTATATGTTAATTTATTTATTGATTTCATCTTTTCTTGTGTTGTTTTCTAAAACGACAAGAATGTACATCGGATCATAACCCACATTTGTGTTGATGATGTACTTTCCCGTGTTCTTCTCCATGATCGCATTCCAAGCTTCATAGTAGGATTGACAACTTGATTGTTTCATCCGAAATACTCAAGTAGATTATTTTGCAATGCAAATATAATTGGTCATATCCGAAAATCCAAACTCAAGCTTCCCAACAACATAATTTGAAACCCCACATCCCACACTCTATATTGAAACATATTGTTTGCTTCCGCCTTTAACTCTAAAAACCATCACACCAATTTATAAACCTTTTAACATGACATCTTCGTCACCTTAGTTGTTATGCATAATGATAATAAAACGAAGCAAAGTATCATCATTGTTACTCTTCGATAGGCCATTGTAGGAATACAAATTTTCCTAACTTGAGAATGAATACTGGAGAACTTATTGCACTAGAAACTCAATTTGACCTAACGGTTGAATTGCTTCAGAGAAGTTGGGTATGTGGAATCACCCGTAAAAATGGTCGTGTTTAGCCTTAATTGAGCACCGCTAGTAATAGTCTCATATTCATTCTCTCACTTGAAAAATCTCTACTCCTATGTTTTCCTAAAGTAAGTTTACAATGGCAATACTTTGCATTGTCTTAGGATTACTAATTTTGATTTTTCTTTTGTTAGTCAATCACAAACCACTTGCCTCATCAAGCGATTATCTTGCTTTGATCGAGAAGAGATACATGACTTCAAGGATGAAGTTCATTGTATGCTAATCACCATCCGTAATGACTATACTTAGCTCATCGCCTTCATTAAACCGAAACAACCTTCTAAACAATCTACTTCCTTATCTTCTTTATCTTTTGTTAAACTCATTATGTTGAATGTCCACCAATTATGGGGGAGGGAAATTCATTCACATAATTATCTTTTAAGAACGCATATACATGTGTCTCTTACTCTTCTAAACACATAGGTAAACATCTCTTAGCTAAAACCAACTCTCTTGCTTCAAGCCTTTCTAATCCAACACTTACTCTTCATCAATAGTTCATTAAAAGAAGAACACGTCATGATTTTGACAACTCCTTCACCTCCCACCTCACCAAATGCTCTCTTAAATAATCTTGAAGATTTACCACCTCTACCATCCATCATCTCATTAGAACACCTAGCTAAACAACCTCCACCAATCTCCAACATCATGGATGTTGATCACTCTCTTCCAAACTTTCCACCAAACCTTCCGCAACCAACTTGGATGGATGAATCTCTACCACCTCTTCCTCACCATATCTTTTGCGAACATTGCCAAAGCTCTAGGGATCTAACTGTAGAAATTAAAGGACAAAACGCGATTCATTCTAAACCACCTTAGAAGAACTACTTAGGACTCTGAAAACAACTCCACCTTCTAAAGCCTAGGATTGTCCTAAACTAGCACGTCACAAATCTATTGTTTAGAGCACTATCACATATCCTCTTATCTCTCAACACATACCTTACACATCATTGTTAGTGCATTTTCCCTTTTACTCGTAAATCCAACTTATATAGGCTAGAAGCACTTAAATACACACCAATCCTACATTTCCCTGTCTCAGTTATCCGAATCCCTTAGCTAGTGCTAGCCGGATCCCTTTTGAGAAGGATCCGGTGGATCCGTGCAAACAAAGCAGTTAATAACATACTCTTTCATTTATAATCTTCCTTTCTCCACTTAAACACTAGCTCAACACATAGGTTTATCGGTTTCTTTTAAGGCCTTGTTCTATAGTCTTTCTCTTTAAAGCTTGTTGCGACATTCATGGAAGAAGAAACTTTTTATGTTTATAAATGTGTTCCGTATATGTGACTATTTATGTGTTTTCTTTGGTTTCCATGATATTATGTGAACAATTTATCTATTTGTACTAGTTGAAAAATTTGTTTTCCTTTTGTACTAACTCATTTTGATTTGTGTAGGTTGACAATGGTCGAGTTCATCATCAAGTCAATGTGTGCTCATTCATACATTTATCATACTCCTCATCTTGCATTATCTTCACCAACTTCTTCCACTACTCATAGAGTCATCATGTCTACCACCACAACTCCATTCTATCAAACCATCGCTTTCATCTCTTAAACCAACATCTTCTAAACCTACACCCACACCCAAAAACACTTCCATGTCTATACAACCTACACGAGTTTCACCTCTTGAACCTCGACTTCTCTCATTCTTCACCTCACCTCATCCTTTCTTGAACTCTCTAGAAGAGTCACCTCAAAGAACTAACAATCTTCAACCACAACCTACTTGTGTCAACCACATCCTACCAGTGTCTCACTAACACTACAATCCATGGTCGTTGAACCATCTTCCACAAACATCTATGTTGTCAAAAGCCAAGTGAATTTCGTAATGAAATGCGTCTCATTCCCAAATACATTCTTTCTACCTTGAACAACCTTACAACCTCTAAACCAACTACGATGATGCAAGTAGTAGGATTATTATCTTCTTGACACTAATCTTTTCTTTGTAGGTTCACATATACACTTTGATGTGTATGACACTCTCGTCTATGGATGAAATATTACACTAATCTTTTCTTTGTAGGTTCACTCATATACATGGTTTTTTATATGGCATACTTATCTCCGGATGAGGTTTACTCATCTTTTTGTAGGTACTTCTTAACACCCTCGAGCTAGGGGGAACTCTCGTCAAGCACATATAGAGTGCATCGTCTAAGGACGAATATAGTTTTGCACTAATTCTTATTTTGCAGATTTTCAAAAACACATTTGGATTACTTAAACGCCCTCAACAAGGGGGAGCTTTCGTCATAGCATAATCGTTGCACATTTTGCAATGATCTCGTCTCCCTAATTACTTGACGCCCTCATCAAGGGGGAGCAAACTTGCATTTCTTCACTTTCTTTTTCTCTTCTTATCTTATCTCATTATAACTCTTCTCATTTCCTCTAATCTCTATTATTCTTTGTGGGAAACTAGAAGGGGGGTTGAATAGTTTACCGGTTTAAAAACTTCTTTTAAAAATCTTGTTTTAAAAGTATGCTATTGGAAACTTTGATTCGAACTCTATGTGTAATCAATCAACACCAATATGAACTACACACTAAGCTAAGTAATAATAACAAATAAAAGTAAAGAGTAGAGTTGGAAAGATCAAACCGAGTCAGAGGATTTATAGTGGTTCGGCTACGAAGCTCTTCTTCGCCCTACTCCACTCCCCGAGTACCACACTCGAGAGTTTCAAACACTATATCAACAACCTCCCTTCAGGCGGAGAAAACCGTACACGTCGCTTATCCTATTACTGACACTAAGCTAGATGTCGAGTGCTAATCTTAGCTAGCACCAATCTACCAAGGTCCACGTGACCAAACACTCAAGCCCAGTGGCTTCAAGAGATCACCAAGATCTCAACACGATCACAATGATCAACACTCACTTCACTCTACTCGACTAACACTAACCTAATGACCCTTGATCTTCTTGATCAATCACACAAGCCCAATGGCTTCAAGAGATGTTCACTATCTCTATAGATCACACTTGATCTTCACTCTCACTCACAAAAAGAAAATAAACTTGATGTATGCTATGACACAACAAGGTTGTAACAAGTGTTACAAAAACCTATCAACTATAACTCTAGTATCTTCTTGATTACTTGAGTTCTTCTCTTGCTAATGAAGAGGGATGACAACACCTTGTATCAACTTGGATACTTGTGTTCTTCTCTTGCTAGTGAAGAGGTATGAAGAGGATCACTTGAAGGATGATTGGATCACTCTTGAAACAAAGAAAAACTAATCTAAATGAACCTAAGAAGTGAAAGGTGTGAGAGGATTTAGCTAAGGGATTTTTCTGTGTGTGAAGGGTGCCTAAAACTGTGAAAGGGGTTGGTATTTATAGGCAAAGAAAATCTGAACGTTACAGAAAAATTAGTACGGACGGCTCCTTTAAATAACCCACGGCTCCGTTAAATTTAACGGTACCGTGGAGCCGTGGTAGACTAGGACGCTTCAAATTTTGTCTTTTCTGGTGAAAACTTATTTGGGGAAGGTTGGAGCTGATTTTGGGGGGAAAAATAGCTGTTGTGATTTTCAAACTAATTTTTCCATTAAAACATTTCTTAATATTTCAAAAATAATTTGTCATGTGTATTTTTGAAAAAATGTTTTGTCCCATTTAAAATGTGAATTTTCAAAACATAAATTCACTTCTTTGATCACTAGTTCAAGTTGTAACTTTGTTCAAGAGTGATTTGCGTAGAAACGGGATCTTCCGATTAAAAACTTGTTAACGTTAATTTTAACGTAACGTGAGTTCACATTTTGTCATCCTCAAAACGTGAAGTAATCGAAAGATATAAATAACGTTTTTAGAACATTATTTGCATCAACATTCTTATTTCTCTCTAACATCAGATCCAAGGATCATTCTTATAGCTTTCTTGTAGCTTTCTTTCTCTTGTGTTTCTCAAGGTTCGTCTTACAAGACGAGATCATGATTCTTTCATAAAAGTCTTCCAAGCTTCAAGAAAAGTGTTGCTAGACTTAGGGGAGCAATAAGGGGTTTTCAATTTAACTTCACTAGGGATGATGCAAGCTCGCCATTCTTGGGAGAAGTAAAGTCTAAGTCCAAAGATACACCCTTTTTGTTTCGACAAAAGGGGGATAAGAGTGTAAACGAAGAAGGTAATGTAAAGGAAGTACAGACACAAGTAAATTTAACATTTTACCTATCTATTTGTAACACCCCCTAATTACCGCAGCGGAACAGTAGAGTTAAGGGGGTATTACTTCATAATATAGATCAAGGTATAGAAAACAACCTCTAAATGAGACATTTTGAAAAGTTATCATTCAAATTATTAAAATCAGAGTTATGACAATAAGTTCCAAAGTAAAGTTACATAAAAGTTTTCAAAGTGTATCGAATGATAAAGATAAGATATGAGTCTTCAAAGTATGCAATTGACTCTAGAATCCATGCTTCCACTATCGCCTTCATAACCTGAGATAAACATGCTAAAAAGTGTCAACCAACGGTTGGTGAGTTCATAGAGTTTAGTTTAAAATGTAAAGTATTTGAATAAAGATTTCATAGCAAAGGCCTTATAAATCCACTCAGTCCTAAGCCCCGCCCATATAAGACTTGCAACCTGTGTGTTTACAATCCACCGCCAACATAGTATGAATAGTTTAAGTACGAATGTGTATAGAACTACGTATAATGTATGAATAGGACTAAACTAGAACAAGTACAGATGTGTATAGAAATACGTATCAATGTATGAATATGGCAAGTACAGATGTGTATAGAAATACGTATCAATGTACGAACATGACAGATGTGTATATGAATACGTATCAATGTCATAAATGCGTCAAGTAATTCAAATATGTCAACAACGCATAATGTATAAGCGAACATATATGTATATAAATACGAATCATGTAACAAGTATTTTGCAAAAGTAAATAAGTATAGTTTGAGCATGTATCTCCCCCAAAGAGTTGTTAAACAATTTAATGATAGAAACGGAGGGGCTATGACTCACGGTAAACTGTGAAAGTTTCTAAAGTATTTGTAAACGTAAATAAATATAGTTTGAGCATGTATCTCCCCCAAAAGTAAATCAAAACGTATAAAAATAGGGGCTATGAATCTCACCTTAGTTGTAAAGGTCAAAGTATTGTGATGTTATGTCAATAGTATCACGGGAACGGCTCCAACACACGACCTGAATAATAGGGAAGTCTGAGATTTCGATGGTTTTAAGATTGACTTGATTTGTGAATAATGATTGTGAAAGAATATCGGACAACGAATCGGACTGTGATGTGAATGAATGATATGCTTAAAGTTCAAAAATAATATTATATATAATATTATCTTGTTTTTATGTTATTTAAATCATAAATATCGTTTCCTCGAAAGAGTTTAAATAAATCGTTAAGTTAATCGTTAAAAACCGTTAATATGAATAAATAAAATGAAAAACGTCTAAATGAAATAAAAAAAATGATATACGATTGCATGAAACGTAAAATAAATAAAATGAAAAACGTCTAAATGAAATAAAAAAAATGATATATGATTTAAATAAATAGAAGTACGATGCATGATACATTGAAATTGATATATATATATATATATATATATATATATATATATATATATATATATATATATATATATATATATATATATATAACAGGAGGCGTTACACGTAGATAATGCCACATAAATGCCACCTCAATGCCACATAATCATAAAAATGCCACATAATCATAAACTATGCCACTTGGCATTTCTTGCTGCAGGAAAAATCGGACAGAAATTATGTTAAAAATTTGTACTTGGTGAGATTCGAACTCTAGACCATGCATATATTTTGTGGTATGTTAACCACTGAACCACCACAATTTTTTGAAGAGATTTTGTAACTCAAACTCTATATAGGATAACAAGTAATTATCTCTTTTAAAACTTACATATCTTTTTCTTTTTTGACTGATCACATAAAAAAAACATACGCCTCTTTTCCTCAAAACCCTAATGATGAAAAGAGGTACGTATCAATGAATTCATTCCCAATTCATGAAGAGGTTTAGCTGTTTCTCTGTGTTAACAACATGTGTATTCTCTCTCAGGTTCATAAAACATAAAAATGTAATGCTATATTGATCAATCATGTGATTTTTGATATTTTGTGTGGATCTCGGCCTTTATTTTTCAGATGAAGCCAAGTATTGTTCGTGCTTCAGATTAATTTTGATGCTCCCTTCTGCCATGTGCTAAGCTAGGAATATCGAGTTTATTTGCTTCCTCAAAGTAAGTAACTTTTTTCACAAATTCTTCTTATATGAAATTTCTTGACAGCAAGAAGCTTATAGCAGCTGCTGATATAAGAAAAATAATGTTTGACTTTGATATGTCCGATACAAGTACGTAATCAATTGACCGCTGGCTATAAGACTACCCGATATCCAGGGTTATGAGCTTATGACCAAGACGGCTTTAGATAATAGACGAGCTCGGCTAGATGGTCTGGAATACTATCAGGGAAAAAAACATAATAGCAACCAAGTAATCAAAACATGATCGGAAGCAAACACCAAATAGGGCTTTCTCAATCAAACAACCAAACACAAATGCAATATCAAAATAAAATGACTCCAACGACTTATATGCCCGGCGGTCCAAGACCCCAAAGAGGTAGTCGATGTAGTTCAGTAACTAATCTTTGTTAATGTAAGTAATTTGAGCTTTTAGCATGTGATAGGGAGCATGTAGTGTATCTGTGGATATTGTTTGAGCAATGTTGATCAACAAAGATATATTTTGCGATTGTATAGAGCTTGGTTAATGATAACTGATTTAGTGTTTAGAAGTTCGGCTAATGCATAATAGTTAGTGGCCCCTTAGTTATGTAATGCAAAGTTTCCACCTATGGAAAATCTTTAGAGGTGTTGATACAATATGAAGATGTTGAATTACGAAAGTCATTCGTTGGCGATTGGATCTGATTCTGATAGCCTCCGTGCAGGGGTTTTCGTTGTTGATCATGCCCATTCAGGCCATTCTATTACTACTGAGCGAATGGCGCATGACATCACTCAAAATAGCTCCCGTTGTCAACCAACGGTGCCTTTTCAGATTCACAGTGACCCGGCACCCGACAACAACAGTTTTGCAGGTTTTGCTCCCATACTATCTTTTACTTTGTGCTTTCAGTTTTCATTTGTTTAAATTTGTGCTTAATCATTTTCTCAGTATTTAAATAATTTGTCATTGGTTACAGGCCTACCGAACATACCACTGATCTTAGATTTTCAGTCAGGGGACTTCCACTGAAGGTTGTCCTACCTCTCTAAATGCCCGTGAATGTTCTGAAAGTTCTTCGGCACACGCGTGGGACTGGATTTAATAGTGAGCATTAACAATAGTTTTGAGACGAAACTATGTGCAGACGTGCGTAGATGGGAGCATTTTGCTGTTAGCCTAACGTGATGTATCATGTTTCTTGTAGGTGTGGGTTGCGAAAATTACAATGTTTCGGCCTCCAACGAGCGGCAAATTCGTGGTTTTTCCCAAGGTATGTAGAAACGCACCCACCCTTGCTGTTAAGCAACTAATATTTTTGACATCCCGTTGCCAACAAATTCTAATGCTTTTGTTACCGATTCTTATATGAAAAACTATCAGATCACCAGTCAATGTGGCTGATGGCAGGATAATAGGTGATCACGAGCTCATCTCTCCTCTATGGAAAGAAAGAGGGGATGATACGTGGCGTGGTATATAACTGATCGTTTAGTCAATGAGACGTACGTAAGTCGACATAGCTCCATGTATATGTTCTTTTGAGCTAGAACCAATCAATAGAATGAAGTGAAATCTGCCTCTTTTTGCCTTTTCAAAAATTATAGAGTATATGTTTTCTGTCTAAAATGGTATGTCTAACTTGGTTATTGACTGCTGTAGCACGACCAAATTCAGTGATGTTCATGAAGTCTGTAACAAAATGCATTAAAGTATTTAGTCCAGGTATGATGCGATTATCTTTGATTTATACACACAACTAATTACTATCTAGCTATTCGACTTATTAGGATTTTTTTTTTTTTTTTTTTTAATTATTTTTTTTTGCAGCGAAAAGCCTTAAAAGTACAAGATCAGGTTACGAGACACGTGATGCAGAGCAAGTAGTTTAACAGTTGATTACTTTGATAACATGGTGCAAGTATAATACTTAGTGGTCTTATGATATGATACAGTAGTAATTAGCGCAAGTTCTTTTGTTCCTTAATCCCAGTTTATTATGGTGTTGTACTGAAACATACTTTCTTTTTGTGGGTTACAGCTAATGGCATGGTATTTCCAATCAACCTTATGGTGGAGAAAACGTATTTATTTTACCGGGGTAATCCCCTTTACCATAAAAAAAATCATTACCTAATGGCATGGTATTTCCAATCAGCCAGGTATGTACAACATTACGAATGTAAATTTTTATAACAAATGGCTAGGTTGATTGGCCTGGGTAGTTTGTAGTTATGGGTTCTTGAAAGTTTCGTTCTACGGGTACATTTTTTCTTTCTAATCAAGATGGCATAATCCTAAACATGATATATTACACAACATAATTATACAACTAGCTTAGCTCAAAGTGAAATTAGTATTTGTTACATGTATGCATCTATGTAATATGCATAGTGGGTCCATATGATGGAGAATGTATTGCAAGCAGTCTTCAGCTACGGAACCTATTGTCACTAATTATTAATTGATTATGTATTTGTAAGCGGTCTTTGAGCGTCACGTAGAACGGGTCGCGGGTTAGTACTCCTATATATCTTTAAGTTGGCTTCTTGGCAGCAGTAACTATAAAATGTCCAAAAGGTTGTAAAATAAGTTATGTTAATAATTAGACGTTTATGGGTTTATAAGTTGCTTATTAACATACCTTAATATGTTCGTTTTTATTGCAGGTAGACTGTTGACACCCATGGTATGGTAGGTCATGCGGCATCTGAACATAGGATCTGTAAAGAAACTATACCATTTGAAATTCAGATAACCTGTAAAATGACCAAATTACCCCTGAAACCATAAAACCTAAATACATAACTTATAAAATTCTGAAATGATTCCAAATTTCTGAAAACGAACTACATATGAAACAAAATAAATTCTGGGACAACATTATATTATTTTGAATGTCCAAAAATTATAAATTCACACATATGCTTATATATAATCCGAAATAATAATTAATTAAATTAAATATATTTATAAAATCATTTTAATTAAGATATATATCAAATTAAATTAGGAAAATGATACCAAATCAAATCCTTTTGATTTTTATCTGATTTAGGCCGGTTCTTAAGCCCATTCCCCCTCCTAAGTCGGCACTATTCTATTTATTTAACAAATTCTATTATTTTCTAAAACCTTTAACCGAAACCCTAAAGTTCGACACAAACAAAAATCCCTCATCCCTCCATTCGACTTCTGGACCTGATCTAGTAATTTTATAGAGTTCATTGAGGTGTAAGGGAGCTAAGAAAAATAGGAATCGGATTGTAGAAGCTTGGTTCGAACGTGGGAAATTCTTTTGTGTCGATTATTCAATCCGTGAGGTATTAAATCCATTCGATCAAATCACACGTTCTAAAATCATTTTGGTATTTTTCTCTTGCTCCTTATATCATATATAATCTTTATAAAATGCTCAAATCGATTCATGCATGCTTGATTTATCATACGGATTAAAAAGATAAAAAACACATCTAAAATCCAAACCGATCTATGCAAATTTTCTGAGGCTTGTTCATAATTTTTATGAGTTCTATGATGATCATATAAGTCTGGAAAAATAGCCTTTTGATTTATTAAAACCGAAATGATCTGTGGTGAATTTATCTTATAATCGGATTTAAAGAAAAAGAAAGAAAAAAAATTAGAAAACCCTAGCTATTCGATGAGGGTTTGGTTTTCTGGATTTAATCTGATCATTTAAGGTTTTAATGATGTTTTAATAATTGTAAAATGAATGGAACAATTAGGGTTAAGTTTTGTTGAATTAAAATGCAAACCGATTTGAAATAAAAAGTATAAGGGTGTGTTTTGCCAACTTTGAAACTTGTAGGGTATTTTTGTAATGTTATATAAGTCTGTGGGAATGTAGGAAAAATATAACATAAGGGTCCTAAGTGTAAATATTGCAATAAAAGAAATTTAATTGTAATTTTATGGGTCGAATTGTAATTATTTAAAGTAGAGGGACTAAAATTGTAAATTCTGGAAGCTTGATGTTATTCTGTGTAAATAATGTTATTAAGGGTGTAATGTGTAATTTTGAGTATTTATGGGCTTGATATGTAATTATAAATAAATTATGGTTTAAATTATAAGTTTTGTAAAGTTAGGGGACCAAATGTGTAATTTCTGAATTCTGAGGGATCTGATTCGTACTACATATAATTCTGAGGTTATGTTCTATAATTTTGTAAAATAAGGTGCTTGTTTGGTAAATATTAATATTATAGAGATTAAATCATGAATTATGTTAATGTAGGGTTTGTTTTGTAAATTATATAACTAGAGGGGTATAAACTGTAAATGGTGAAACTAAAGGGATTATAATGTCATTCTGAATAAAGTGTGTATTTAAATCAGTAACTTAAAGTATTTTTATGTTAGACCTTTGAATTTAATGAATTTACAATTAAAACCCTAAATTATGTAAACTTGTCATAATTAACCCTAAACTTTTTGTAACTTGATAAAATGTACCTAAATTCCATAATGATCCTGAAATAAGGACTTAACCTAATCTATAATATTAATATCTTGCTAAATATAGAATTCTGTTAATTCTGGAAACATGCTAAAAATGGAAAGTTACTAAAAAGGGAAAGGTAAACTAAAAGTAATAATCTGAGTTAGAATATTTTGTAATTCCGTCTTCTACTCCTTTAGGTGTGAAGAAGGAGAAGCCTTGATCTGTTCAGTGTTTGTTTGCTTTCTTGTTTATCTGTTGTGCTAATAAGGTACAGATATTCTGCCCTTTTTCAGTAAGGGTTTTTCATTTCCTTTTCTTTCAGTTTTTCATTTTCCTTATTAGTATTCCCTATACCATTGCTATGTTCCCTTCTGTTTGTGAACCTTTCATGTGATCTCTTTGTTTTGTGAGCCTTCTATGATCTCTCTCATGTTCTGATCTGTTTTACTTCTGAGTTGATGTCCTTATTATAATCCTCTTTGCTTTGAACCTTTTGCATGATTCCCTTTTGTTACGACCTCTGATATAAAAATCTGTTATGTGAAAACCTTTTTAATTATGACCTGGAAATGTTTTGAGAAAAATCAGTTATTTTAAAAGAATGATTATGAATGGTGATATGATACTATTTTTATATGACATTTGTTAACTTTTGTGGAAACTAGTTTAAAGAATATTTTTATGAAAAACCGTTTTGCAAGATTATTTTATGAAAACTATTCTGAAAGATCATTTTATTGAAAACCATTATTAAAGGATTGCTTTAAATGAACTTTTGACAGGAACTTCTAAAATGAACTTTTGCTACGAACTTTAATTATGAACCTGTGAAATTCTCTTCTGAACCATTTGATATAGTCCTTTTAATCTGAACTTAAACTTTGATATAAAACTTAATCTGATAAACTCTGATTTGAACCTTTGATATTTAATTCTAAAACTACTTGACATGAACCTTTTGCCATGTACCCTTAAGATATGACTTTTGATTATTTTGATAGTACATCTGACCTTTGACCTACAGTCTGATATCCAAGCCAATCACTAGGCATGAGGGTTTCATGTCCATGTCATTGATGCACCTTTGACATGACTCTAGGGCAGGAGAGTGATGACCTGTTCCGTCCCTTATTTGTTATCTGCTATGGCCATTATGATTATGATTTGTCTGCGGGGGCGTATGGATGCATCCTAGATTTGATCTGTATCTGGTTAATTGTTATTTGTTAATTGTTATATTTATCTGGTGACTGATGATGTGTGCGATACACGTCTTTTACATATATCTGGGAGCTGATCACTCCAATTTGATACATGAGGCCACCCCTCATATTATCTGGTTACTTGAGAGGTATCCCCTCTAGATTGCTTATATGGTTACACTGTTATGATATTACCTGTTATCTGGGCTCGTGATGGATTTCTGTTTTCCTTATCTTATAAATCTTAATTGTTTCCTTTTTCTTGTTTTTCTTTCCTTTTTCCTTAAACCTGATTCCTTATTTATTCCTTACTCTTATTTCTTCACTCTGATTATATCTGTATAATCTGTATTCCTGATTTTCTTTGTACTGCCATCTGTTACTGTTTTGTTATCGTTATATCTGTTCACTGAGCTCTCGTAGCTCAGCCGCATTTCTTTTCCTGCGGCAGGTTTTAGTAGGAAGCTGGGAATGAGTGGAGAGTGTACCTTTGGACTTAGAAGATTGGATAGCTATTCTGGATTAGAGTTGACTAGAAGATAATATATTTTAGAATTAGTGTTTTTGGAAGTTTTCATTTGTAACCATGTAGATTCAGTATTTCATTTGTAATCCTTTGAGATTTTTGTATTACTGTAGATGTATGCTTTGTTTTGATCCGATATGAATCCATTATTGTGATATCTTTACCCTTGTCGGGTTGGGGTGTTACAATTTATGGTATCAGAGACAGGTTCTACGACTCGTAATACATTTACCCTTGACCTGTGAAGTCTGGACCACTAAGTTTCCACTGTAGGCGCTCGTAGGACAACCTTTGAGAATTTGCTTTAGGATTTCCCTATAGGAACTTAAATTCTGACCAGTGAGGAATGGGTAGACTATAAGTCATATGTTTAAGTAGCATTACTTCCGCATCACTCTAATTCGTGACTTGCTTTTGGTTAAAAACTTTTGAAATCACATTTGGAAAATTAGAGCTTATGCCTTGCACCACCTAAGAATTGAAACCTAATTAAAACCTGAAGCATTGAAATTGCATGGTAATTGTCTGACACTATTTGATCCTTTCCTTCAGATTCCGGCTCCAACCTCTGAACCTTTTGTGAATCATTCTGATGCCTCTTCGGGCATTCTGAGAATTCCCTTGACGATGATATACTTGATACATTCCGTTAGTTGTTTCTTGTTTCTAATAATCATCTATGAATCTTCTGACACTATTTGATTTCGTTTTAACCATCTCTGTTCCCATGAGAAGCCTTGTGGTATTTTAACCACGAATATACAGATGTTTTCCCTCTCATTTTGAACGATAAGATTTTTCCTTGTTGATCCGTCTTTCTTTGATAGTAACCTTGATTTTATCCTTATAAGGATTGATTGATTGATCAATTAATATTGACGACTATCTTCCAATGTCTCACTTTGGCGTTGAAACAATTTTGAAAACCCCTACCATGATTACCGATTGTTAAATTTTGCTACCGCTACCTGATTTTGACCTTCACTTCCGATCTGTTTGATAAACAATCTGATATCTTTCCGACCATCCCGAAGGCCGTTTAACCCTAATGTGTTTGACACCTTCTATAAATTCATCACCCATACTGGATATAAATGTATCACCTGATACTATTCTGTCTTGCAAATCTATTACTACTCCTATTAGAACTCTGGTGATTATTAACCTCGGATATAGAAGTTTATTCCCTCCCTTGAATGATGAATCTTATTTGCCAATCAGTTTTCCTTGGGAAGGATTTGATGCAAATACTATCTCTGTATGGGATTGTTAACTGAGCATGATGATGCTGATAACCGATTTTCATACGCCTCACTTTGACAGTATACGATGTTCGTATTACCGATTATTCGCAACCTACCTGCCACTTGTGCTAAATAGCTAACAAGATTCCAACACCTTGAATTGTTCGCCTATATATCTCCACACTATACTGAACCATGTACTTGACTCTGACATATGAACTATCCGTCTGGTAAAAATAACCATATTCGCTCTGCGAATCTGTTTACTTTTGTATATTCGATTTCGAGGTCTTTTGTTGACTGGCTCTTTATAAGCTACCAGAGACTACCATATCTGATATGAGACCTATTGAAATCTGTTTTCATCCTACTTTTGTTATGACAACCTTTCCCGGACACCCAATAATATCCTCCTTAGAAAGCCCTGGCATTGGAAGTTTTGTTGTACAAATTTTCTGGTGCTTTCTGATGAAACTCTTGGGTTTCCCTCCTGATTGAGAAGTAGAATTGACTTTGAACCGATCTCAGCTAACGAACCATGATACTATTGAAGTTGAGAGATTGAAGAAGCTGATGGAATATGATTTTGTTCACCTCAGTGTTTCCTTTGAATATCCCTATTAATCTATGAAGAAGAAAGAGAAAAATTTTGCGTCAGCATGTCGACTATCGTAAACCTAACCGTAATTCTAACCATAATCACTTTTCATTTCCGAGTATCAATGATTAAATTATTCTATCCTTGTAAATTCTGTATCAGACGACCTCATTTAATGCCTGAAGGATTGAAGAAGCAACCACAAGAACTCCTAAGATAGGAGATGACTAACTGAGAGCAACTTCCATAAAGTATTTCAGTTTTATTCGTAAAGATTGGTGATGTGAATTAGATATGAAGTTTTCCCCGGAACGATTGATGAAAACCGTTTTCGTACTCATTGTGACCATTATGAGTCTTAAATAATGCCAATAGTATTGGCTAATAAGAATCATGTTTTCGCGAGTATTTGGACAATTGTCATAGTATGACAACATGTTTATGCTCTGAGACGAACGAGGAACATGTAGACCATCTTCGTATTAAATGGAATGACCTTTGTTCTGGAAGAGTAGATTTGATTGGCGTTCAGAGATTGTAGCAGACACCACTACCAGGCATCCGGTGACGACAGCAGTCTGAGTTGGCGAATTCCGAACTGTGCTAGTAGACCTGTCCAAGACTCGCAGTCTTGCTTCTCTATTCATTTTAGTTGTACTAAGATGAATTGAGAGCAGAAGAAGACTTGAGAATGGAAATTGAGATCATGATTTTGAATGGAAGAAAATTCTGAAGCGAACGTTTGTGTTTGGAAGAATTAATTCTGTGATGGATAAAGCTATGGATGACGTAATTCATTTCCTCTTGACCTATTTAAATTCCGTTACCTGATGATAAGATCATTTGAATGATTTAAAGTTCCCTACTAGAAATTCCGTTTTGTGTCACTTTTGCGTATGTTGGAGGATGGTTTTGTTATGCGAAATTGACGAATTATGAATGATCTGATGCTTTTAATGATGTACCAAATTCTGATAAACATTCTAGATCTGTTCCGTTAACTCTTTCGAGTGATTCGTTCTCCTCTTAGTTAGGGTATTTGATTTTTATGACCTCTGAGACCGTAGGGAGACTAGGTGGATTAAGATAAGTTGTTCTGTTCACGACTAGAAATAAAGTATGACCATCGTGAGGGCATATTTATATGATGCCAGTATTATGACGTCTGGCCAACGTGATAATACTTATATCATATAACGTGCACTTGTTGTGGGCATAGGATATTTCGAGAAGTGCCTTAGAACTTTAGAGATTCTGATAACTGTTTGGGATTATCTGCATTAGTGAGACTTTAAGTTCATTCTAACTGTACGCGTAATCTGCTTTCACCGTTATGCGAATTGATATGTTTGGATCCTCGTCACGCACTCTGCTGACCTCTGAACTTCCGATAATAATCTTAGGTTCTGTTATAGAACTTCCGCCAATTGATGTTATCAACAATCTATTTTCTGTATGTCCTCCTCTGATTAGTCTAATCAAATTCTGTGGACGGCATATCCGTCAAAATCCTATGTAGTTCTTACGTCTCTTCCGAGAAAATCCAATTATCATCTGTTACGTTTGATATATTATTCTTTTGATCTGGATTCGGTATGATTTGTCTTTCTGAGGAAACCGAAGTTTTGACCTATAATATAGAGTCATAAGAACCAAGTCTTTCATATTTCTGTTCACAGTCAGTTGTGTTTCCGTTTCGTTTTCCCTTCAAATTTTGAGGACGAAGTTTTTTGTTAGAGGGGAAGAAGTCGTAATACCTGAAATTCAGATAACCTGTAAAATGACCAAATTACCCCTGAAACAATAAAACCTAAATACATAACTTATAAAATTCTGAAATGATTCCAAATTTCTGAAAACGAACTACATATGAAACAAAATAAATTCTGGGACAACATTAAATTATTTTGAATGTCCAAAAATTATAAATTCACACATATGCTTATATATAATCCGAAATAATAATTAATTAAATTAAATATATTTATAAAATCATTTTAATTAAGATATATATCAAATTAAATTAGGAAAATGATACCAAATCAAATCCTTTTGATTTTTATCTGATTTAGGCCGGTTCTTAAGCCCATTCCCCCTCCTAAGTCGGCACTATTCTATTTATTTAACAAATTCTATTATTTTCTAAAACCTTTAACCGAAACCCTAAAGTTCGACACAAACAAAAATCCCTCATCCCTCCATTCGACTTCTGGACCTGATCTAGTAATTTTCTGGAGTTCATTGAGGTGTAAGGGAGCTAAGAAAAATAGGAATCGGATTGTAGAAGCTTGGTTCGAACGTGGGCAATTCTTTTGTGTCGATTATTCAATCCGTGAGGTATTAAATCCATTCGATCAAATCACACGTTCTAAAATCATTTTGGTATTTTTCTCTTGCTCCTTATATCATATATAATCTGTATAAAATGCTCAAATCGATTCATGCATGCTTGATTTATCATACGAATTAAAAAGATCAAAAACACATCTAAAATCCAAACCGATCTATGCGAATTTTCTGAGGCTTGTTCATAATTTTTCTGAGTTCTATGATGATCATATAAGTCTGGAAAAATAGCCTTTTGATTTATTGAAACCTAAATGATCTGTGGTGAATTTATCTTATAATCGGATTTAAAGAAAAAGAAAGAAAAAATTAGAAAACCCTAGCTATTCGATGAGGGTTTGGTTTTCTGGATTGAATCTGATCATTTAAGGTTTTTAATGATGTTTTAATGATTGTAAAATGAATGGAACAATTAGGGTTAAGTTTTGTTGAATTAAAATGCAAACCGATTTGAAATAAAAAGTATAAGGGTGTGTTTTGCCAACTTTGAAACTTGTAGGGTATTTTTGTAATGTTATATAAGTCTGTGGGAATGTAGGAAAAATATAACATAAGGGTCCTAAGTGTAAATATTGCAAGAAAAGAATTTAATTGTAATTTTATGGGTCGAATTGTAATTATTTAAAGTAGAGGGACTAAAAGTGTAAATTCTGGAAACTTGATGTTATTCTGTGTAAATAATGTTATTAAGGGTGTAATGTGTAATTTTAAGTATTTATGGGCTTGATATGTAATTAAAAATAAATTATGGTTTAAATTATAAGTTTTGTAAAGTTAAGGGACCAAATGTGTAATTTCTGAATTCTGAGGGATCTGATTCGTACTACATATAATTCTGAGGTTATGTTCTGTAATTTTGTAAAATAAGGTGCTTGTTTGGTAAATATTAATATTATAGGGATTAAATCATGAATTATGTTAATGTAGGGTTTGTTTTGTAAATTATATAACTAGAGGGGTATAAACTGTAAATGGTGAAACTAAAGGGATTATAATGTCATTCTCAATAAAGTGTGTATTTAAATCAGTAACTTAAAGTATTTTCATGTTAGACCTTTGAATTTAATGAATTTACAATTAAAACCCTAAACTATGTAAACTTGTCATAATTAACCCTAAACTTTTGTAACTTGATAAAATGTACCTAAATTCCATAATGATCCTGAAATAAGGACTTAACCTAATCTGTAATATTAATATCTTGCTAAATATAGAATTCTGTTAATTCTGGAAACCTGCTAAAAATGGAAAGTTACTAAAAAGGGAAAGGTAAACTAAAAGTAATAATCTGAGTTAGAATATTTTGTAATTCCGTCTTCTACTCCTTTAGGTGTGAAGAAGGAGAAGCCTTGATCTGTTCAGTGTTTGTTTGCTTTCTTGTTTATCTGCTGTGCTAATAAGGTACAGATATTCTGCCCTTTTTTAGTAAGGGTTTTTCATTTCCTTTTCTTTCAGTTTTTCATTTTCCTTATTAGTATTCCCTATACCATTGCTATGTTCCCTTCTGTTTGTGAACCTTTCATGTGATCTCTTTGTTTTGTGAGCCTTCTATGATCTCTCTCATGTTCTGATCTGTTTTACTTCTTAGTTGATGTCCTTATTATAATCCTCTTTGCTTTGAACCTTTTGCATGATTCCCTTTTGTTACGACCTCTGATATAAAAATCTGTTATGTGAAAACCTTTTTAATTATGACCTGGAAATGTTTTGAGAAAAATCAGTTATTTTAAAAGAATGATTATGAATGGTGATATGATACTATTTTTATATGACATTTGTTAACTTTTGTGGAAACTAGTTTAAAGAATATTTTTATGAAAAACCGTTTTGCAAGATTATTTTATGAAAACTATTCTGAAAGATCATTTTATTGAAAACCATTATTAAAGGATTGCTTTAAATGAACTTTTGACAGGAACTTCTAAAATGAACTTTTGCTACGAACTTTAATTATGAACCTGTGAAATTCTCTTCTGAACCATTTGATATAGTCCTTTTAATCTGAACTTAAACTTTGATATAAAACTTAATCTGATAAACTCTGATTTGAACCTTTGATATTTAATTCTGAAACTACTTGACATGAACCTTTTGCCATGTACCCTTAAGATATGACTTTTGATTATTTTGATAGTACATCTGACCTTTGACCTACAGTCTGATATCCGAGCCAATTACTAGGCATGAGGGTTTCATGTCCATGTCATTGATGCACCTTTGACATGACTCTAGGGCAGGAGAGTGATGACCTGTTCCGTCCCTTATTTGTTATCTGCTATGGCCATTATGATTATGATTTGTCTGCGGGGGCGTATGGATGCATCCTAGATTTGATCTGTATCTGGTTAATTGTTATTTGTTAATTGTTATATTTATCTGGTGACTGATGGTGTGTGTGATACACGTCTTTTACATATATCTGGGAGCTGATCACTCCAATTTGATACATGAGGTCACCCCTCATATTATCTGGTTACTTGAGAGGTATCCCCTCTAGATTGCTTTATGGTTACACTGTTATGATATTACCTGTTATCTAGGCTCGTGATGGATTTCTGTTTTCCGTATCTTATAAATCTTAATTGTTTCCTTTTTCTTGTTTTTCTTTCCTTTTTCCTTAAACCTGATTCCTTATTTATTCCTTACTCTTATTTCTTCACTCTGATTATATCTGTATAATATGTATTCCTGATTTTCTTTGTACTGCCATCTGTTACTGTTTTGTTATCGTTATATCTGTTCACTGAGCTCTCGTAGCTCAGCCGCATTTCTTTTCCTGTGGCAGGTTTTAGTAGGAAGCTGGGAATGAGTGGAGAGTGTACCTTTGGACTTAGAAGATTGGATAGCTATTCTGGATTAGAGTTGACTAGAAGATAATATATTTTAGAATTAGTGTTTTTGGAAGTTTTCATTTGTAACCATGTAGATTCATTATTTCATTTGTAATCCTTTGAGATTTTTGTATTACTGTAGATGTATGCTTTGTTTTGATCTGATATGAATCCATTATTGTGATATCTTTACCCTTGTCGGGTTGGGGTGTTACAATTTATGGTATCAGAGACAGGTTCTACGACTCGTAATACATTTATCCTTGACATGTGAAGTCTGGACCACTTAGTTTCCACTGTAGGCGCTCGTAGGACAACCTTTGAGAATTTGCTTTAGGATTTCCCTATAGGAACTTAAATTCTGACCAGTAAGGAATGGGTAGACTATAAGTCATATGTTTAAGTAGCATTACTTCCGCATCACTCTGATTCGTGCCTTGCTTTTGGTTAAAAACTTTTGAAATCACATTTGGAAAATTAGAGCTTATGCCTTGCACCACCTAAGAATTGAAACCTAATTAAAACCTGAAGCATTGAAATTGCATGGTAATTGTCTGACACTATTTGATCCTTTCCTTCAGATTCCGGCTCCAACCTCTGAACCTTTTGTGAATCATTCTGATGCCTCTTCGGGCATTCTGAGAATTCCCTTGACGATGATATACTTGATACATTCCGTTAGTTGTTTCTTGTTTCTAATAATCATCTATGAATCTTCTGACACTATTTGATTTCGTTTTAACCATCTCTGTTCCCATGAGAAGCCTTGTGGTATTTTAACCACGAATATACAGATGTTTTCCCTCTCATTCTGAACGATAAGATTTTTCCTTGTTGATCCGTCTTTCTTTGATAGTAACCTTGATTTTATCCTTATAAGGATTGATTGATTGATCATTTAATATTGACGACTATCTTCCTATGTCTCACTTTGGCGTTGAAACAATTTTGAAAACCCCTACCATGATTACCGATTGTTAAATTTTGCTACCGCTACCTGATTTTGACCTTCACTTCCGATCTGTTTGATAAACAGTCTGATATCTTTCCGACCATCCCGAAGGCCGTTTAACCCTAATGTGTTTGACACCTTCTATAAATTCATCACCCATACTGGATATAAATGTATCACCTGATACTATTCTGTCTTGCAAATCTATTACTACTCCTATTAGAACTCTGGTGATTATTAACCTCGGATATAGAAGTTTATTCCCTCCCTTGAATGATGAATCTTATTTGCCAATCAGTTTTCCTTGGGAAGGATTTGATGCAAATACTATCTCTGTATGGGATTGTTAACTGAGCATGATGATGCTGATAACCGATTTCTATACGCCTCACTTTGACAGTATACGATGTTCGTATTACCGATTATTCGCAACCTACCTGCCACTTGTGCTAAATAGCTAACAAGATTCCAACACCTTGAATTGTTCGCCTATATATCTCCACACTATACTGAACCATGTACTTGACTCTGACATATGAACTATCCGTCTGGTAAAAATAACCATATTCGCTCTGCGAATCTGTTTACTTTTGATATATTCGATTTCGAGGTCTTTTGTTGACTGGCTCTTTATAAGCTACCAGAGACTACCATATCTGATATGAGACCTATTGAAATCTGTTTTCATCCTACTTTTGTTATGACAACCTTTCCCGGACACCCAATAATATCCTCCTTAGAAAGCCCTGGCATTGGAAGTTTTGTTGTACAAATTTTTTGGTGCTTTCTAATGAAACTCTTGGGTTTCCCTCCTGATTGAGAAGTAGAATTGACTTTGAACCGATCTCAGCTGACGAACCATGATACTATTGAAGTTGAGAGATTGAAGAAGCTGATGGAATATGATTTTGTTCACCTCAGTGTTTCCTTTGAATATCCCTATTAATCTATGAAGAAGAAAGAGAAAAATTTTGCGTCAGCATGTCGACTATCGTAAACCTAACCGTAATTCTAACCATAATCACTTTTCATTTTTGAGTATCAATGATTAAATTATTCTATCCTTGTAAATTCTGTATCAGACGACCTCATTTAATGCCTGAAGGATTGAAGAAGCAACCACAAGAACTCCTAAGATAGGAGATGACTAACTGAGAGCAACTTCCGTAAAGTATTTCAGTTTTATTCGTAAAGATTGGTGATGTGAATTAGATATGAAGTTTTCCCCGGAACGATTGATGAAAACCGTTTTCGTACTCATTGTGACCATTATGAGTCTTAAATAATGCCAATAGTATTGGCTAATAAGAATCATGTTTTCGCGAGTATTTGGACAATTGTCATAGTATGACAACATGTTTATGCTCTGAGACGAATGAGGAACATGTAGACCATCTTCGTATTAAATGGAATGACCTTTGTTCTGGAAGAGTAGATTTGATTGGCGTTCAGAGATTGTAGCAGACACCACTACCAGGCATCTGGTGACGACAGCAGTCTGAGTTGGCGAATTCCGAACTGTGCTAGTAGACCTATCCAAGACTCGCAGTCTTGCTTCTCTATTCATTTTAGTTGTACTAAGATGAATTGAGAGCAGAAGCAGACTTGAGAATGGAAATTGAGATCATGATTTTGAATGGAAGAAAATTCTGAAGCGAACGTTTGTGTTTGGAAAAATTAATTCTGTGATGGATGAAGCTATGGATGATGTAATTCATTTCCTCTTGACCTATTTAAATTCCGTTACCTGATGATAAGATCATTTGAATGATTTAAAGTTCCCTACTAGAAATTCCGTTTGGTGTCACTTTTGCGTATGTTGGAGGATGGTTTTGTTATGCGAAATTGATGAATTATGAATGATATGATGCTTTTAATGATGAACCAGATTCTGATAAACATTCTAGATCTGTTTCGTTAACTCTTTCGAGTGATTCGTTCTCCTCTTAGTTTGGGTATTTGATTTTTATGAACTCTGAGACCGTAGGGAGACTAGGTGGATTAAGATAAGTTGTTCTGTTCATGACTAGAAATAAAGTATGACCATCGTGAGGGCATATTTATATGATGCCAGTATTATGACATCTGGCCAACGTGATAATACTTACATCATATAACGTGCACTTGTTGTGGGCATAGGATATTTCGAGAAGTGCCTTAGAACTTTAGAGATTCTGATAACTGTTTGGGATTATCTGCATTAGTGAGACTTTAAGTTCATTCTAACTGTACGCGTAATCTGCTTTCACCGTTATGCGAATTGATATGTCTGGATCCTCGTCACGTACTCTGCTGACCTCTGAACTTCCGATAATAATCTTAGGTTCTGTTATAGAGCTTCCGCCAATTGATGTTATCAACAATCTATTTTCTGTATGTCCTCCTCTGATTTGTCTAATCAAATTCTGTGGACGGCATATCCGTCAAAATCCTGTGTAGTTCTTACGTCTCTTCCGAGAAAATCCGATTATCATCTGTTACGTTCGATATATTATTCTTTTGATCTGGATTCGGTATGATTTGTCTTTCTGAGGAAACCGAAGTTTTGACCTATAATATAGAGTCATAAGAACCAAGTGTTTCATATTTCTGTTCACAGTCAGTTGTGTTTCCGTTTTGTTTTCCCTTCAAATTTCGAGGACGAAATTTTTTGTTAGAGGGGAAGAAGTTGTAATACCTGAAATTCAGATAACATGTAAAATGACAAAATTACCCCTGAAACCATAAAACCTAAATACATAACTTGTAAAATTCTGAAATGATTCCAAATTTCTGAAAACGAACTACATATGAAACAAAATAAATTCTGGGACAACATTATATTATTTTGAATGTCCAAAAATTATAAATTCACACATATGCTTATATATAATCCGAAATAATAATTAATTAAATTAAATATATTTATAAAATCATTTTAATTAAGATATATATATATATGTATATATATAATTAAATTAGGAAAATGATACCAAATCAAATCCTATTGATTTTTATCTGATTTAGGCCGGTTCTTAAGCCCATTCCCCCTCCTAAGTCGGCACTATTCTATTTATTTAACAAATTCTATTATTTTCTAAAACCTTTAACCGAAACCTTAAAGTTCGACAAAAACAAAAATCCCTCATCCCTCCATTCGACTTCTGGACCTGATCTAGTAATTTTCTGGAGTTCATTGAGGTGTAAGGGAGCTAAGAAAAATAGGAATCGGATTGTAGAAGCTTGGTTCGAACGTGGGAAATTCTTTTGTGTCGATTATTCAATCCGTGAGGTATTAAATCCATTCGATCAAATCACATGTTCTAAAATCATTTTGGTATTTTTTTGTTGCTCCTTATATCATATATAATCTGTATAAAATGCACAAATCGATTCATGCATGCTTGATTTATCATACGAATTAAAAAGATCAAAAACACATCTAAAATCCAAACTGATCTATGCGAATTTTCTGAGGCTTGTTCATAATTTTTATGAGTTCTATGATGATCATATAAGTCTGGAAAAATAGCCTTTTTATTTATTGAAACCTAAATGATCTGTGGTGAATTTATCTTATAATCGGATTTAAAGAAAAAGAAAGAAAAAATTAGAAAACCCTAGCTATTCAATGAGGGTTTGGTTTTCTGGATTGAATCTGATCATTTAAGGTTTTATTGATGTTTTAATGATTGTAAAATGAATGGAACAATTAGGGTTAAGTTTTGTTGAATTAAAATGCAAACCAATTTGAAATAAAAAGTATAAGGGTGTGTTTTGCCAACTTTGAAACTTGTAGGGTATTTTTGTAATGTTATATAAGTCTGTGGGAATGTAGGAAAAATATAACATAAGGGTCCTAAGTGTAAATATTGCAATAAAAGAATTTAATTGTAATTTTAAGGGTCGAATTGTAATTATTTAAAGTAGAGGGACTAAAAGTGTAAATTCTAGAAACTTGATGTTATTCTGCGTAAATAATGTTATTAAGGGAGTAATGTGTAATTTTGAGTATTTATGGGCTTGATATGTAATTATAAATAAATTATGGTTTAAATTATAAGTTTTGTAAAGTTAAGGGACCAAATGTGTAATTTCTGAATTCTGAGGGATCTGATTCGTACTACATATAATTCTGAGGTTATGTTCTGTAATTTTGTAAAATAAGGTGCTTGTTTGGTAAATATGAATATTGTAGGGATTAAATCATAAAGTGTGTTAATTTAAATCAGTAACTTAAAGTATTTTCATGTTAGACCTTTGAATAAAGTGTGTATTTAAATCAGTAACTTAAAGTATTTTCATGTTAGACCTTTGAATTTAATGAATTTACAATTAAAACCCTAAACTATGTAAACTTGTCATAATTAACCCTAAACTTTTGTAACTTGATAAAATGTACCTAAATTCCATAATGATCCTGAAATAAGGACTTAACCTAATCTGTAATATTAATATCTTGCTAAATATAGAAATCTGTTAATTCTGGAAACCTGCTAAAAATGGAAAGTTACTAAAAAGGGAAAGGTAAACTAAAAGTAATAATCTGAGTTAGAATATTTTGTAATTCCGTCTTCTACTCCTTTAGGTGTGAAGAAGGAGAAGCCTTGATCTGTTCAGTGTTTGTTTGCTTTCTTGTTTATCTGCTGTGCTAATAAGGTACATATATTCTGCCCTTTTTCAGTAAGGGTTTTTCATTTCCTTTTCTTTCAGTTTTTCATTTTCCTTATTAGGATTCACTATACCATTGCTATGTTCCCTTCTGTTTGTGAACCTTTCATGTGATCTCTTTGTTTTGTGAGCCTTCTATGATCTCTCTCATGTTCTGATCTGTTTTACTTCTGAGTTGATGTCCTTATTATAATCCTCTTTGCTTTGAACCTTTTGCATGATTCCCTTTTGTTACGACCTCTGATATAAAAATCTGTTATGTGAAAACCTTTTTAATTATGACCTGGAAATGTTTTGATAAAAATCAGTTATTTTAAAAGAATGATTATGAATGGTGATATGAAATTATTTTTATATGACATTTGTTAACTTTTATGGAAACTAGTTTAAAGAATATTTTTATGAAAAACCGTTTTGCAAGATTATTTTATGAAATCTATTCTGAAAGATCATTTTATTGAAAACCATTATTAAAGGATTGCTTTAAATGAACTTTTGACAGGAACTTCTAAAATGAACTTTTGCTACGAACTTTAATTATGAACCTATGAAATTCTCTTCTGAACCATTTGATATAGTCCTTTTAATCTGAACTTAAACTTTGATATAAAACTTAATCTGATAAACTCTGATTTGAACCTTTGATATTTAATTCTGAAACTACTTGACATGAACCTTTTGCCATGTACCCTTAAGATATGACTTTTGATTATTTTGATAGTACATCTGACCTTTGACCTACAGTCTGATATCCAAGCCAATCACTAGGCATGAGGGTTTCATGTCCATGTCATTGATGCACCTTTGACATGACTCTAGGGCAGGAGAGTGATGACCTGTTCCTTCCCTTATTTGTTATCTGCTATGGCCATTATGATTATGATTTGTCTGCGGGGGCGTATGGATGCATCCTAGATTTGATCTGTATATGGTTAATTGTTATTTGTTAATTGTTATATTTATCTGGTGACTGATGGTGTGTGCGATACACGTCTTTCACATATATCTGGGAGCTGATCACTCCAATTTGATACATGAGGTCACCACTCATATTATCTGGTTACTTGAGAGGTATCCCCTCTAGATTGCTTATATGTTTACACTGTTATGATATTATCTGTTATCTGGGCTCGTGATGGATTTCTGTTTTCCTTATCTTATAAATCTTAATTGTTTCCTTTTTCTTGTTTTTCTTTCCTTTTTCCTTAAACCTGATTCCTTATTTATTCCTTACTCTTATTTCTTCACTCTGATTATATCTGTATAATCTGTATTCCTGATTTTCTTTATACTGCCATCTGTTACTGTTTTGTTATCGTTATATCTGTTCACTGAGCTCTCGTAGCTCAGCCGCATTTCTTTTCCTGCGGCAGGTTTTAGTAGGAAGCTGGGAATGAGTGGAGAGTGTACCTTTGGACTTAGAAGATTGGATAGCTATTCTGGATTAGAGTTGACTAGAAGATAATATATTTTAGAATTAGTGTTTTTGGAAGTTTTCATTTGTAACCATGTAGATTCAGTATTTCATTTGTAATCCTTTGAGATTTTTGTATTACTGTAGATGTATGCTTTGTTTTGATCTGATATGAATCCATTATTGTGATATCTTTACCCTTGTCGGGTTGGGGTGTTACAGAAACTATACCATTTGATAAAAAGGGATAGTTTTGCACATGAAGTAATCCGAACCACGAAGAAAGAAATCTCATTTCAACCTAATGACAAGAAACAAAGTTCTGATATATTGACGATCATTGCATGTTTGTTTTATTAAAATCATAGAAAATAATCGTTTGCTTCTATATGCTAGGCCCATTTTTGATTATGACATCGAAATAGCGATTATTGATTTTCCTTTCAACTAATTTCATCCATGTTACACATGAACTTTATTATCACTGATTTAGAGGCCTTTAATTTAGATAGAATGTTTGTGGCTTTTAATATGTATATGAATAAGTGTTTCACGGGTCATTATCATATACGCTTCTTTAATATTATCTTCCTTATCCATAATTTATTCATTTCCTTTCAATTTCTTACACATGCTCTTACATAATTCTCATCCCACATATAAATATTCAGGTTGTGAATTGGGAATTTGAGGGCTTTTGTTGAATGATTCTAGATTGTTCAGATTTGGTTGTAGCATTTATGGGTTCAGTCAAATCCAAGTAAATAGCTTGGGTATAGCTTTAGAATATTCTATGAAACGTGTTGAAATGATTAGAATTAAGTATTGATTATGTTGATATTGTTTTGTAGCATTTTATAACTGCTTTTACATGGTTAATTTAGTGTACTCATTTGGTTTGCATTGTAGGTACACCTTAATTATCTTGAAGTTGTTGCCGATATTATAATCACAGCATCTTATCAGGTAATACAACTATCTTTTCCATGTATATTTCTACCAATTTGCGGCCTTTCTTAATCATCTTGAATCGCACAGGCAACAATTCATGGGTTTGAGGCTAAAGGATACTCTTTAGAAGAAGGTCAGTCCGTGCTAAGAAGAAGTGTAGAAATTGAAAATGTTTTGCATCAGCTACAAAGATATTATCAAGCCACTGCTCTGAGTTGGTGGAATTAGTTAAAGCTGATCATGATCTTGTGGTTTCTGATGTGCAATCAGCCATCAACATCCACAATCCGAGCGATCTAATGACTATCGCATCTACGGCTGCAACAGGTAATTCTTCATTGAGTAGGCTAACTATGACATCTCCATGACTCTTTTGCACATTTTTATTTGCACCATCTTATATTAACTCAATTGCGAGCAAAATGATGTTTATTAACTCAGCAGGCTTACTGGCATCATTTTCTTCTAACTTGAAGGTGACAAACAGGGCTGATTAGGTAACGGGTCAAAACAGGGCTGGTATAAAGGTTTATTATCTTAATGTGCTCAAAATAGGTTGAGTTGGCTTGACCTGCAAACCATTTTGATGTTTTTCGTTTTGAATTTTGTAAATGATTAGTTATCTACTTTTTTTTCTTGTTAATAGAATTATTTTAAAGTTATGTGCTTTAGATACATCTTAGGTGAGTTTTGACCTGTTTCTCTCATAAGCCCATCTGACCCATTTTCGATTATACTAATCTGTATGTTTTACTTTCTCTTTTGAAGTAAAATGTAACCCAAAACTGACCTGTTTGCGTATTTGTTGTCATATATCATTTTTTTTACTTTAGTACATTTTTTGTTTTCCTGATGTTTGCTTAGATTAGGAAAATGTAGAATTGGACAAATGAAAGTTAAACTCTTTTAATGTCATGACATGGTGGTTTTCGAAAATATCAAAACTGGACAAAGCTCTCATGTGCTGGTGGGTTTTCACTGGCCTCACCCACATGATCATTGAGAGTTATTATCTTGTCACCCGATAATTTTTTCAGACAAAATACTCCAACTTACCTACCAGATGTTAGTAATTTCATATGCTCATTAGCATGTACATTGAACTATAAATATCCACACACCGAGACACACATGTATGATGTATCACTCGTGGGAATTGAACTAACGGCTTATATTGGAATCAAAAGTAATATTGCTGATATATTGCCACCTCCAAATTACATCTTTGACCGGTCAATCAACATTACCCAGCCATCTTGCCACCTCCAGTTCAGATTTTGTTCCTCTTAAGATTATCTTTACTGTATATTTTATTGTCTTATGAACTGAAATAATCTATGTATCTTTACAGTTTGGAAACAAAAGTAATATTGCTGATATATCGACTTTTTGAGCTGAAATAAACTATGTATCTGATGTTCCATTTATACGTGGTTGTAGTAATATTTCAGAAGACTTATGCTTGGTTTCAAGCTCCTAATGGAATCTGGGACTGCAAAAATTTATCTAGGTCAGGAAACGAGTCAGTCATTGCATATTCGGAAACAAAAGTAAGCTAGATTTTATCTTATGGATCTTAAGTAGGTGGTATTTAGTGGAAGTTTAAGCAATGATCGCACAAATTTGCTGGCTGTTACTGATGGATTACTTGATTGTCTCATCTTAACTCATTAGCAGGACAGTGACTAGAACAAGACGAAGTAAAAAGAATGTTTCTCAAGACGACTCATCCGCTCCTCTTAGATACTAGACAAGGTGCAGTTTCTTTTGCTTCTATTGTGATGTCATAGAAGAGACCATTGGAGCAGTTATATTACAGACCAAAGTCTAAGGTTGCTAAGCTAGAGGAAAGAATACAATCGCAAGATGAAGTCATTAAAGAGCCGAAATTAATTCATGACTTGAGTTACAGTATCAAGTTTTTTTTGCGTCATTCTTTGGAATGCGAGTATTTATAGAGTAATGGTTGTTTCTTTGGCTGAGAAAGTCATCTGATGTATCATAATTGGCAGGTCAAAATGGGTAATTTTTGTATATGGTGTATTGGGTATGTCGGGTTCACATTACTTTCGGTGACTTTTTATATATTTAAATGGTTTCTTTATAAATATCTTATTAATTTATCTTAATATTTTAATCCCTAAGGTATTCAACACCAAATCACATTGGCTTTGCAGGTCCTTTACGGAGTGATAAAATATCTCCCGTAGAGCCTATGGAACAAGACCAAAGTAAAATTTGTAAAAATCAAGAAGAAGTTGATGGTAAAGAAGCAATAAATGAACATTTATTGACGTCGGGACAGTTGGGGATATGCAATGGTCCCTACTGTACAACATGTCTAACTCCATACAGTTACAAAGGACAACTGCTGATCTCAAGAGTTTCCCAGGGTCTTGATGACAGTGTATTACTCTTATCTTTGGAATAAAATTACTTTCTCATGAAAATTATAATCATGATTAGATCTTGCAAAATTTAAGCTTAGATTTTTTGTAATTTACCCTTCTGAACTCCTTCTGAACTGTTTAAAATTTATGATATCCCAAATTCGCCAATTGGTAATTAATGGGTCGAAAAGCCACCTTTGATCATAGAGTATGTTATGAAAAGTTCTTTTACTTTCAACATGTATATCATCTGACCTATTTCAGTACATATTGATAGTAGCTCACTTATTTTTCATTTCAAATTTAGTAGAATAAAACTCCCATTAATGCTACCACACACATGGATACAGCTTACACAAAATCCACTCTATTCGCTCACCCAGTGAGCCATACATACCCATTCATACCCAATATGACCCATTAGAATACATTTGTAGATCTTCTAATGGTCATCTATAGTTCCAATATATACTTATGCAAAGACCATTTGTAGTCCTAAACTAACATAACTATTTCACTACTCTATCGTTATAGCACGAGTAGCACTAATATCTTCAATCTTAATCAAGACATATTAATCAAGCAAGTAACTTTAAACACAAACAATACAAGAAAGCACATATAATTTAAATGATAATGACTGAAAATGTTACATATGGGCAGATTTTAAAAAGTGTGTTAACTGAGAATGATTATGAGCAGATTTAATCTTCTTTTTGTCAAGTCATTGAATCACTTTCTGAGTATCCGTTACTCATTAATCATACAAGATTTTTTTTGGACAAATTTAGAATTTGCATAGAAATGATCAGCTTTTCTAGAACCTTAATGTTTATACATAAACATTCATCATGTTTTGTGAAGACACAACAAATATAACTAAACAACAGGAACATCCGAATCACCAAATCGAACATTTTACAGAGTAAAATTTCATAGAGTATTCCAAAAAATGGGTGCTGGAATACTAATCACTGCAATAACAACAGTTCAAGTCTTTGAAAAAAGAGCTGCGAGAATTACATCAAGATAAAGATATGAGCTTTAATACTCATAATATCTATAGAATCCAAGTAACACATATTTACAACCCTTGATGGTTTCTTTATGAGAAGTAAACAATATTGTAACTAACCTGACTTTTTACTTTGGGTATTGTCGCTTATATATAGGTTGGAGATTAGATCCGATATTTACAAGGGTATGCTATCTAGAGAGAGGCGATTTCAGTGATACCAAGTACCGCAGTTCACTGGACAAGGTTCATATTTGACCAAAAGAACAAAGGGATGTAGACGCAACAAGTACAAGAAGGAATGTTCCCGTTCAGATAGCTCGATATGCACATCCTGGAAAGACTCATTCGAGTGTTGGTTATACCTAGAGCTTATTTTTTTTTTAACTTAAGTTTTTTAATGATATTTATAAGGACTGCTCGCCCATCAAACAGGCTATGCTTTGATACTTTGTTCTTGCATACCCCTTTGAAACTTTTTTTTCTCACATATTCGATAACCGTTTATTTCTTTTCATTCTTAATGCATTCAATAAAATTTTGGTATGTATATATCTTATTTTTCGTTAACTTATTTTTTCAAAACAACAACTATAAGTCATGCCCGCCCATCGGGCGGGCTTTGAAAACTAGTATATATATATATGAGTAGGAAATGAATTTGAAATACTTACGACACCTTAAAAATGGTGGAGTTTATATGTTCGAAACGATATAGAAAAGGGATAATTACCAAAATAGCCCAAACACAAATGGGCGGTTCCCTATCTAACCCGAAATCCGAAAATAATTGTGTTGCCCAGGGCAACCGGCATTTTTTGGGGCAACCGAAGGATTTCCAGTGTATTTTTTGGGCAACAATCGCCCTTTTTTGGGCAACTGAGGGCATTGCCCAGGGCAACCGGGGTAGAAATATCCCATTTGGGTTTTGGGCTATTTTAGTAATTATCCCTATAGAAAATTGGTCAAGCGGTACTTCTTTCGTTAAAGCAATCGATAAATGATCGAATGAGAGAGTTACCAACTTGGACTTGGCTCGAAAAATGCTTCTAGTTTTATTATGATTCTCGGCAGCAGAAGATTTTTGAGAGAAACGTAAAAAAAAAACTGTGTTTGCCTCTATCCACTCGTACGTATAGATGTATACATATATATAGTCGCAATATGATGGACTTGGTTCGATTATCTCTATAGATTAAAACCCAACTCTGACAAATAGAATATAAAACTATTAAATGTTTAGCCCCTTATGGTGGCCCGTTTACTCAGCCCATGCAAAGCCCAACTTTCATCTATTATCTATATCTACTCCGGTTTGGGTGAGGCGTTTTTTGTTCTACACAATTCACCGCTCTTCTATTACCTTCTGGTCGATGCTTTTCTTCTAGGTGAAGCTACCGACTTGCGTCACTGTCTTCTAGGGTATTGGTAGGTATACTTTCTGTGGGGGTTTAGGGTAAATGATTGGATCAAAGGCGCCGTTAATTTAGCCGGTTCTTATCTTCGGTGAGTGCAATACAGTTCTTTTCATCGATTGATTTCGTATGCGTTAACACCGTTTGGTTTCATTTCTTTATATCTTTATTTTCCTGTTTCTCATTTTTTACGTGATTTAATTTGTTAGTATCTGTTCTAATTGTTAACGGTTCTATTACAAATGATACACTTTTAATTTCTTTATTGTTATTGGTGCTAATATTCATTCGGATGCAAAGCTTTTGGTTACAGATTTAAGTTTTAATGTGTTCATTTAGTCTAACTGGTAACATTTGTCTTTACAAGTAAAAAAAATTAGGCGTTTAAAACTTTTCTTTAAAGATTTGAATTATTATTATTTTTTTTTTTTTAAAGAACTTTTGTAAAAGATCTACCCTTTCAATCTTTATTGTTGTATTGTTGGAATTTAGTGTAGTCTGAAAGTTAGTTAATCCTAGAAGCTGCCTAATGGAGGTTGTAGGGATTATGACTTGACCGTTCAGTAAATGTATATACATAGTTTGATTTATTGAGTGGATCTTTTAAGTTTAGTCATGTAAAACTGGGAGTAACAAGTAAATTTGCGTATTCAGCTTTGTGGATTTGCGTATTCTTTTTTTTCGTACTTGCTGGAAGGAAGACATCATGTTTCCTTACTAAATGAGCTATGTGTTGCAGGTGCATTCCATGTCAAGAGTTGTATTTGTATTCTCTAAACACATATTTCGGTCATATTTATGAAAGAAGAAATATGACAGGTTGTGCGTCGGTTTCGACGCTTCACTGGGTATATAGTAACTACTGAACATAATGGGCTATGATGATTGCTCAAATTTGTGGGGAAACTAAATGGGCCATTGAAAATGTTGAGGTAGTGGCGGGGCAATGACCAGACGGCATAGTGTAAATGGTAACTAAGCAACCGGGTCTATTTTGCAGCCACGCTCAACTTCGGTTGTTTCTATGGCACGTTCCCCATCTGCAGGTCTGAGCCTTTTTTTTTTTTTTTTTTTTTTTTTTTTTCTGAATTAGACTATTACTATATATCTTTAGAAACCGTTGAATGCCGGCGCAAATACTTTCTGAATTTCATGTTTGGCCAGCCGCATATAATTTGCAGCAATATTATTAAGGTGATGATATCAGGTTTGTATACTTATGTTTTTTATAAGCACATTCATTGGCGGGACAACTAGAGTCATCGGAGACATTTTTATATCACGTATTCGATTAAAATATATTATATCTTTAGCCTTTTTCCTTAATGCACCTGAGGCCCAACGTTAGCCCTTTTACTTCGTGCAGCTGATGCCCGAATCAGGCCCAATGTACATGATATAGTAGGCGTTATATTGAGAAGGTGTTACCTGACGTTCCATTAGTTTCTACCAGCTTTGTTCTTGGTGAAGATATCTGAACCTTCTGTTGGTTCCCATAAATATAACGTTAGCCTGTTTTTTTAGTCCACCCGAGGACCAACTGAAGCCAAATGTCGCCGGTGATAGGTTACGAATACAATATCATTGGTGAGTGAAACTTTGGTTAAATAAATATTCGGCCTTCATCTTTGTGCTCATGTATAATTATGACTGTGTATCAGCGATTATTTTCGCATACGGGCAAACGGGCAGTGGAAAGACATTGACAATCACCGGAATCACCGAGTATATTTTCACCTTTAACTCATACATGGTTGATTTCATTGTAGCACCCAGAAAGGGGCTTTTGTTTGAAATACTCGGGCATGGAGATATATAATGAATCTATCAAAGATCTTCTTAGTTCTGAAGGCTATCCACTCAGACTTTTAGATGACCCAGAGGTGAAATTCAGCTTTGTTGTGTAATCTAATATGTTTTTTTGTTAATTTCAGTATCATTGATGGTGAATAAATTGTAACACAGGGGAACGATTGTTGAGAACCTCAGAGAGGAAAGTGTTAGGGCCTGGGATCATATGATGCAGCAGCTCAAAGACAGATTGGAGAGACATCGCTTAATGAAACAAGCTCTAGATCACATCAAATCATTAGACTGGTAAAATAATTGTTCGAATTCATTTTGAGGCTGTTAATTGATTGGCCCCTTCTCTCGCTTATCTGACTATTATATTTTGAGGCTGTTAATTAATTTACGATGCTTCTCTTTCAGGCGTTCTCCTCTCTTGAAGTTGAGAAAATGGTTATTCGTGCCATTGAAGAACACAAGCATAGATGGACTGAAGCTTCTGGCTTCAGCCCACTTAAAAAGTCACAGAAACAAGAAATGAGGTCCATCAATATGTTGGTGTTTCCTGGAACAGATGACGCGAAAGACGCTGACCCCACCATATTACCACCATCTGGTGTTATTCACCCCTTACCGCTGTTGTTGCTCGCTGCACCACCCAAACAGGAAAGCAGTTCTTCAAAAACCACACCAAAGAAAGTTGAAGAGATAACTAAGCAGCTGTTCAAACTTCCTGAACAGGACCCTGATGTGCCAGCTACCAAGAAACCAAAGAAACATGAAACTGATCACCAGTAGCTCCATCCAGAAACAGATGTTTAGGTAACGACGCGTTGCCGGTTTGTAGGTTAACTTATGTTTCACTAGGTCGCTTGGTATATGCTTAAACATATACTTTTATTTGACCAAAACCCGACCAAAATGACCAAAAACTAACCAAAATGCCAAAAGATACTCGTGTTTTTGTGTCTATGTTTATGCAGGCAACGGATAAAAGAAAAAGGACAAAAATGAAGAAAAATCCGGAAAACACGGGCACGAGACGTGGAAAAGATATTTATAGAGCCGAAGCCGGAAAAAATTCGTCAAAGATAATATTTTTGAAGAACGGCCCTTGGATCATTAAGGAATTACAAAATCAGTCCCTTGAAAATTCAGCATTTACAATATTGGTCCTTATTATAACTAAATCCTAAACCTTTACTACACCTAAGCTACCCGGATCCACAATTCACTATCCTTAAACCACAACAGCCCACTATACCTTAAACTACAACCCACCCCATCTATTAAACCCCACAGCCCATCACCATCTACCCAGTCCAAGCCCATTTTTTTTTAACTAAAGAAAAAAACGGATCAGATATAAACCCGGATCCCATACCCATCTTACTTATTTAACCCAAGTCAAGCCACAGATAAACCCGGTCAACACCCAGACAACCCACACAACAAACTTTACCGCCAATCACTGTACCCTCTCCTTCCCCACGAATTACCCTGCAAGCAATATTTATTACCCCACCTAAAATATCTACTAAGCTTCTGGAAGGTTAGGGAATGACAGATGACACAAATCCCAGCACTCTCCATGATGATATCTCCACTATTCCCAATCAACGGATGAAATTTTAAGGAGTGGTCACCAAGTTTGATCCAAGGGTCGTGAATGATCATCCTGAAGCTTCCTGGAAAAAACCCTAGCTCTTGGGGAGTCTATAAATAGCAGCCTCATTCTTCACATAGAAGGAGAGTTAGAGTCTAGTTTTTTAAAGCTTTTCTTAGTATAAATTAGGGTTAAATTTCGAGTCAAGTTTATGTTTTTAGTGTAATTCAGTGCTTTTTAAGTTGTAATAGTCTTATGTACTCAATATTTTGATCTTAATGAAAGTTTGAATTTGAATTCCATACTGTCCTGTTTTTACATTGTTCCTTATTGGTTGTGTTTCTGTTACCTTAAGCTTTCTTTCTCATAGAACAAGCTCATTTAAGCTTCCTAGCTTATTGTGGGTCTTTTGTTTAGCTTAAACTGAATTTATCTCAATTTTTCTAAAAAGTCAACAAAAGTCAAACTGCTTATCAAATAAGCAGTTTTGACTCATAATCCTTATTTCAGTATTTGTGAAGCTCATACTAGCTGTGTATAGCTTTTGTGAGTTCATTTGGTTGATCAAAGCAATCTAAATATCAAAATCTATACCTATGCATTATGTGGAAAGCTTTTTGGAAGTTGCCCGCAATGGAGGGGCAAGATGGACTTTACCTAGCTTATCCTTGATAAGCTAGGAGCTTGTAGCTGCCATTAAGTTGGTGCCTTTGTTAAGCTAAGGCCAAAAGTGAGTTCCATTTTCATATTTTAGCTTAATATTGCATATTTATCATTTTCTAGTGTAGACCTGTTTTTATTGCTTGCTTACTGTTTAATCTAGCTTATTTTCATATAATATAGCTTATTTAAGTAGTTGTAGACTTATCATAGCTTATTACATTAGTTTTCATCATTTTTCACATTTTCACCTTTAAATCTGTCATATTCTTGCATATTGTGAATCGGTGGAATTTTGTGGTTTAGACTTGTGTTTTTAAGCTTGAATCAGTGTACTTTGACGTTATGCTAGCTGGTTTTGTGGATTCATGGGTTAAAACATAGTTTTGATTCATAAAGTGTTGAAAACAAGTTTAAAAAGGGTGTTTGAATCAAGACTGTTTTAAGGATAAAGCTTGCATTCAGTGTTCAAAAGTTGTTTAGATATCATACTTAGGTCATATATAGGGTAGTAATAGTATAAAATCTAGTGGTCATTTTATAAAAAGTCAAAATCATTCTTAACTACTTGTTTCTACATAACAGTTAGTAGGATAGTAAGTTTAATCATTCACATAGTTGCACAAGTAAGTAATCTAGCTTAAGATCATTCATATATAGCTTATTACATCAATATTAATCATTTAAGATCATGCAAATTTCATTAAAGTCAACATTGGTAAACTGAGTAAAAAGTCAAAAGAACAGGCCTGCTGTTACAAAACAGATAGTGCAGACTTGGGGATTTTTGCTGCTGAACTAGAGCTAATTGTGGCTTATCTAGATAGGACTAGGACCTAAAATTTGGTTTACAGTTAGTTTGAACTACAAGCTTGAAGTTAAATAGCTGGGATTCACAAATAGAGCTTATTTGATAGCTTATTTAGGGACTGTAAGTAGGGGAGAAAGCCCATTTGAATCTGTTTTGATAACAAGCTGTTCAGTAGCTTTTTGGCTTACGGATTGGGCTTATTTTATGTTTGTGAGTTGAATTGAGCTTGAAATAGTCCTTTGCATGATCCCTAAGCTTTTTGTGATTTTTGGAGCTTGTTTGCTTATTTTTAGCTTATTTGTGAAGTGCTTATTGTACTGTTCAGCTTATTTAAGCTGAATTAGCTTCTGATTTTATTTTTCCTAGACTTAGAACTTAATTTTAGATTTACTCAAAAATTTTCAGATTTTTCCAAGCTGTTTTAATATTTTTAAATCATTTAAATAGTTTAAATTAGTTTTTAATTCATAAAAAATTATTAAAAAGTCAAAAAAATATTTTTCTTTTTTACAAAATTTTCTTTTTATATTTAGGATTTAAGAAAAATTATTTTGCATTTTTAGGACTTAAATTCTAGAAAATCACTTTTAATTACGTTTTTAAAAATTCGTCGCGTTCGTTTTTAAATTCAAATTGCGTTTTTAGGTTCGTATGCTTAGTTTACTTGTACCCTTAGTATAATTAGTTGATTTCCTTTAATATTTCAATATTAGTAGTGTAATCCATATCAATTACTCACTTTTTCACATTCGCTTTACGAATCACGATCCCGAATTACATATTCCATTCAATCTTCGTCGGGACAAACGACTCGGGTTTTGCATATTTCCTTTGCAATTCTCCTTTTTGGGAATATAAATTTGTTTTATATCATCGCTGAACAACGTTAATGTATGTACTAATCTAGCAGTGCCGTATGAATACATGTGCACAACTTTTGAACAGCTTCTGCATCCGTACAACGTCTTTAGAAAACGACGATGCAATTTTGACCAAACGTATGCAAAAGCTAAACCCATCCGATGTAATGTTTGCTTTTTAGAAAATATGTATGCAGGCATTAAGTAGCTGAAATGCCCCCCGCAACGCGGGGGTCGTATTCCTCGTTTTCAATATTTGCAAATAGCAGGTTCTATTTTATTATTAAAATGGGTAGTAGCCATGTGATGTGTCAGTAATAACATGCATCTGTTATTCAAATTATTAGACCATCTTTATTCACAACCCAACCCCACCCAACCTTTTATTAAAATATTATTTTCTCTTTCCTCCACATACACAACCATTACATACAACCAATCCATAATTTTTTTACCATTTATCAACAACCCAACCTAATATATAATATTATTATACTTATATTTAATTTAATTATTTAAAATTTTATATAAAACTATATGTTTGATTATAAATATATTTTTGAAAAGTAACGATTTCAATAATAAATAAATAATAAAAAAAATGTTATATTTTTAAATTTTAATTGAAATAAAATACGTCTTTTATTAAAAAAAAAATTACAAAAACATGAAGAAATAAAAAATTGCAAATTTTAGAAATACAAATGACATAATTAATTATCATCGCTAAATTTTTGCCATATATGCTCAATCAAGTCATTTTGTAGAGATGAATGGGCTTCTCTATTGCGCAATTGTTCTCTATTTCTCATATAACTTCTCAAATCCGCAATTCTTTCAGTGGAGTACTCAACAACATCATCGCTACCATTTGTATGTGTGTCATTAAAAAATTCAGATGGATCATAATTTCTATAAGTTTCTCGTTCATCTTCAACTATCATGTTGTGCATAATAATGCAAGCAATCATAATTTGTCCCATTTGTTCGTAGTCCCAAATAAGACATGGATGTCGAAGGAATGCGAAACGAGCTTGTAGAACTCCAAATGCCCGTTCCACGTCTTTTCGAGCGGCCTCTTGATGTTGAGCGAACAACCTGTGCTTTCTAATTTGTGGAGAAGATATAGATTTGACAAATGCAGCCCATGAAGGATATATACCATCAGTAAGGTAATATGCCATATTTTTCTGATTACCATTCACAACATAGCTCACTTTTGGTGCTCGACCTTCTAACACATCATCGAAAACAGGAGATCTATGAAGAACGTTAATATCATTGCACGAACCTGGTGTTCCAAAGAAAGCATGCCATATCCATAAGTCATATGACGCGACGGCTTCCAGAATGATGGTTGGCTTTCCATTTCTTCCTGCGTATTGTCCAGCCCAACCTTTAGGACAATTTTTCCACTGCCAATGCATGAAAATATGTCGATATTGGACTATATTTATAGAGACTGAAAACTAAGTATAATTTTTTTTTTAATTAAAAAAACTAACATAAATAATCTATTAGTTTATCAAAAATATGGCTAACCAATAAGAAAATGAAAGAAAATATAGTTGTCCATTAATATAGTGACATGTGTCATTTTAGATAAAGAATTTTAAAAATATAAATTTTGATATATATGTATTTTTGAATAATGATGCAAAAAATAAATGGTACAAACTACTAATAATTGGAATAATGATGCAAAAAATAAATGGTACAAACTAATAATAATTGGATAATGCTGAAAATATAGTTGTCCACTAGGGGCTTGACATGTGTCAAGGTTGGCATAAATATTTGAGGGTCACCAATCGAACCGATCGTCCCATTCTCTTTCATTCACGTGCATACTTCTAATATAAAAATAGTTTTTTTTTGTTTGTTTCCTACCAACCGATTGGTTAGATCGTGGATAAACATGGTCTTAGAGGTGTAAAATACGATTTGTATATCCATATGGCACATGCAAATGTTTAGTATATTAGAATCAATTGTTTTTTTTTGTTTACGTGTTTATAGAGTAAATTGCAAAAATCGTCCTTGTGGTTTGGTCAAATTGCACGTTTGGTCCGTACTGTTCATTAAGTGCAAAAATGGTCCGGATTTAACACTGTTTCATTCACTTTTGGTCCTTCCGCATTGCAAAAATCGTCCGTGTGGTTTGGCCAAATTGCACGTTTCGTTCTTGTGGTTCGGAGGACGAAGGACCAAAAGTGAATGAAACAGTGCCAAATCCGGACCATTTTTGCACTTAATGAACAGTACGGACCAAACGTGCAATTTGACCAAACCACAAGGACGATTTTTGCAGTTTACTCCGTATTTATATATAGTATTTAATTTTTTTAAAAGAATTGTTGTATAACTTATATAGTATACACGTTAGGTCTCGTTCATAAACCAAACGTTAAAAATAAAATGTGAGATTTATCACTCTTTAATCTTGGGTGTATAGAAAATCGAGTTATGTAAAAATAAAGAATATCTCGCGTGTCAAAATTAGATTTAAATGAGGCCAAGTATATATACTTTAGATCGACTAGTTTTTTTTTTTTTTTTTTTTTTTTTTTTTTTTTTTTTTTTGGAAGGCGACTTTCAATTTAAGGGTCGGAGTCGCACCTGCCTCATTGGCAGGCCCTCGTCCACCACTAACCCAGACTATGTTGTCTAAACCGGGTCCACGCTGGTGTTGTGGGGACTATTAGCGGCTTCCTCCCGAAAACCGTACAGCCTCCACACGAGTTTCCTCGCTGGAGTAATGGCTGGATGAAAACCGGGGGCGGTTCGGATTGGAACCTGCGCAACATTGGCTTACAGGCTCTTCCTCTTCATTGCCTGATACCAATAGAGCAAAGTGGCCCTTGCACATTGCGAGGACTTCCCAGTGGGTCACCCACACTGGTACTACTCCCGCATGTGCACGCTTAACTTAATAAGCATCCACCATTGGGCCACATTGATGTTGGTCTTTAGATCGACTAGTAATAAAAGAAAATAAAGTTTTGGACTTGTATTGAGTTGGGCCGTGAATAGTAATAGGCCAAAATATATTTAAGGGTCCGTTTGGTATTTAATGAGTATGTTTGATCCGTCGTGGTCCGCGTGTGAGCTCGTTCCATCGTATGATAAATAACATAACAATGTTTATTTAGAAATGTAATAAACAAAAGCTTAAATTGACTCGTAAAAATGGTTAAGTGAACAGTAACGACGTGTTAATAATAGATTGGCGTTCCCTAATTACTAGGGAATTCTATGGGTTGCTACACTATTACATTTACATATATTTTGTCATCATCAAAAAGGGGGAGATTGTTAGTGCAAATATTACGATATTTAATCTATACAGTCTCGTTTGTTTTGATTGATGACAAACCATGTAACTTATAATACATAAAGTAAAATGTACAAGTTACTCGTAATCATATTTTGTCTCAACATACATTCAAGATCTCTCGATGACTCAAGTCCTTGTATGCTACAACACAGGTTCGTACATGTTTGTTATGTTGCGTTATGATCAAAACCCAAATAAACCATTAAACACATCTAGTAAAATAGTTTATATAAAACCAAAATCATTTTTATGAAACACTTATAAATAATATTTATTACTTACATTTTCATAAAATAAATTCTTTAGAATCAACTAGTTAAATGTAATATACTAGTAAAATGGCTTGTACTATCCATAAACCAAAACCCATGACCCATGACCCATGTGCATTAATGTGCATTACATCATGCATGACATCACAATGGGTAAAACCCATGACCCATGACCCAAAGTCCATAACCCATGACCCAAGATGTCTTTGACATCATGCATGACATCACATGACCCATGGACCATAACCCATAACCCATGACTCAAATAAAGAAGAGCGTCGCCGAATCCCTCGCGGATCCCTTGGTTTACAAGGGCCGTATCCCTTTCAAAGGGATCCGGGTGAACAGTATACAACTTCTTCTTTTTGCCTATAAATAGCACACCATTTCTCGTCATTTAATCACACCTTTCACACATTTTCTCTCTACCATTTCTAACACATTTAGATCAGTAGGAAAACATGTAAAACACCTTCTTTCTCATATGGTCATAATGCTTCTAACTCTCATTTTGTTGTAAGCATACTCCCGAAGTGATACTCCAAAGCAAGCCTTAAGATCTTGCATCCTTACCTACTGAAGTGATCCTCCAAAGCAAGCTTAGAGATATTACATCCTCATCCACCACAGCCATACATACATGAAGATCTATCACAACAAGCCTAGAGAACTTGTGATCTTCATTGAAGGCTTTCTATTAAAAGAAGTTCATTTAGTTTAGTCATTCATATCCATTAGACACATTGTATTGGATCTTCTCTTGTATCTTATTCTTGTATCTCTAACCAGATTAGATGGTTTATGTGTTTGTGCCATAAAACATAAGGTTTGCTATGTTGGGCCACAAAACATAACGGGTGTCATAGTTGTGTTGTGTAGATTGGTGTAGTGGGGAATTGGTTCCTCATGATGTGTTGTGTTGATCAGGTAGTGGTTCCTCCTTTGTAATGGAACCCGGTATCTAGCCTTGTACTAGATAAAGTGTAGGCGACGAAGGTTTGGCTCTACCTCGTGGAAGAGCTCTGTATCTAGCCTTGTACCGGATAAAGTGTAGGCGACGTTGTGCCGGTTTGGTCCTCCGTGTTAAGGACCCGGTATTTAGCTTTGTACCGGATAAAGTGTAAGCTATGTTGTGTAGCGTTTCTCCGCCGAGAATGGAGCTTGTTGATATGGTGAAGTAACTCTTGAGTTGGATACTCAGTGAGTGGAGTAGGGCAAAGAGGAGCTTCGTGACCGAACCACTATAAATCCTTGTGTTGGTTTGCGTATCCTTCTTACTTATCGCTTTACTTTTATTCTTATATTGTTGATTGTCTTTGTGTTGACACTTTACATATTACGTCAAGCTTGATCAGCAATTTGTCATAAGGATGTTTTTAGAAAAGAAATATAAACCGGAATAATAATGGCAAAACTTGCTTTATACTATATTTGAGACAAAAGTTTTTAAGTTTGAAATAGAAACGTATTCACCCCCTACCGTTTCTACCGTTTCCACAAAACGTTTTTAAGGTTTATTTGTATTAACAATCTCCCCATTTTTGTTGATGACAAAACTTAAAATTATATTAAGTAAAACGATACAATTCGTAAGTTTTGAATTTTAGTTTTTACTCTTTTCTCCCCTTTTTTGTCGAAACAAAAAGAGTTTCGTGAAGAAACTAACCCAAATGCAAGTTTTTAGAAAAATAAGTGAAAGAAAGATGTAAAGTGAAGTGAAGAGAGTAGAGAAGTGCGTAGTTGCTCCCCCTTGACGATTGTTCCCCCTTGTAGTGGGCGTAAAGTAATTAGGAAGACTAAGACGTGATCATTGCAAGTTTTTGCAATGGTTTTGCTTTGACGAAGGCTCCCCATTATTAAGGGTGTCAAATACTCCATGTGTATTTTGAAAATCTACAAAACAAATGTTAGAAAGCAAGTATATTGTTAATACAAATATCGTCCTAAAAACGTTATTTATATTTTACGATCTTTACTTAGTTTTGTTAATGACAATTACAAAGTATATCCTTTAGCAAATTATAAATGCTAGCTAAAGTCTCTTTAAAACACATTTTAAATTTCACAAGTTTACTTAGAATTACATTTTACACATCTACTAGTTTATTTCCTTAAATGGAAACTTTATTTTTAAAATGATACAATGACATCATGACATGCATCATACATAGATTATGTAATATATTGGCTAGATCTTCAAGCAAGATAGTTGACTTTGGGAGATTTTGATGTGACATAACAAGGATGTGAAGGATACAGCTGGATTTGGAAAGATATCCATAAACTCTTAGCTGTCATGTTTGGCGGAACCAAACGATATCAAAGACGGATCCCTTTTATGGGATCCGCCGGCTGTTCACCAGCTTGCCTATAAATAGCAAGCTGATCATTTGGACACACTATCACTCATATAGCCTAACATTCATACTCATTCATTTACATATCATCTAAAATTTATCATTCATTCATTTCATTGATCTTTCCTTTTGTAGCAAAGGAGATTAAGAATCAAGGTTCAACACAGACGTGTAAAACCTTTGGCATAGTTACTGTGTGATATAGTTGTAGTTCACACATCATTATTTGTATCATTTATCTCAGTGAGTGTGGTTAGTGTTTTAGTCCTCAAAACACAAAGAGTGTAGGGAGTGGTTGTACCCTTGTGAAAGAACCAAACGGGAGTGGTTGTACCCTTGTAAAGAACTCGACATCTAGCTTAGTGTCGGTAATTGTATAGGCGACGTTAGGTTGGTTCTACCTTGAAATAGAACCCGGTGTTTAGCTTAGTACCGGAAAAGGAAGTAAGCGACGTGTAAAGGTTTTCTCCACCTAGAAGAGAGTTTGTTTCTTAGTGAAGGATAACTCTTGAGTTAAAGGCTCGGGGAAGTGGAGTAGGGCAAGGAAAAGAGTCCTTGTAGCCGAACCACTATAAACATCCGTGTTATGTGGTTTGATCATTTCTCTCTTTACTTCTTGGATATATTGTTTGATTATTTTTGTGTGCATAGTTTCATTGAGTTCACATAAGTTACAAAATGGTTTAAATTAATTTTAAAACGGGAAAACTATTCAACCCCCCTTCTAGTTTTCCACAATTGGTACCAGAGAGGTGTTACTCAAGAAATTTAAAATATATTGTATTTTAAAACTTGAAACGATCAAATGGATTTTGAAAACTTTAAAGAAGGGCAATCTATGCAAAGACCATCAGTTTTTGAACCAAACAATTTTATATACTGGAAAAATCACTTTGAGACTTATGTGAAGTCAAAGAACCGTAGGAAGTGTTTTAGATGCAGGAATTTTAGTCACTTGATAAGAGATTGTCCAAAGCCTCCAAAGAACAAATCTCAAATAGGAGATTGTAAAGATTATGACAACAAACCAAAGATCAACGAAGTTGCTCTCATGGCCAATGACACAGAAGAGGTACTTTTTGACTCGTCATACTCTTTTATAAATGATAACACGTTAGATATAGAATATAACAAATTATTTAAAATTATTCTAAAAATCATAAGTAAAAATAAGTTTTTAAAAACCAAAAAGGAATTTTTAGAAAATAAAATTCATCAGTTAAAAGAAAAAGTCATAGGATTAGAAAAAGGTAAAAGTACTAAAACATGTGTCTTATGTCAAGAACTAAAACATGAATTAGAAATACTAAAGCTTACCCAAGAGAATCTTATAAAACAAAACTCCGTTTTTAAAAGATTCGATAAGCACATAAACTGTACAAATGATACAATGAGGTTACTAAAAATACCTTATGGTAGCTTCAAGACAGATTTCATGAAAAATGGTCACTTAAATGATTTTCAGATTCAAATGACAAAAGAAAATAAGACTACATCAACTGAGTCAGTGACCCACGGATCCCACGGATCCAAAACTTTGGATCCGCACGGTATAACCAAAGGATCCGTAGGTACAGTACAGAAAAGTCAAAACTTAAATAGTATTGAACCGGTTAAGATATCTAGAGAGCCTAACACTAATTCAATTAGAAGAAAAGATAAGAATGAAGTTAAAACGACAGTAGACACTTCATTATATAAAGAAATCCCATTTGACTACCTCCAAGATATTAGTGAACCTTGGTAATATTTTGATTAACCCAAATGGACCCATGAGATATTGGGGACCAAATACTTGAGCATTCATTAGGTATGCTTGAAAGAAAGGATTAGATCTACAATGTGTCCAACAGAGGTTGTATTTTGTTCAATAGCATTCTTAGAAACAATCATTGGAAAAAGGTACGGTTCCTCATAACTCCTCATGATAATTGCTCTCATAGATAATTCAGATTTCATACTCACTTAACATAAGTTATTAGTACCACATCTTTAATATAGTATTTGAAAATTAGCATGATGAGTAGGAAAAGGTTCTTAAATCTTTATGACATAAAATTAGATTAAAACTCCTAAAGACAAGTATTGTTTTAACTTGGATTATATCTCAACAATATAGCATCAATACTTAGATAAAATAGGATAAGTATATAGCATATTCTCTTGGCATTGCCGTGATCACAAACTTAAGCAAGCATCAAAAGGTTGGAATGATCAAGTACACAACTAACTTAGTAGAAAACACTCATTACTAAGAAGGATCATGTACTATTAGGATGACATCGTCTCCAAATCAACTTATCAAGATATGTCATGACTTCTCAAAATCATGCATAACAAGTCTTGAAATAAGTAGATAAACTTCATCTAAGTTAACAATTAGGAAAAAGGATATTTTCAACCTATTTGAATATATCACAGATATGCATAAACAAAATTTAGACTGGAAACCATTTGAAAAACACTCACGTTCTCCTAAACCAGACTCACCAAGGATAAAGATAGTAAATTCATAAGATGACCCTAAACATAGAGATGCATTAGATAGAATACTCTATCCCATAGCTAGTACTCCAAATATTATATACGTCTACACTTTCAAAATGATTCCAACTTGAAACCATTTAGGAACTTAAGAGACATCCTAAAGGAACAGGTGTAGAAACCATAATATATGATCTTCCCGGTAATTAGAGATATAGGAATAGTTCAAATAATGTGTATACTAATGTGAGACATTGTATCACATGATGATTTACTAAGAAACAAACAGTCCTTGCTACTTTAAGGCAAAGTGTGGAGAAAATTCTCGTGGTCTATATTATTGACCTCCATAACCTTTTTCTCTGTTGCAACATCATTGCAACTGTTCATCCCAACAAAAGTTTAGCTTTCCATCATCATTTCCATATTAAACAATGTTTAGATGATAAAACATCTCTATTTGAGAAAGTTTCTCAAAAGAGAACATTGATAATCCTCTCACAAATAACTCAAGAAAGAATCCTACTTCTATCTATGGTTTATTGAAACCTAGAAAGTAGTTAAAACAACTGTTCAAATCCTAGTCCAAACAAAAACGGAAATAAACAAACATATATTCTGATCCTGCGGATCCAATCGATAACAAGGGCGGAACCCTTGTTTGGGATCCGCCGGATCCGTGCTTTGATGAGACTAATTCTCAATAAACAGACACTTTTTACTGTTCATTACACTCACTAACCACATAAAAACCAATTTATTGACGACCCTTATCATCCCAAAACTCAAATATTTCATTCGCCACAATTAACTCATACCTAATCGATCATTGTAAGTATCCTAATCCATCTCAATCTCTTATTTGTGTCTAGAATTCATATAGGTTGCACTAAATTAAATTAGGGATTATCAAAAATAATGAGGCACCTCAAAAATCATGTTTTCAATTAGACACTACAATAATCATCAAATACTCCATTAAGATTACTTTTTCACAACTAGGAAAAACTCCTTTCAATCATTGTTCATACAAAATCAAAAACATTATAATTTTTCGGATCAGGAGTGTTTGGATTATCTCATATTTTACTACAAAAATCTTTGCTTCAAAAGAGTCGAGATAATCATACTCCACATTATTTTCATTTAGACACATATGTATATATTATGTGATTCTAACTTTAATTGTATGTCTAGGAAAACCATGCCTCCCGCTACTAACTATGATCACAAAAAGACCACCAACTACCTACCCAAACATCATCAAACAAAGGGACTCTCAGAATCTCAAGTCAAAATTTTTAAAGCTTTAGAAAGTCAGTACATTCATGAAGGTAGAACTGTAGATTCATCATTCTTAGAAGAAACAAACATCCGTGAACAAATGACTATCATTCAATTTGATGCACTCCTAGACATAGATGAGCCAATCATCCCTAGGTTCATTCTTGAGTTTTATGCTTCCATGAAACTCATCACTGATGACCTTGGATCTTTTAGCATCCATTTCAAAATAAACCAAAATCCCTACAATTTCCCATTAGATCATTTTGGGGAAGTATTAGGCATTCCTAGAGAAGGAACTTGTTTCTACTCAGACAAATGGCCTTTAACCATTCTTGATTCAAACCTAGGTCGTGAACACCCATATGATACTCCTCTAACTCCTAAAGAAACAATCCGTGATCATCTTTTCAAACCTAGAAGCAACCAAACTAAGAAACTCCGAGGAAAAGATGTTAGTCGTGATCCATTCGCTATGGAACTCAATGAGCTTAAACCCGAATTTAAGAAACTTAAAGAGATTCTTAGAGCTAATGTCATTAGCACTATTGGAAACAAAGATCATGTGAATGCAAGCTTATGCTACATGCTTTATTGTGTGTCTACCCATCAAAAGTTCATTCTAGCCTACTATATCGCCAAAAGAATGGTCGATATACGTGTATTAGGAAAAACCTCAATGCCATATGGAATGCTTCTTACACGTTTGTTTAGAGCTTCCATTCCTATTCCTCTAGACTCATTCGGCTTTGTTCCAGACTACATCAAAATCAAACACACCTTCGTTCCGCTTAGTGACTATAGAGTGGCAGTAGGAAAAGGGAAACGGGCTCACACCTCATCCTCATCTTCATCATCATCATCGGCTAGTGATGAAGATGGTTTACCTAACTCTAAGCTTCCTCCAATTGACTACTTGAGTCAACTTCCTTCCCTTGATGATGAATCTGCGGAACATCGACAAGCAAAGGGAATTTTAAAGAATGTAGGACGATGGATGATGAAACTCCGCAAGGATCAGAAGAAAATACTTAAATTATTGAAAGATAAGTGAGATTTAAAGAGTGTTTGGTATAATACATTATTAGACTATGTATTGATTTATGTGCTTACTAAGACCTTATGATAGCACTTGACTCTTTTGTGATTTAGCTCAGCTTGAACTAATGATAACATGTATTGTTATCAATTTTCCAAATTTAAGCCACTGTTTGGCTTAACTTCTTTTGTGATGAAGTTTGATGATCAATTTTATTTATAACGTGTGTTAGAATCTACATATTTGGTAGCTTCGCTTTACATAATAGACAATAGATATGTTCCAGGAGAATTTACGGGTTTTCATCGAAAAATGCAAAATTTGCATTGATCTCTGTTTGTCTTAGGAATTTTGTTCGGCGGATCTGGCGGATCCCTCAGTTTGGATCCGCCTAGTGTTGACGTTGGCTTCGCCCATCTTAAACCTGCGGATCAGACGGATCCAAAAGTTTTGGATCCGCATGCTTTGTCAATTGGATCCGCAGGAATACACAGTAATCTTTTTCACAAAATCCAACTCTTTCCAATACTTAGATTGTAGTTTAGCTTTCTTAGATTATATTTAGACATCTTAGAAAATTAGGAAAATCCACCTCCCATCAAAATTTGAATATTTTGTCCTGCTCATAACTCACAGACTCTTTCATTACCTTTTCGAAAACCGTGAATCAATCACATTTCTCCCTTTTGAGTCATCTTTCTGCATATCTTCATGTCAACTTCATTTCTATGGATTGACTTTGTCAATAGGACAAACTACTTTATCTTGTTCCAAGTCTTTGAAATTTACACATCATTAATCCAAACACCAACTTCTATAAAATGGGAAGTATAAATTAGAACCTTAAGATGATCATAACACACTAAATCTTCATCTTCTTTGCACATCATACCTGTAAACTTCTCACAGTGCACAAATCAAACAAATCTCATATGTCTAGACCATACAGACAAACCGCTAAAATTAGTGTTAGACCTTACTGGCTCGTTAATCCAGTTTCAAACGTAAGCTCACCAATCATATCCACTACTGCCACTACAACTTCTATCATAACTCCTATAGTCAACATGTCTTCATCTACAAAATCACCATCACCAATCATAATTCCACTAGGTACAACATCATCACCCACATATAGCACACCACCACCTGTAACTACACCAATAGCTTCCTCACCATCATCTTTACCATCTGAAGAAAGAAAATCATCATCACCACTAAATTTACCCAACCTTCAACCACATGATCTACTTACCACACTTCAACACATTGATGATTCAATGTGGCTAAATCAAACAAACACTCAAGAAAATGAAGAACATGACACTAATCTTTGTGACACTAAGGATTTAGAAACTATGTGGCTAGCATCCATTATATCTCCATCAACACCAACAAATTTCACTTCATAGAAGCTGTTAGCTTTTCCTAAATATTATCTTAGTGTACTTATTCTAAGATTTCTTCAATTTTTAGGGACCTTCTAAATGTAACTTCAAGTTTGAGACGTTTGTCACAAGCAAATTTTCAATGAATAGAAGTTATATTTCAATATTTGTAGGTGATCAAATATTTGTAGTACTATCTTACTTTAATACATGATAGATTTGGCCTCTCATTTTTTAGACAATTTTCTCTATCAGACACTAACATTTTTCCTACAAGCTTAACGACGGATCCCTCATTTTTGATCCACCGTGTGTTAGCGTTGGCTCCGCCACTATTCAACTTGCGGATCCGACGGATCCCAAAATTTGGATCCGCACGCCTTGTCGATTGGATCCGCAGGTATAACAGTAAACTTCTTAAAACTTTTCGACTCATCCCGATTCTTAGATTTTAGTTTCTAGTATTCTTTAGAATAGGTTCACTGATCATTATACATCTTAGAATGATTTAGAAACTCTTAGAAACTTAAGAACAATATTTCCCACCAAAATTTGAATTTTTAAATTTAAGGAGTGAGTTACCTTTCTAATACAAACAAGGAACCCTTTTTAGGGATCCTTCAAATCCGTGGGTACATCACATCACAGGATTTTCCACTATCCCTTTGCATTTACTGCATATCTTCATCATATTACTCAACATAAGTTCTATGGATTGACTTATGTGATGTAATTTGCACAAATTTTTGTTCCAAATCATTAGGAACCAACATTCTCTATTGGATTTACATCAAATCCAAACACTAGTTTCTATAAACCATCTGCCTATATATTAAGATCATAACTTAGAGCAAAACTCACTCATTCACCTTCTTCACAACATATAACCTGTACATCTTAGTTCTCTAAGCTCACCATGACCAAATCAACCAACTCCTCCACCTCTAGAACTCCAAAACGCACTGCCCGCATTAGTGTTAAGCCCTGTTGCTTCATAAATCTTGCTAACTCATCATCAGAGGAATCATCTCCTCTTAATATCTCATCTCCTATAGCAAGTGAAAATTTCCTTACTTTATCCACACCTACACCATCCAATGTTGTCATACAAACTCCACCTCCATCCATAACTCCAATAGCAACCACACCACCACCCGCTCCATCACAGACTGTCAAATCTCAATCACAACCAAACTTACCCAAACTCCAACCTATGGAGCTATTTAGGACTCCACCTACATCACCTCATCCATACCTTGATGACTTGGAGGATCTCCCACCAAGATCAACCAATCCTCCACCCATGACCTTTGAAGGTCAAGAGCCTATGCTTTTTCATCCGATTTTCCCGGATATCCATGGTCCTTTATATCATGATGCACCATCATCTCAACCTCAAATACCACCTCTCTCACCCACATCAACTCTCATTGCCATAGACGAGGCAATGTGGATCAATTTGCCTCAAACCCAAGAGGAGATTAGTGAAGAGCTCAACCGTCTCTACACTCTCTCGGGTATGGTAGATCACCGCCTCAATGAAGCCATGGACCTCCAAAACATCCTCATGAACTCCCTCCAAACACCACCACCAACCAATGAACAAGCACAACCACCACCACCCAACAACCAATCACCACCACCACCACCACAACCAAATGAGTCTACTCTTCCGCCCGGTTTTCCTCGCCATGATTGCAACATGTGTGAAAGAACCGCTCACATAGCTCAAAGGACAAACATTTTGGTGCACGAGCTCCAAAATGAAATGAGGTTCATTTTGAACTACATTCTTGAGCGTCTAAACGCCATCTCTCATCCTCCTCAATAGGAGAATTTAAGTCTCATTATATAGGACCTTTTAGATGTTGTTGTGGGACTTTTTATTTTTTAGGATGTATTTTTCATTTTCATGTAACATCATATTATGTTTGTGACTTTTGTCACATAATTTTCAATGAATGAATGTGATGTTTTTATGCTTATGAGTGATCAACATAAATCATATTATCATTAGTTAGGTAAACAACATCATTATATAGCTATTTGGAATCTACATTCTAGTTTGATCACTTGTACTTTAGGTACAAAATTTTGATCAGACACTACATTTTGACTTTTTAAAGTCAACTAGATTATCATTCTTATTTGGATGACCATTTCATATGCATTATGCTTCTCCATTGAAGCTATTCACAACTAACATTTCCTTTGCAACATCTCATACCCTTCTAATGTATACGTTGGGACTCTTGTAATGGGGAGTATACATCAAGGGGGAGCATTTCATTTTTCTAACCATTTGTTTTGTAGGATCATGCATCATTACCTTGTTACTCCATTTAGGGGGAGTATCAAACAAGGGGGAGCTCTTAAAGTTCTCAAAATCGCATTCTGCTACGTAACTCTTCTTTTTGTTTCGACAAAAAGGGGAGAAAGGATTAAGTTTGCATGACTGTGAATCATCACAGTACATACACTTTTTGCATAAAAAGAGTTTTTAAACTCAAATAAAACAAACTTAATCTATATTTTAAAGAACTCATGCTATATTTATTCCTTTGCTCAAAAATATACTTTATGTTTTGTCATCAACAAAAAGGGGGAGATTGTTAATACAAATATCGTCCTAAAAACGTTATTTATATTTTACGATCTTTACTTAGTTTTGTTAATGACAATTACAAAGTATATCCTTTAGCAAATTATAAATGCTAGCTAAAGTCTCTTTAAAACACATTTTACATTTCACAAGTTTACTTAGAATTACATTTTACACATCTACTAGTTTATTTCCTTAAAAGGAAACTTTATTTTTAAAATGATACAATGACATCATGGCATGCATCATACATAGATTATGTAATATCTTGGCTAGATCTTCAAGCAAGATAGTTGACTTTGGGAGATTTTGATGTGACATAACAAGGATGTGAAGGATACAGCTGGATTTGGAAAGATATCCATAAACTCTTAGCTGTCATGTTTGGCGGAACCAAACGATATCAAAGACGGATCCCTTTTATGGGATCCGCCGGCTGTTCACCAGCTTGCCTATAAATAGCAAGCTGATCATTTGGACACACTATCACTCATATAGCCTAACATTCATACTCATTCATTTACATATCATCTAACATTTATCATTCATTCATTTCATTGATCTTTCCTTTTGTAGCAAAGGAGATTAAGCATCAAGGTTCAACACAGACGTGTAAAACCTTTGGCATAGTTACTGTGTGATATAGTTGTAGTTCACACATCATTATTTGTATCATTTATCTCAGTGAGTGTGGTTAGTGTTTTAGTCCTCAAAACACAAAGATTGTAGGGAGTGGTTGTACCCTTGTGAAAGAACCAAACGGGAGTGGTTGTACCCTTGTAAAGAACTCGACATCTAGCTTAGTGTCGGTAATTGTATAGGCGACGTTAGGTTGGTTCTACCTTGAAAAAGAACCCGGTGTTTAGCTTAGTACCGGAAAAGGAAGTAAGCGACGTGTAAAGGTTTTCTCCACCTAGAAGAGAGTTTGTTTCTTAGTGAAGGATAACTCTCGAGTTAAAGGCTCGGGGAAGTGGAGTAGGCCAAGGAAAAGAGTCCTTGTAGCCGAACCACTATAAACATCCGTGTTATGTGGTTTGATCATTTCTCTCTTTACTTCTTGGATATATTGTTTGATTATTTTTGTGTGCATAGTTTCATTGAATTCACATAAGTTACAAAACGGTTTAAATTAATTTTAAAACGGGAAAACTATTCAACCCCCCTTCTAGTTTTCCACATATATGGTGTGCCTTTGTGATTCAGGTTTTCTGACCATGTTTTAATATTTATGATTTACTCGTCTACCTATGGTCTACCTTATGCACTAACGGACAAAGAACCCGATTGTGTGTAGTGTAGTATTTGGTAAAGTCGAGGTCGTCCCAAGAGCTATGTGTGTGTGGATCTAACTTAAGTCTATGTCTCGTTTTAAAAGGGGGTTTTAGTTGTTTTATTAACTAAAGTAAATGATATAAATAAAATAAGGAAATAAAATTAAGTTGAATGCAGTAGGGAGAAAGTGTACTAGCCTAGTTATTCAACCTATCGTGCAATGACTATTTTCTCTAATTATGCTTCCTATCGCTTCAAGTGGGGTATAGATTCACTAGACTCCTATGGTCAATTCGTCTAGCCTATATCCCCCAGAATCCTACTCCGATTTCAAAGCTTTGATCCTTTGTGATTAACAGAGCTCGCCGGTAGACTAGGTTAAGTCATTAAGTATTGCTACATGCTAGATTTATTCTAATGTGTGATCCGGCCTCTCATATCTTAGACCACACATCCCTAACTCCTTAAGTTTATCCAAAATTGGAAGGTGATCCTTTGGTCCATTCGCATACAAGGAATTGGTAGTCCGATGGTCAATTCTTACCAACCCTCACAACCTACTACTCTAGGGTCCTTTGGTCCATTCTCCTAGTGTAGTAAGTACAACTGCCCTTCAAAACTACCAAAGCAAGAGGATCTACGAAGAAACTAAGCATGCATACACTAGAAGCAATAATAAAAGCGCTCAAACATAATCATAACAATAAAGGAATCATAACTAGGCTAGCACCAAAGGTGCTTATCCGATCGTATTGAATATTACAGAAGATTCAATGTTTTGCATGGTAATGAAATACATGGAATCAAAAGTATAAATCAAATGTAATTTGCTAAAACTTATTGATGTTATGCCGTGATTTCTCACTTGGAAAATGCTCCGTATGCTGCTGGAGATCGTCCTTGTGGAACCCTACTTCGTTCTCTGACTTTTGATTGTGAAAAACTTATGTAAATGCATAAAATAGGGTTTGTATTTATAGGCTTCAACAAAGTTACGGCGTAACCTCTAGTTATGGTTACGCCGTAACTAGTGTATCTTCTGACAATCCTTATCTGATTAATATCATTTACGGTGTAACTTGATGGATAGTTACGCCGTAATCTTCTTAGTGTAACTATTACGTCGTAATCTTCTTGCTAGTTACGCCGTAATCTCTTCAATCCCATTATGTGTAATGTTTACGCCGTAACCTCTTGCATTGGTTATGGCGTAGCCTTCATGGTCACAAAATTCTTCTAAGTCTCTAAAATGTTATGGCGTAATCTCTGTGGTAATTACGCCGCAACAAGTCAGCTGAGAAAGGTCGAGCAAGAAACACCACTGGTGGCAACGGCAAAGGTCAAAACAAATCTCGTGGTAGTGGTCGAGCCAATAACCACAACCGAGGAAACCAAAGCAGCACCGGGAACAATACGGACCAAAAGAAGAACAAGGGCCGAGACCTTTCAAAGATTCAATGCTTCAGATGTGATGAATATGGTCACTTTGCTTCCAACTTCTCCGAACGACGTGAACAGAAGCAAAAGCATGAGGCAAACCTGCTGAAAAAGGAGGATGATGATGACCCGACACTTTTTATGATGAAGAGCGTTCGAGAAGTCGTATTCTTGAATAAAGAAAAGATTATCCCAAACCAATTAAATACTAAACCAAACGAGAAGGACACTTGGTACCTAGATAATGGGGCAAGTAATCACATGACGGGGATCCGAAAATACTTTTCGGAGTTGAATGAAAATATCTCCGGCAGAGTGAAGTTTGGTGATAACTCCTACATCGAGATAAAAGGGAAGGGTTCGATAATCATTGAAGGGAAAACGGGCGAGCAACGGTTGCTCACTGGAGTATATTACCTACCCGAGCTAAAAAGCAATGTTATTAGTCTTGGGCAAGCTACCGAAGGCGGATGTGACATTCGGATGAGAGGTAATTATCTCACCATGCGTGACTCGGATGGCAAGCTTCTGATGAAGGTTCTTAGAACGAGTAATAGGCTCTACAAAATAAAGCTCCAAGTCGGAAGTCCGGTGTGTCTTAAAGCGAAGATGGAAGATGATGCTTGGTTATGGCATGCTAGGATGGGTCACATTAATTTTGAGACAATGGAATTAATGGCAAGGAAGGGCATGATTGAAAATTTGCCAATAATTCATCAAGAGAACAAGTTGTGTGAATCTTGCTTGGTAGGAAAACAAACCAAGAAGGCGTTTCCAAAAGCAGCAAAATTTAGGGCAACACATGTTTTTCAACTGATACATGCTGACCTATGTGGACCAATTTCTCCACCATCCATAGCAGGAAACAGGTACGTGTTCGTTTTAATTGATGATTTCTCACGGTTTATTTGGACCTTTTCCTTAAAAGAAAAAGGAGAGGCATTTGAATATTTCAAGAAGTTTAAAGCTCTAGTCGAGAGGAAGGCGGGAAAGAAGATTTTAACCTTAAGAACCGATAGAGGAGGTGAATTCACTTCAAGAGAACTTACCAAGTTTTGTGAAGACGAGGGTATAACATGACATCTAACCACTCCTACACACCGCAGCAAAATGGAGTCGTGGAGAGGCGAAACCGTACTCTTATGGGAATGACTAGAAGCATCTTGAAAGCACGAGACGTACCAAATTATATGTGGGCCGAAGGAGTTAGACACGCCACGTTTTTAATTAATAGAGTCTCAACTCAAGCTCTAGTTAATCAAACACCATACGAGGCTTTCAAAGGAAAGAAGCCTGACTTGGAGGGTTTGCGGGTATTCGTATGTGTGGCGTACGCAACGGGAACAAGGCCATATTTACCCAAGTTAGACGACAGGTCAACACGACTCATTTATATCGGAAACGAGCCTGGTTCAAAAGGTTTTCGATTGTTTAATCCAAGACTAAAAAAGGTAGTGGTATGTCGTGATGCGGAGTTTAATGAGGAACTTGGCTGGAAATATGTTGCTGGAAGCGAGACACACGAGCTAAACCCAGGTATGTTTGTCATAGAATGGCATGGTTCTATTGATACGGGTTGTGGATTTGTGAACCCAGGTCTGACCGAAGATGTGGAGGCTGTTGAGGATCATCAAATGGCCGAAAATCAGCATGATACTGATGAAACTAATGATGAAGAACAGCTGGTCAATACCGAACAAGAGAACCCAGCCGAAGCTGGGAATGGTCCTGACCCAGCTGATGCTGCAGAAAATCAAACAGCTTTGAGGCGTTCTTCGAGGGTTCCAACCATGCCAACCAGATTTAATGACTTTATAATGGGGTCCAGCTCGAGAACCTCAACAGTTAATGAAGATCAAAATCTGCTCTTAATTGAAGATGATGAACCAAGAACGTTTCAAGAAGCAAAAGTTTCGAGCGAGTGGATGTTTGCTATGAAGCAAGAGATTGATTCAATAAAGAAGAATGATACATGGGAGTTAGTTGAGCCCCCGGTTAATGTTAAACCCATTGGATTAAAGTGGGTGTTTAAAATTAAGAAAAATCCGGACGGTTCAATTAATAAATTTAAGGCTCGTGTAGTAGCAAAGGGTTATGTTCAAAAGGAAGGAATTGACTATGACGAGGTATTCGCGCCCGTAGCACGGATTGAAACGGTGCGTTTATTAATCTCATTGGCCGCAAAAGAAGCATGGGAATTACATCATCTGGATGTAAAGTCAGCTTTTCTACATGGAGAATTAGAAGAGCAAGTGTTTGTTACACAACCGGAGGGGTTCGTGAAGAAAGGAGAAGAAAGGAAAATCTACAAGTTGAAAAAGGCGCTCTACGGACTTAAACAAGCCCCGAGGGCGTGGAATACAAAACTTGATAGTGTATGTGAAGAAGACAAACAAGTCAATCTTGATTATTGCGGTCTATGTAGATGATCTCTTGGTAACCGGTTCGAGGCTTGGCGAAATTGGTGAATTCAAGAAACAAATGCAAGAGAGGTTCGAGATGAGTGATTTGGGAAAATTGAGCTATTATCTTGGCATTGAAGTAAAGCAAGAGGATTCGAGTATCTCAATAAGTCAAGTGGGCTATGCAATGAAGATATTAAAAGATGCTGGAATGCATGAAGCGAATCCTACTCAATGTCCATTAGAACCTGGAGTCAAGTTAAGTTTGGATAAGGAAGGAAAACCAGTTGATGCAACATTATATAGGCGACGAGTTGGTTGTCTAAGGTATTTGCTACACACACGACCCGATTTGTCTTATTCGGTTGGTTTGGTTAGTCGTTACATGCAAGAACCAAAAGAATCACATATGGTGGCTGTGAAACAAATACTTCGGTATATCCGAGGTAGTTTGAATTTTGGAGTGCGATACAACCGAGAGAAAACCAAGCAGTTGGTGGGGTTCTGTGATAGTAGTTATAGTATGGACCAAGATGATGGTCGAAGCACAACTGGGCACGTATTTTATCTAGGAAAATCACCTATTACTTGGTGCTCACAAAAGAAAAACACGGTGGCTCTATCGTCTTGTGAAGCCGAGTTCATGGCTGCAACCTCAGCCGCGTGTCAAGGGATATGGTTACGTGGATTGTTGGGTGAAATAACCGGAATAGAGGAGAGAGTGGTGGTCTTATTTGTTGATAACAAATCGGCTATCGCACTTATGAAAAACCCAGTTTTTCACGGGAGAAGCAAGCGTATAAATACGCGTTATCATTTTATCCGAGAGTGTGTTGAAAGAGGCCAAGTACGAGTTGAGCATATAAGAGGTGATTTACAACGTGCAGATATCCTAACTAAAGCTCTTGCAAGAATTAAGTTCAAGGAGATGAGAGAGCTACTCGGAATCGAAGACCTCCCTATCTCGAGTCAGAAATTAGGGGGGTGAATGTTGGTCTAATTTACTGACCCGAGCTAGTGGGCGGTGAACCGAATCCAAGCAAATAGGCCGGCCATAATTGTAGGAATTAGTTAGAGCAAATTAATTAATTTTCTATTTGTTTTTCTAAAGGATAATGATAAAGTAGATTATGTAATTCTTATAGAATTATGATTATAGTTTGATTAGGATTGGTGAACATGTATCAATCCCTATAAATACATAACCTACCGAGCTTGTGGTAGAGGTGTAAGACATCAAAGTTTTAAGCATATTTTCTTTGTTAATTGGAGAGCATATTCCAGACTTTTGTGTGTTCTTGATTCTGTGATTATTAACCTGTGAACTTGATTTCTTTTAGCCAAGGATTTAACTACATCCTTTCTTATGATCTTATTGCTCAGTTAATTAGGTAAACTACTACCAATATCTACAGCTAAGATGTAAACTAAAACACTTGAATATAACATAACATCACAAAGCTTTGGTGTGTTCAGATAACTTCAGAAACATTCATACCATTTGATCATGAGTTAACAAGAAATCAAGTATATGACTCAACTGCCACTATTCAAACATTGAAGAAACAAGATTATGAACTTCGAAAAGCTAATTCATGAACATTTTCACCACTAAAGCAACCAAATAGTTCCTACAGTCAGAACCTTTAAAAATCTGCATACCAATTATCCACGATTTCCATAGTTAAAATTACTCAATAATCCTACATAAATTACCAATGACTCTCTTTCCATCCTCCAAATTCTTGTTCATAAGTTTCAGTTTCCACCTGTATACATCAAGACGCAATTATAAAAGGGGTAAGTGAAACTATTAACGATATTTGTATTTTCTTTGTGTATACATATATACTTGGTTAAAGATAAAGTGAGGTACCCTTGGGGTGAAGATGACACCCACTCGAATGTTAGAGTTTTAATGGAAAAATATTATCGTGTATGACTAGATTCGAACTCGGGAGCGAGGGATTGCACACTTTACTTATGAATGACTAACGTAAATAATTAATTTATGTAATAGTTATATATTTAATTATTTTGACACGAAATGAGACATAACGGACGTTAAGTAATTAACCGAATTGACTAACGGTCGTTAAGTAAATAGTGGAAGGACTATTGGTGAAAATAAAGGCTTGGAAGGATCTAGAATCCTTATGGGATTAGGAATAGGGGCCGGCCATTATGGCTTGTGGTTTCCTAATTCTAGTCGAATTGTTCAACAAGATATCCTAATCCTAGTTGGTATCTTTTGCTCCAAGTTTAGGGTTTGCCTATATAAACAAACCTAAAGGTCTTGAGTTTTTCACCTAGAGTATTGTTACATTAAACCTAAAATTCTCTCCTCTCCTCTTGCTCCATACTGATCATATAACACTTCTTGTGTGTCGATCCATTGCTTTCTTGTTAACAAAGTTAGTTTGGTTAACCGTGTTCAATCACTAGCATCATTCGTTAGTCGAGAAATAGTACGTGTGTTCGAGAACTCGTTAATATCTTACTTTAGATATTAATCTAGGATTGTGGAACAAAATTGTAAGGGGTTCCACGTTAATCCGTTTGATTGTTCAAGAGAAGATTTGATCTTTGTTTAGCTAAGATCAAGGTATGTTCCTATTTATTTTCGGTATTACTTTATACATGTTAATATGATCCTTGCTTCCGCTATTGTGTGCTTTGATGTTTAAGGTTTATTTATTTATTTGAATGTCAAAATATTTAAAACCAACAGTGGCATCACGAGCCAATTTAACATGTAATTGTAATTATCGAAACACATAATTAAAAATCAAATCTTGTTTGGATTTACATGTTCATTAGTCGAATTTTTTTTAGGGTTTTAATTACTAGATCTAAAAATTAATTTGAACCATAATTTAGGGGGGGGGGGGGGGGTTTCGACCCTCTTTAATAAAAAGATAGTTTTGTAACCCTAAATTAGGAACATGAGTTTATGTGTTTATTTGAATATGGTTACGTTCCTGTTTGATCCATGATTTTTTCATGCAAAGAAATCATGGATTAGGGTTTGTTTATGTGCTACATGTTTTAGATAGATCTAAAATTAGGGAAGACCTAATATATTAAATTAATGAATCAAGTTATGTGCAACGTGGTATAGTATTATTAAAACTTACGTGGCCAATTGTTGGTGACTGTGGTCCATTGGGTACAATGAGCTCGAAAACCAATGGGAGTTTTATTAATTCTATACATAATTATTCACATATAGATTATTAATAGGATTTATCAAAAGGGTTTGCATGTGGCTATATGTTTTAATAGTTAAGATCATATATGTGTTATTTGTGGTTATTTATTTTTGTTAAAAATTACTTGTTCTTGTTTGTTTAAATTACTATTGAATTGTAAGCAAAAAGAGAGTAGTTTTTTTGGAATAAAAATAAATGGACCTAATAACTATGAAACCTTATTGTGGTAAATTATTTATTGCCAAGTCTTATGTGCCGATAGTGGTTCGCTTCGCACGGTAATTTGCTCCCATGCGAGACTAGCAATTTAATAATTTACTACATTATTTTAAGCTTTAAAATCATAAATTGTTAATTGATTGATGCAACTGTACATAATGGTCGAAGCGGCGGACCTAATTTTTGACAAACTATAAAGTGGGTATAAGGAGGTTGACATTAAATTGTCATCCGAAAGGGGCGCGTTTTTAATCAGCTTCGGCGGACGTTTGCCCCTCCGCTCGCCTGTGCGTCAAAATTAGACTTACCAAGTACACCATTGTAATGTACGAAGCATCTTAAGGCAATGTTGTAAGTTTCTCAACGCCATCGATTAAAATTTTGTTGATTTAAGCTTATGAAAAAGTAATTAAAAATTGTTTTGAAAACTTTATGATACGAAGATGAGTGCATGCTTCTTCGTACATATTTTGATTGTCACATCAAAATAAATACCCTAAAATTTAAGTCACATGCTATCTAATTATAAGAGACACTTGGAATTAATATCTGGCGTAAGTGAGACCTTGACACAGATATTAATGACAAGGTAAATTACATACTTTTATTGCCAGCAGATCAACTGAGTGTAATAAGAATATGTGAATTTACATGTCTCTAAATTAGATGACTTAATTAAGTTATAAGTGAGACCTTGAGACTTAAAGCATGAGATGGGAAGAAACATGCTTACATTGCAAATTGTTTGGCAAATGTAATTCCCATAAATTTAGGAGTCGGAAAATTGTTTCGCGATTATTGTACGACAAGTTACCATCTTTTGTACTTTCACTACTAGCAGATCAACTGATGTAGTGAAACTATGGAAAGATGGATCCTAGTTTTCAAGAAAATTAAATGGTTATTTTATATTTCCTGGGTAGTTTTCTTTTCTTGAAAATTGTATTATTGAAAATACTAATATTTGAACTTTTTCTGTAGAAATGGCTCAACCCAACAACACTTCTGCTAGTTCCGCTTTCAAAGCTCACTTAGAGAGGGAAAAACTGACTGGCCTAAATTTCAATGATTGGCATCGGTCCTTGAGGATTGTCCTGCGAGTGACCAAGCGATCTGAATATTTGACTAAGTCTTGCCCTATGCAGCCTGCTGATACTGACACTGCAGAAAACAAAGCAGCCTGGCAAAAGGAGTATGATCTGCATAATGAGGTAGCATGCTTAATGCTGAACAGTATGATTCCCAAGTTGCAAAAGCAATTTGAGAACTACTTCCCTAAGGATATGCTTGATGAACTCCAGAAAACCTATGAAGTACCTCCAACTGTTGAACTTTATGATTTGATCGATAAATTTCATAGCTGTAGGCAAGGTGAGGGTAAACCCGTGCGAGAACATGTGCTAGAGATGAAAGATTACATCGATCGTCTCTATGCTATGGACTATATCTTAGCCGACAATGTTTATGTGAACTTGATCAATAGGTCCCTTAACAAGGACTTTAAGGGTTTTGTTCAAAATTACAATATGCATTGCTCGGGGAAGACTATAACTGAATTACTCGCAATGCTCATTGATTATGAGAAGGGTCTACCGGGCAAGGATAAGGCTCCTACTCCACAAGTACTAGCAATACAAAGGGGTAGGGTTCAGAAACCAAAACCGCAGAATAAGGGGAAAGGTAAGGCTGTTGATAAAGGTAAACAAGTTATGTCTTATCAGCCTGAACCTAAGAAGGCCCCTAAGAAGTACAAGCCTAATCCCAACAAAAAGGATCAAGGTTGTCATCACTGCCACGAGACTAGACACTGGAAGAGGAACTGTCCTCTTTATCTCGAGGAGTTGCGATCGAAAAAGCTGAAGGGTGAGACTGGGCAAGCCAGTACTTTAGGTAATTTCTTTATGATTGAATTATTTTCATTAACTCGTAAAATAAATTCCTGGGTATATGATACTGGATGCGGTATTCACATTTGTAACATGCTGCAGGGATTTAGAGTGCAAAGGAGACTCGCCTATGGGGAGCAATTTCTGCAAGTGGGCAATGGAGCTCAAGCAGCAGTTGAAGCCGTAGGAACTTTTGAATTAGTTTTGCCTTCGGGCTTGATACTGAATTTAAATAATTGTCATTATTCACCATCTATTGTTAGAGGTGTTATTTCCTTTGCTTGTTTGTTGAATTTGGGATTTCATCATACTATTTCTGGCAATAAAATTTCGGTTTCATTAAATGATGTTTTTTATTTTGATGCTGTTGCTGTAAATGGTGTTTTTGAAATCAATATGAATGAACATAATGATTATAATTCGATGTATAGCATCAACAATAAGAGAGTCAAGAATGTCTTGGATTCATCTTATCTTTGGCATTTTCGACTTGCCCACATAGGCAAGACTCGCATGCAAAAGCTGCAACGTGATGGGCTTTTGCAAGATATCAATGATGAGTCATTTGATAAGTGCGAATCTTGTATATCTGGGAAGATGACCAAGAAACCTTTTAATAACCGTATTGAAAAGGCTGATGATCTACTTGGTTTAATACATACTGATGTGTGCGGACCACTTAGACATACGTCAAAGAGAGGTGCTACCTACTTCCTAACCTTCACGGATGATTTCAGCCATTATGGTTATGTTTATTTACTTAAACATAAACATGAGGTTTTTGAAACATTCAAGGTTTTCAAAGCTGAAGTATAACTGCAACTAGGAAAGAAGATTAAAGCTCTTCAATCCGATAGAGGTGGTGAATACCTTAGTCAGGAGTTTAAAGATTATCTAAGTGAGAATGGAATTGTTCAGCATCTCACATCTCCATATAATCCACAGCAAAATGGTGTATCTGAGAGAAGGAATCGTACATTATTGGACATGGTACGATCTATGTTTAATCTTACTACTCTGCCACTATCCTTTTGGGATTATGCCTTGGAATCTGCGATTCGCATATTAAACATGGTTCCAACTAAGAAGGTAGATAAGACACCTTATGAGTTATGGTTTAAGAAAACGCCTAACTTGTCTTATCTTAAGGTCTGGGGTTGCGAGGCGTTTGTTAAACGTGACTCAGCAGATAAACTCCAACAAAGATCTGTGAAATGTATCTTCGTAGGATACCCAAAGGAAACGATGGGTTACTACTTTTACTTTCCACCTGAACAAAAGGTAATTGTTGCTAGGTATGTAGACTTTCTTGAAAAGGATATGATATCTCAAGAATTTAGTGGGAGGCTCTATGATCTGGAAGATGATCAAGAGGATACATTAGCTTCTGAAAACACTGGTGAACTTCCTGTGGAACCAGATAGTCTGGGTCCTCCACCTGAAGTTGAAGTGATTCCCATTCGCAGATCCGTAAGGACTGTGAAAGCACCTGAACATCTATGTCTTAACATGGAGGTTGAGGAAACTATATTAGGGGACCTTGGAGAGCATGCTAATTATAGAGCTGCCATGAATGATCCTGAAAAGGAAAAATGGCAGATTGCTATGAATGGGGAAATGCAATCTATGAAGGACAATGAAGTCTGGATTGAAGTAGACCTTCCTCCCAATGCCAAGGTAGTTGGGAGTAAGTGGCTCTTCAAGAAGAAGACTGATATGGATGGTAATGTACACACCTATAAGGCCCGTTTGGTAGCTAAAGGCTTTACCCAAACATATGACGTTGACTACGAGGAGATCTTTTCTCCTGTAGCTGACATTAGGGCTATTAGGATTCTCATAGCCATAGCAGCATACTATGACTATGAGATTTGGAAAATGGATGTAAAAACCGCTTTCTTGAACGGTCGTCTAGATGAAGACATTTATATGGCGCAGCTTGAAGGGTTTGTGAATCCAAAGTTTCCAAACCGTGTATGCAAACTTTAAAGATCCATTTATGGATTGAAGTAAGCATCACGACAATGGAATAAGCGATTTGACGAGGAAATCAAAGGGTTTGGATTTACTCAAAATCACGATGAGCCATGTGTATATCACAAAGCCAGTGGGAGTGGTGTTATTTTCCTAGTTCTGTATGTTGATGACATATTGATCATGGGTAAAGACATTCCAAGCTTGAATGAGGTGAAAGCCTATCTTGGGAAATGTTTTTCCATGAAAGATCTAGGGGAAGCAGCATACATTCTTCGAATCAAGATCTATAGGGATAGATCAAGGCGATTAATTGGTTTAAGTCAAAGTGCTTACATTGACAAGATACTGAAGAGATTCAGTATGCAAAATTCGAAAAAGGGATTTTTGCCAATGCAAGTAGAACATGGCTTGAGTAGAAAAGCTTATGCTTCAACACCTAAAGAGGTGGCACGCATGAGAAGAGTTCCATATGTTCGGCTGTGGGATCTATAATGTATGTGGTGAGATGTACAAGGCTCGATGTGGCATTTGCTCAGAACATTACCAGTCGATATCAGAAGAATCCAGGTGAACTCCACTGGACAGCTGTGAAACATATTCTCATGTATCTGAGATCAATGAGGGATATGTTTTTAGTGTATGGGGGAATCCAAGAAGCAGAGCTGTGTGTTACAGGTTACTGCGACGCATCCTGGAAGTGTGATAAAGATGATATGAAGTCTCAGACGGGTTACGTCTTTATCATCAATGGAGGAGCGGTGGATTGGAAGAGCAAGAAGCAGGGCACAATTGCAATGTCTACTTCAGAAAGTGAGTATATTGCTGCCTCAGAAGCTGCAATGGAAGCAGTCTGGATTAGGAAATTCGTTTCAGGGCTTGGAGTTATGCCCTCAATCGAAAGACCTATAAAAATGTATTGTGACAATTCTGCTGCAATTACATTTGCCAATGAACCTGGAATCATGAAGGGCACCAGACATTTCCCGATCCGATATCACTATGTTAGAGAAAAAGTGGAGATAGGCGAGATCGAACTACTCAAAGTTCACACAGATAACAATTTAGCAGATCCATTGACGAAAGCTCTACCCGGAGGAAAGCTTAAAGAACTTTCTGATGGCATAGGACTTCGTTTGGCTGATAGTTTCATGCATATCTGTGATTAGTGTTTGGATAATGGGATGTTGTAAAACAGTTATTAATTTAATGGAATGAAATAATGGTTATGTTTTGTTTATCATTTTCTTAATAATATATCCTATATTTGCATGTTTACATCCTTGAATATATTTATATATTCTAAACTGTCCGTTGTCGGTTAATGATATGGGAATATCATTAAATTAAGGTAAATCTGAGTATTGGTATAATATACTTGAAAGTATATTGATGCGTTGTCATACCGATTTCACATGATATTCAAATGGTTTGAATATAGGACTTAATCCCGCCACATGAGTTTACTTTATGGATCTTGTCATCAAGTAAATCATGAGTATATAGATATCCTCATACTTGAGATGCCAGATAACTGTCATGCATGTAGTGCATTTCTTTGATTCAATTTAACGTTATACGTAACTGGTAGCTATACGGATTGTTTTGGGAAGCGTTGCGAAGTGCATGTGTTATGCTCGTAGTCAAGATAGAATTTGTTCCTTCAAACTGTTTGAAGTTTAATACTGTTGGGCCCCTCGTAGGATTGGTAAGATGTATGTGTGGCCACACCTAAGATCTCCCCTGAATAGTTCAGAAAATTTGGTAATCTTATTTAATCATAAACAACGAGAAACATAATTATTAATAAAGAGTGACTTAGATCCATATCTTTATTAATGTGGTATTAGAAACAAAAGGATGCCTATGATGATTTATCATCGAATGGTTTTTTCCAGGAGAACCACCACCCGAGTTGTTCTGGGGGTATTGGCGTGTTGCTAGACGCTAACCAATGTCATTACACTTTTAATAGATTTCCAAGTGGGAGCTGTTTGAGTTTTAATGGAAAAAATATTATCGTGTATGACTAGATTCGAACTCGGGAGCGAGGGATTGCACAGTTTACGTATGAATGACTAACGTAAATAATTAATTTATCTAATAGTTATATATTTAATTATTTGGACACGAAATAAGACATAACGGACGTTAAGCAATTAACCGAATTAACTAACGGTCGTTAAGTAAATAGTGGAAGGACTATTGGTGAAAATAAAGGCTTGGAAGGATCTAGAATCCCTATGGGATTAGGAATAGGGGCCGGCCATTATGGCTTGTGGTTTCCTAATTCTAGTCGAATTGTTCTACAAAATTTCCTAATCCTAGTTGGTATCTTTTGCTCCAAGTTTAGGGTTTGCCTATATAAACAAACCTAAAGGTCTTGAGTTTTTCACCTAGAGTATTGTTACATTAAACCTAAAATTCTCTCCTCTCCTCTTGCTCCATACTCATCGTACAACACTTCTTGTGTGTCGATCCATTGCTTTCTTGTTAACAAAGTTAGTTTGGTTAACCGTTTTCAGTCACTAGCATCATTCGTTAGTCGAGTAATAGTACATGTGTTCGAGAACTCGTTAATATCTTACTTAAGATATTAATCTTGGATTGTGGAACAAAATTGTAAGGGGTTCCACGTTAATCCGTTTGATTGTTCAAGAGAAGATTTGATCTTTGTTTAGCTAAGATCAAGGTACGTTCCTATTTATTTTTGGTATTACTTTATACATGTTAATATGATCCTTGCTTCCGCTATTGTGTGCTTTGATGTTTAAGGTTTATTTATTTATTTGAATGTCAAAATATTTAAAACCAACATCGAAGATCTCCACAGTAGCTTCGGCTACTATTCACAACGCTGTACTTTTGAGTACGTATATCGGCTGTTCCATTCTCCACTCCTAGTTCCAACAGTTCCTTCAAGTAAATCCTACATGGATGGTAATGAGCAACAAAAATGAGAATCCTGAGGTCTATGGTCAAGAGTAGACTATTTTGACCCAATTATTTACAGTTGGGTTAATTCTATTTATGACACTCTAAAAGGAAAATGATTTGAACGGGTAAAGATTATAATCAAAAGAGTTAACATAAAAACCGTGTTGAAAATTGACCTAAGTGTATTTCAATGCATAAAAGTATAGAACCGCTAATAATTCAAATTTTTGCTTTCATAATTGGCACAATCATTATTTAAAGAAATGTAAAATACTTGGACCAAAAATGTTTTGGGTCAACCCGTACCTAAAGTTTACCCGCTTTGTCCATCTCTCTCATGCGTACTAAACTGTCCAACTTAGAAAGACCTAAAAACCACATCCCCAGTCAAGATTTCATCACATTAAGGTCTTACGTAGTTTGACCAATGTAGTCATCAGACGAGAAGGTGTCATGATCCATAATCTTGAGAACAAGTTTAGGATGGTCGTCTGCTCCCGGATATTCTACCCTGAAGCTGAATTTTTCGTTCCACTTTGGGTTGTTGCCTTGTCCTGCATCCATTATATGAACGTCAAGTATTCCTTCATAGGTGTATATATATATATATATATATATATATATATATATATATATATATATATATATATATATATATATATATATATATATATATATATATATATTTATATATATATTTCAGGGTAAATGTAACCTCTTGCGGACAAATCAAGTCAAAATAATATAGTTAAATATGTGTTATGCCTTGAGAGGTGTAGAATGCAACATAGATTATGGATTTTTAATCTTTATCTTCCCATAGTGCTGATATGACTTTTTAAAGTACTTGAAAAGATTCTAGTCACAGAAACAATTTATTACATAAAATGTAAGAAGAATGTTACATTAGAATATTTTGATTTTTAGCGGCAGTGTAATTCAATTCCTTGAACACCAAAGCTTCATTATTAGGAAACCCATCATTGTGCGAGTAATCGAACCAAAATATACCATTTAAGTTATGCATAAAGGATGCTAGTTAGCTTTGTGCTTCATGTTCATGAAGATTATGTGTATGTATAGCTTGGATTAACGTATCGTACTATAATTACTTGCCACACACTTTCTAATAGTGGAAACATATGTCAAGTACTCAAGTATACGAAATGGTTACAAACATTTTTTCTTTTCATCGACTTTTGTATACCGTATTACCATTTAAGAAAGAAGTTTTACCTTTGGCAATACTGCTCTGTTGCTCTTGACTCCTGTACTTGACCACCACATATGGATCAATGTTATCTACACCGAAATTAATAGAAGAGAATAAAGTTAACTGGTGCATAATTCGTTACAGAACATGTAAATCGATTGCTTTTGTAGATAAACAAGATCATGCATGTTTCAGCCTCATAATCACATATAATGGGCCGAAAGAATTACTAGCATTATGTTATGATTAATAGTATATGTTTAAATGGTTTTTCTCAGAAGATGGTATTTGGAACTGCTTAATCTCTAGCTCATGCTTATAAAGTTATAATAAGTTCGTTGAAATAAACATGCACCAAGATATAATGAAAAATGGTTATTCGTATTTTACAAATAATCTAATGAGTCTGAGCTAATAACCAATAGAATTACAATCAAAACGCAACATACCAAATAATAACTTGTAAAAAAAGCACAATGCACCCATTAATAAAAAATATTCAATCCCAAAAAGGCCCCTCTGGGTCACACACAAAATTTTCTTGCCATTAATATCAGTCAGTTACTTTTTATCAATGTTTTAAAACCGGGTTGAACCGGTCGGGTGACTGAAAGCCGGTTTTGATAAAAAAAAATCCAGTTGAACTGCCGGTTAAACCGTGAGCTGGTAGCTTGATCATTAAAAAACTAGTTTTTAAAACATTGCTTTTTAGGTCTCAAGTTCAAACCCCACTAATGCCAACTTTGAGATATTAGGAAGTCCCTCTATGAGGGCTTGGCTGTTTGAATTTAAATATCTTGACATTCAAATAAATAAATAAACATCAAAGCACATAATAGCGGAAGCATGATCATTATTTAACATGTATAATGTATTACCAAATAATAAATAGGAACGTACCATTATGATCCTAGCAAGAACAAGGATCAAATCTTCTTTCACCTTCACTAGAACAATCAAACGTATTAACGTGGAACCCCTTACCTTTTTGTTCCACAATCCAAGATAATAACTAAAGTAAGTTATATCCGAGTTCATGACACACGTACTATAACCGATCAAAGGTTGATGCTAGTGAATGAACACGATTATTAAACCAAAACTATTTTGTTCAATAAACCTTGAATCTATTATTTAAGAAGGAAGCAAGAATAAAATCATTCTGATACATCATGTACCATACACATCTATTACAATATATAATTCATATATAAAGCACTGTACATTACCTACTTTCAATATATGAATCACCTCACTGTACATGATACAGTCGATTGACTTTAGTGAATATATCACATCATCTGACCTTATGGTCATTATAATAGTCGACTGACTTTTTTTTAGGTTTTATTTTTTGTGTCGTCCCTTTTGAAGGGTTTGAGTAGAGATGAACAAAACCGGTTAACCGGTTCGGTTTGGATCCGGGTCAAACCCGGACCGGTTTGGGTCAACCCCCCCCCCCAAAAAAAACCGGTCGGGCCGGTTAACCGGTTCAGTTCCGAACCGGCTTCGAGGGTGGAAAACCCAAACCGACCCTAACCGGTTGGGTTCCAGTTATTTGGCGATTTGGACTGGTTAACCGGTTTGGACCGGTTATTGTTTTTTTTTTTCATCGTTTTTCGTCGTTTATACAAAGTAAACTGAATAAACTTCAACTTTTATTTAATACAACGGAAATACAACTCAAAGGAAATACAACTCAAAGGAAATACATCATGAAAGGAAATACATCAAACATAATACATAAACTTAAAACATAATACATAAACATAATAAGTGTCTTCATCGGAAATACATCGAAAAGCTACTCGTAAGTGTCTTCATCGGATCCGACGGACCTAGCTTCGTTAGCAGCTTCATCTTCTCTTATTTCTTCATCGGAAAGCAACTCGGTTGTACCCTCTTGCACCTCTACCTCGTAGACCCCTTGTTCGATGTCTATGGGGTCTTCAAGACTTGTTGTGTTTTGTCTTCGCTTGAGTGCGTCCAAATGATCTTTCAAACACATACACATTTCCAAAGAAGCCGGTGTGAGCCTGCATCTTCTGTTTGATAAAACCCTTCCACTTGTTGAAAAAGCGGATTCAGAAGCAACCGAAGTAGCTTGTACACTTAGGAGATCTCTAGCCATTCGGGATAGAACGGGAAACATTGTTTCCTTGGCTTTCCAAAACGCCAAAACATCAAAGTTTTCGACTTGGTCGGCCGGAACATGTGAGATAAAATCGGTTCCGGTATACCTTGCATATTCATTGTTTGCCCGATCACTCTTTGCCCTTTTGTTGGGATTTTCTCTTAACTTTTGTAGCAAGCCTTGTATCGGATTCGCTCTATGCGCGGACCTCGATGATGAAGAAGAAGTCTCATTCACAGAATTAGGTGGGTTACCAAATTTGTCAAAATAATATTCCCACAAAGCTTGAAAAGAATTGTTAAAAGATATTTTTGCATCTTCAGCATAGTTCACGTTATTCTCAAATAACCCCAAATCAGTTGTAATCGAGTCGATAAGTAACTCTACCCCGCTTACATTGTAACATGGATTTAATGCGGCCGCACAAGTAATTACGGTGGCAAACTTTCAAAATATTTCTTAAGCTTATCTTTCATTGGGTAAACCATATTTGTATACACACCACCATTTAATTCAAAAGAGGAAATGCTTGAACACATTAAGTATAGTTGCTCAAGTACCAAATGGGATGTTGGATAGTAAACTCCCGACAATTTTTTTGTTGCGTTGAAAAAAACTTCAAGTAATCGGGTTAGTTTTTCAAATGGGATGTTGGATAGTAAACTCCTGACAATTTTGGTAATTGAAATGTTGTAAATAAAACACAACCTAACCTATCTATTTATAATAGAAATTTCGAACAAATAATAAAAAAATTTAGAAACAATAATGGCATATTGATAATGCAAGACTGCAACTCTGCAAGTGTCTTGTCTACTTTCATCAAAAAGTGAAGATATATAAATAATGCAAGACTGTAAGTTGCAGTGGTAGACCAAATGTCGACAAAACTATAAAAAAAAAAAGCATAACGGGTTCGTAACCGGTTAATCGGACCGGTTCGGCTAACCGGTTCAAAAAAACCGGTCTAAAAACCGGTCACAACCCGAATAATAAAAACCGGTTACTAACCGGCGGTTTCCAAAAAAAGGGGACCGGTTTGGGTCAAAACCGGTTTTGACCGGTTCGGTTTTTCGGTTTGTTTTCGGTTACGGTTCGGTTAACCGTTTTTTTTTGTTCATCTCTAGGTTTGAGGGTGTATATATAGCCTCCAAACTTGTTCTCCAAGTTTGATTCTAATACTTCCTCAAGTACCAAAACTCGACACTTAACCCCCTCCTTTTTCCTTTTGTGTCCAAATAATTAAAATATATATATATATATATATATATATATATATATATATATATATATATATATATATATATATATATATAGGATAAAGATCAAATAAAAAGACAAATATCCGTACATTACGTAAAAAGATTTTTTTTTTCAAAAATTTTCTCAAAAAATTCCAAAAAAAATTCACAAGATCAGGTATGTTGGTGCATGAAAAAGTTGTGAAGGAAGTTTTTCTAAAAGTTGATATTTTTTCCGAAAACAATTTATGAAAAAATACGTTTGTGCATTAAATTGCTTTTTTGTGCATCAAAAATTCGTTTTTGCACCCAAGTTCTTTTGACTTTTTTAATCAAAATAATATTGCGCATCTAACTAAAACAAGTTGAAAATTTTGTGCATCAAAATTTTTTTGCGCATCAAAATTCGTTTTTTGTGCATTAAAAAAAACGTATAAAAACTCAAAATTAGAAAAACTTCTTTCACAAAAGTTTCATGCACCAACATTCCCGATCTTGTGGAATTTTTATAGATTTTTTCGCGAACTTTTTTGAAAAAAAAAATCTTTTTACGTAGTGTACGGATATTTGTCTTTTTATTTTAACTTTACCCTATATATATATATATATATATATATATATATATATATATATATATATATATTAATTATTCCTTTGATCATTCATACGTAAAGTGTGCAATCCCTCAGTCCCGGGTTCGATTCTAGTCATACACGATTTAATATTTTTCCAAAACTCTAACAGCTCCCACTTGGAAATCTATTAAAAGGGTAATGACATTGGTTAGCGTCTAGCAACACGCCAATGCCCCTATTAATCACTTGATGATTAATCATCATACTTATCCTTTTGTTCTAATACTACATTAATAAAGATATGGATCTAAGTCATTCTTTATTAATAATTATGTTTCTCGTTGTTTATGATTGAGCAAGATTACCAAATATTCTGAACTATTCAGGGGAGATCTTGGGTGCGGCCGCACAAACATCTTGTCAACCCTACGAGGGGCCCAACAGTATTAAACTCCAAACAATTTGAAGGAACAAATTCTATCTTGACTACGAGCATAACACATGCACTTCGCAACGCTTCCCAAAACAATCCGTATAGCTACCAGTTACGTATAGCGTTAAATTGAATCAAAGAAATGCACTACATGCATGACAGTTATCTGGCATCTCAAGTCTGAGGATAACTATATACTCATGATTTACTTGATGACAAGATCCATAAAGTAAACTCATGTGGCGGGATAAAGTCCTATACTCAAACATTTTGAATATCATGTGAAATTGGTATGACAACGCATCAATATACTTTCAAGTATATTATACCAATACTCAGATTTACCTTAATTTAATGATATTCCCATATCATTAACTGGCAACGGACAATTTATAATATATAAATATATTCAAGGATATAAACATGCAAATATAGGATATATTATTAAGAAAATGATAAACAAACATAACCATTATTTTATTTCATTAAAATAATAACTGTTCAATAACATCCCATTATCCAAACACTAAAATAGATCAATGCATGATAATTCCCATTAATGAATTATGCCTCAGCTCATGTCAAACATACTTGTTGACAAGGCATAAATCAACTAATTTTGATCTATAGGAATTTTGAGAATACTTATTTCAAGAATTCAATTAATGAAGTTCTTGTATGTGTGCATTGATAATGCCACATAATATTTCATAAAATGCGTGACATCCTTGTGGAAAACTAGAAGGGGGGTTGAATAGTTTTTACCGTTTTTTGAGTTATATTTGCTTTGTTACTATATGTTAATTCAAAGGAAACTATCACAAACAAATAATCACACAATATAAACAAAAGATAAAGAGAGGAAAGATCAAACCACACAACACTGTTGTTTATAGTGGTTCGGCTACAAGGACTCTCTTCCTTGCCCTACTCCACTCCTTGAGCTTCCAACTCGAGAGTTTATCCTTCACTAAGAAACAAACTCCCTTTCTAGGTGGAGAAAACCTTTACATGTCGCTTACTTCTTTTTCTGGTACTAAGCTAAACACCGGGTTCTTTTACAAGGTAGAACCAACCTGACGTCGCCTATATACTTTACCGACACTAAGCTAGATGTCGAGTTCTTTACAAGGGTACAACCACTCCCTACTCTCTTTGTGTTTTGAGGACTAAAACACTAACCACACTCACTGATTACAAATGATAGATAATGATGTGTGAAACAAATTACAATATCACACAGTAATGAAACTAAAGGATTACGGTTCTGTAGATCCTTGATAGCTTGATCTCTTTTCTACAAAAAGAAAGATCAAAGTGAAATGCAAGTATGAATGATGTTAGTAAGATATATACTAAATGAATATGTGTGTTTAAGCTATATGAGTGATGAGAAAGCCAAATGATCAGCTTGCTATTTATAGGCAAGCTGATATCCAGCTCACGGATCCCACGGATCCCAAAATATAGATCCGTCATTCATTGGACTTGGATCCGTGAGTCTTGACAGCTAAGAGATTTGGTGTATCATTCCATATCTTGCATATCTTGCCAAATCTTCCAAGATCCACAAATGTCAACTATCTAACTTGTGAATCTAAACAAAATATTACACAATCTAACTAAGATATCACTTGTGATGTATGCCATGATGTCATGGTGTAACTTTAAAAATAAAGTTTCCTTTTAAGGAAATAAGTTTGTAAAAGTGTAAAATTGTAATTCTAAGTTATCTTGCAAAATGTAAAATATGTATTAATGAGACTTAAGCTAGTATTTATAATTTGCTAAAAGATATACCTTGTAATTGTCATTAACAAAACTAAGTAAAGATCAAAAAATATAAATAACGTTTTTAGGACGATATTTGTATTAACAATCTCCCCCTTTTTGTTGATGACAAAACATAAGGTATATTTTTGAGCAAGAGAATAAATATAGCATGAGTTCTTAAAAATATATATTAAGTTTGTTTATTAAAGAAAAGTTTTGAAAAAAATGTATGTACTGTGATGAATCACAGTTAATGCAAACTTAGTCCTTTCTCCCCCTTTTTGTCGAAACAAAAAGAGTAGCGTAGCGGAATGCGATTTTGAGAACTTTTAAGCTCCCCCTTGTTGTATACTCCCCTAGATGGAGTAATCAAGGAAATGATGCATGAACCTACAAAACAAACGGTTAGAATATGAAATGCTTATGAAATGCTCCCCCTCGATGTATACTCCCCACTTCTCGAGTACCAACGTATACTTTTGAAGGGTATGATATGCTGCAAATGAAGTGTTAGTAATGAATGACTTCTAGGAAGAAGTAGAATGCATGTGAAGTGTTCTTCCAAACAAGTCTTTCAATATGTTTTGACTTAAAAAAGTCAAAGTAAGTGTCTGATCATTATTTGTACCTAAAGCAATCATGATATAGAGTATAACAAGCTATATAAGGATGTTAGTTATCAAAGATAATGATAATATGCAATATGTTGATCACTCATAAGCATAAAACATCACATTCATAGATATTGAAAATTTTGTGACAAAAGTCACAATGATGAAATGATGTTACAAGTACAATAAAAAGACATCCTAGGAAAAAAATATCCTAAACCAACAATCTAAAAGGTCCTAACAACTATTCTAGAAAGCTCCTATTGAGGAGGATGAGAGATGGCGTTTAAACGCTCAAGAATGTGGTTCAAAATGAACCTCATCTCATGTTGAAGCTCATGGACCAAAATGTTGGTCCTTTGGGCCAAGTGAGATGTTCTCTCACAATGTGCGCAATCATGACTTGAAAAACCGGGAGGAAGACTAGGCTCCAAGTTTTGTGGTGGTGGTGGTGGTTGGTTGTTGTTGTTGTTGGATGGTTGTGTTGTTGTTCATTGGTTGGTGGTGTTGTTTGGAGGGAGTTCATGAGGATGTTTTGAATGTCCATGGCTTCATGAAGGCGATGGTCAACCATACCCGAGAGAGCATAGAGTTGTGTTAACTCCGCACTTATCTCCTCTTGGGTTTGAGGAATGTTGCTCCACATCGCCTCATCTATGGCGATGAGTGTTGAAGTTGGTGATAGTGGTGGTATTTGGGGATAAGGTTGTGGTGCTTCACGGTATAGAGGACCGTGAATCTCCGGATGGAGAGGATGGAATAGCATGGGTTCTAAGTTTTCAAGACTCATTGGTGGAGGATTGGTTGATGTAGGTGGAAGATCTTCTAACTCTTCAAGATATGGTTGTGGAGATGTTGGTGGTGTCCTAAAGAGTTCCATGGGTTGGAGTTTTGGTGAGCTTGGTGATGATTGGGATTTCTCAGACTGTGATGGAGCGGGTGGTGGTGTGGTTCCTACTGGAGTGATAGTCGGAGGAGGTGTTTGAATAAGTACATTTGAGGGAGTTGGAGTGGATAAAGTAAGGAAGTTTTCACTAGCAATGGGTGAGGATATTATTAGTGGTGATGACTCTTATGAGGAAGAATTTGAAATGTTAACAAAGCAACATGGTTTTACACTGATTCGTGCTGTCCTTTTTAGTGGTTTTGAGGTTGAAGAATTGTTTGACTTTGTCATTTTTGACTTAGGTAACTAATAAGTACAGGAGAAAAAGATGAAGGTGTGAATTTTGTTTCAAGTTTAGATCTCAATTTATAGACAGAAGGATCATGGAAACTAGTGTTTGGAAGTGATGTGAATCCAATGGAGAATGTTGATTTCTAATGATTTGGAACAAAGATTTATGAAGGTCATATCAAGGAAGTCAATCCATTGAGCTTGGGTTGAGTAATATGTTGGGAATTTGCAGTAAATACAAGGAGATAGTGGAAAATCTTATGATTTGATGTTTCCACGGATTTGACGGATCCCCAAAAAGGGTTCCTTCTTTGTATCAGTTTGGTAACTCACACCTAAAATTCAAAATTTTAAATTTTGGTGGGAAATTTTGTTCCTAAGTTTCTAAGAATTCCTAAATGATTCTAAGATGTTTTATAATCAGTGAATGATTCCTAAATAAGACTAAACACTAAGATTTAAGAATCGAGATGAGTCGAAAAAGTTTTAGGATTTTACTGTGGAACCCACGGATCCAAATAGGATCAAACACGGAGCCAAAGTATGGGATCCGCCAAATCCGCAGGTTGGCGGATGGCGGAACCAACGACAATCTTTGGCGGAGCCAAGTTTTGGGATCCGCCGGATCCGTGTCCCAAATACTAAAACTAAACAGAACGTATGTCATATTTTTCATTTTTCGATGAAAACCTGAAAATTCACCTAGACCTTACTTATCATCTAATATGTATAGCAGATCATCCGAATATGATATCATTAACACATGATTGAACATAGTTTAATCCGTTCTTAGAAACTTACCTTTTAAGGTGTTATGCCAAACATAGGCTATAACCCAGAAAATTGATAACCATGAGGGTTATCTACCTGCAAATGTTAGTTATTACACATACATATCGAGTATTATCAGATAAAGTCGAGACACATACAAGTTTAACATCACATTGTCTAACATTGTTCAAATCCAAACACTCCTTCAACTAAGCTTCTTCTTCAACTTCTTCATACCTTTGTGCAATTTCATCATCCAACGACCAAGATTCTTCACCATTCCTTTAATGTTGCGATACTCAGCGGATTCATTTGGAATTGGAGGAAGATGGCTCAAGTATTCGGGTGGAGGAATCCTAGAATTTGGCAAACCATCATCTTTACTCATTGACGATGATGAGGATGATGTTGGTGCACGAGGACGTTTGCCCTTATCAACTGATACTCTAAAGTTGCTTAAGGGAACGAAAGTGTGTGGGATCTCTGTGTATTCTGGGACAAATCCTAAGGAGTTTGGACGGACAGGTGCAAAAGCTCTATAAAGTCGAGTCAAGAGCATTCCATAAGGCAATGCAGTCTTGCTGATAACGCTCATTTTGAACATGTTTTTATAGCGTTATTCTTATGATTATGTATGTTATTTGGTTGTATTTATGAACATTTTACGTTTAAAAGGTGCAAAAGATGTGTTTAGGTTCAGGTACAACTATGTCGAAGGAAATAGAGAAAAAGATGAAGAAAAGTCGACAAAATCAAGTAAATATGCGCGAAGTGAAGTTTTCCGTTCAAGACAAAGATTCATGCTATGATTATGTTCAAGTTCAAGAGAAAGATGTGGAAATGAAGTCATGAATAAGTGCCAAGAAGTGTGTTACAAGTGGGAATTATATGCTAGCTCTGAGTTGAAAGTTATGTGCAAGACTTGGTCTAAACCCAAGGTTTAAGTTTCTAGACCCAAGGTTTAAAGAAGGGGAGCTCATGCCTGAGGTATAGCCGTCGCTGTCACCCATACCCAGGGTCTACATTTTCATACCTGAGGTATGCAGAAAAATTGACATGAAGAGTTGCATTAACTCTTCACTTTAAGCACCATTAACACCAAGGCCAATCATTTACTTCTAATCACTAAAGTTCCTGCATCATTATGACACTTGGAGCCCAAGTTGTTTTCTTGTTGGCAAAGGGTAATCTCCCTACATAAGGATAAGAAAAACATAGAGAGAAAAGACAATCAAGATACAATAAACTACAACAAAATTCTGTCACTATTTTCTCTTACATTTGGGGCGACAAAGAGGAGGAAAACGCAGGAAAAGGAGACTAAAACTCTTACCAATCATAACTTCAATTACGCAAGGATCATTGTTGATCATTTCACAAGTGTTCTTCATTACTTGTAATCATCATTACAACATTTTGTAAGACTATTCAATCATGTTTACTATTGATCAATTTCTTATGGTTATTACTTTGTTTACCATGAGTGGCTAAGTGCCTTATGCACTTGCCTAGATGATGTTTGATTTATTATTCATTTGATTGATTATGACTTATTGGTTCTAACACAAAAGAAAAGTTAACACTAAGAACGAGTTGTGCTATCTTAAGTTTTCTCCACCAAAGAGTTATTAAGTTTGGGTAATTTCTAATGATGTATTGGGTTGAAAAAGACATTGTTAGTAAGTTAGTTGTAAACCTTTGTCTATGAGGGCTTTACCTTATGTATTGACCATTTCATAAGAAACTTAATTTAACTTGGAAAGCTAAATAGTGTGGTTTTCAATTATTTGTGAAACGAAAGTGAATCGGGTAATTGAGTTGTGTTAATCTTGGATTGATCAATTCTTAAATATTGTTTTTATAATCCCTAAATCTTGACGAGGATTGAAAGTATTTGAAACAATATAGTTAGTACACCACTAATCGAATTAGAACACCATCTAATTTGTTGATCATAATCAAATGGAACCAATGTCATAATCATGTCAAAGGAATTGTGCAAACTAGTCTAGGCAAGTGTAGTCTTTTAATTATTGAATTTTCATCATCTTTATTTGCTTGCTAATTAGAATTGCTTAGTTGGATTGCTATTTATTTACAAAAATTCACATCACACAAACAAAACAAATCCTAGTGAACGACCTCGGCTTACCTCAATTATCTCTTACTACATATGGACAAGTATACTTGCACGTATGTGTTTCGTTTGAATCATTGGTAAATCGTGTTAAAAAAATTTAAAACTTAGACTCCTAACGGGTATATCCCTTGAAACACATCACTTTCCTTGAATCGGAATGTCACACATCTTTTTAGCAACATAATAAGCAAGGTTGAAGGGTTGACGAGTTGAGATGTTGAACATCATATGACACAAACACGCATTTATGTGATCACGATTTCCTACCGTACACATGACATTGGCCCTTAAGACCTCTTCCATTTTCTTGAATTCGGGCTTGAGTTCATTAGCTCCATGGAAAATGGGTCTCTAGCAACTTCGCAGCCACGATACATCCTTGTGGGGTTGTTCTTAGGAATGAAGAGATGTTCCCTAAGCACTTCTTTTGATGCGAGAGGAGTGACATATGGTGCCGTCCTTTCGAGATTGGATTCTAAGATTGTTAAGGACCATTTGTCCGAGTAAATACATGTTCCTTGATTTGGAATGCCCAAGACCTCACCAAATTGATCAAGAGGGATGTTGATATGATTTCCATTTAAATTAAACTGAAGACTTAAGTAACCTTGGTCACTTGAACTAAGACCTACACTAGCATAAAACTTAAGAATGAACCTAGGAACGATTTGTTCATCTATATCTAAAAGAGTATCAAATCGAATTGCGGCTAAGTTTTCCCTAAGTTGGGTTCCTTCATAGAATGAGGAATCTACGACTCTACCCTCATGGACATATTTTTTCTCTAAAGTTTTGAAAATGTCGACTTGGGCTTTGGTTAGACCTTTGGTTTTGTGGACTTCGGGTAAGTAGTTAACGGTTCTTTTGTGATCGTAGTTGGTTGCGGGAGGCATGATTTTCCTAAGTACAAAAGTTACATAGTTTTAGTTGAAATGATCAAAGTAAGTGTAAAATTTCTAGTGTGTGCCTACATGGGGATAATGTGGAGGTGCGGTTATCTCGACCCTTTTTTATGCATGAAAATTTAGTTTATGCAAGTTTTGTATTAAAAACGAGAGATAACCCAAACGCTCCTATTTCAATGTAGGTACGTTTGAATGTACCCGAAAATACATATTAATTATGTATTCCCTTTAGCATTCAAGAGACATGATGCAAGTGATGTTTAAAAGATAACGTTTTTGTATTTGTATGAACAATGTTCAAAAAATAATTTTACCTAGTCGTGAGAAGGTTTTAGTAAGAAAATTTTCATGGGGTTTTTGTTAAATTAAGACAATGTGCTATGAGATGTAATTCCTAACTAAGAAAAACATGTTTTTAAGTATGATTCAGTAAATATGCTTCATGATTTTTTAAGAATTATGCATATACCCCAAGTTTTGGTTTTGTGCATGAAATAGAAATCCTAGACGCAGATCAGGAGTATAAACATGATAAGAATACTTACAGTGATGTTTGGAGCACAAATTTGTGGAAGAAAATAGCCTAAATTATGATTTTTACTGTTATGGTGTCGAATGTTGTGGGTGATATTTTTTGGAGTGAGGAATGAATAGTACTTGTTCTTGTTTATTTAATAATAAACTTGGCTGTGCATGCGACGGATCCGGCGGATCCAAAACAAAGGATCCGCCTTTGTCATCGGTTGGATCCGCGGATCAGAACGCTATTTTTGGTTTAGTGTCGAGTTTGGTTAAACTAATGTCTACACTAATGTTTCACCTAATCACTAGGTTCCATTAATCCTAATCCAAGTCTAAGATAGTTGAAAGGTTCTCGTTTTAGAGGTTTTGTGAGAATATCGGCAATGTTGTCCTCTGAGGAAACTTTCTCAATTGAGATGTTTCCTTTCTGTACATTGTCGCGAAGGAAGTGATGGCGTATTTCAATATGTTTGGTTCTAGCATGTTGGACTGGATTTTTGCTTAGATCAATAGCTCCTTTGTTGTCGCAAAGAATGGGAATGTTGTTGAGTTCAATTCCATAGTCAACGAGAGCTTGTTTCATCCATAGTGCTTGTTGACACGCCTTTCCTGCAGACACATACTTTGCCTCTGTTGTTGAGATTGCGAGGGCTGTTTGTTTCTTAGCAAACCATGATGTGAGACAATATCCTACAAAAGTACAAATACCGCTAGTAATTTTCCTATCAACATAGTCACCTGCATGGTCAGAGTCGGCATACACTATGGTTTCTACACCCGTTCCTTTGGGATACCATAATCCTAAGTGTGTAGTGCCTTTGATGTACCTAAATATTCGTTTAAACGGCTTCAAGATGGGACATTTTTGGATCTTCTTAAAAACGTGCACATAGACAAACACTAAACATAATGTCAGGCCTACTAGCCGAAGATAGAGTAAACTACCAATCATTCCTCTATATTACTTTAAATCCATTTAATCAATTTAAAGTAATTAGAGATGATCATATTGATAGTTTAAGGTTCGTAATGCCATATACAAAATTTTAGGGTTCATAGTGTAGTTTTCATAAGTTTAGGGTTCATTATGTAAATATAACAAGTTTAAGGATTATAGTGTCATTATGATAAGATGAGGGTAATAAATGTAAATGTTCTAAGGTTATATAATTTAACAAGTTAAGTCCTTTTTGTTTAGAAAATAACAATTTAAACCCTTTTGTTTAGAAAATAACAAGTTAGCACCTTTTTAAAATCCTTTTTAAACCTTAACAGTTTTTAAGTACGAATTTTTTACGTTTTGTCTAATTTATGAATCATATAAGAACTCAGAAATAAAATCCCCAAAAATTCCCAGAGATACTTCAATGTCTTAAGTATTTTACATAATTTTTCCAGATTTTATTAAGTAGTACAACTATAGATTAAAAAATCACTTAAGCCAACTCGTCCAGATTTCTGATCAGTTTTAACATACGAAACGTTTGTAATTATTAACCCCTTCAGAAAAATTTAGAAAAATCTAAAAAAATTCCAGTAATTAATAGACATATGATATATTACTCAGTTCAAAGGGAATCCTCTAATTCGACACGGTTTGGAAACTAAAATTCAAAAACACGGACTGTTTTTCCAGACATACGAATTCAGTTTGACACATAAATTTGTAAAATCAAAAATTCTACCTTCCCGACCTCTAAAAATTATAAGGTTAATTTCTACAGAGAGCTATTTTCTTGAACTTAGTTTTAGACTCTAAAAACACCCAAATACACATTACCATCACTTAATTACAATCGATTAAATTCGGACAAATTTTTTGATCAGTAACTGGTGTTATCATTTTATGTATAACTAATTCAAAAACCCATCTATTGACACAAGGCCTCCATATATGATATAAAAACGTGTATAGGTCGATTCTTACATATCAACAACATGTTCATAACAATCAAAATTCAGATTCATATACATATTCGATTCATAATAGGGTTCTTATGTTTGTTATTTTACGTATAAATTTATCATTTTATGTGACTCTCTAAAATTTTATGAGTATATTCAAATTGACACGAACATCACATAAGAACCAAGAATTAAACGAGAAGAGCAAGGATGATACGGTTACCCGTGAAGACCAAACGAAAATCAAGAACACAACAAGATCAAGTCACCACGCCTCTTTCTTTCCTTCTTTTTCTTTGTGGTGATCGAACAAAAAGTTTTAGGGTTTCTTCTCTTATCTTTTTTTTTTAGCCGTATAATGAGATGGTGAAAGAGAGGTTTTAGGGTTTTGTCAAGTGAAGAAAATATTTGGTATTATGGAGATGAGGGAAGACCGTATTTTTTTGATTGGGACAAATAAGGAAGGCCTAAATCAATGGGATTGTTATCATCATGATTTTAATGTGTATTATTCTCCTTCCTTTTTTTTGATATGGGCCGAAATATATAGTGTAGTGACACAAAAAGAAATCGACTAGTGTATAGGATTTTTATTTTGTACCTTTTAAATCATATTGCAAAGTTTTATTAGTAGTTTAAATCATTACATAACTTAGGACATAATCATTTTAGGTTAAGTACAATGATGTTACTCATATAATTTTATAAGTTCTTAAAATTTTAAACTTAAGGGCATTTTTGTCATTTCGGATTATATTAATTTTGGGGTTTTACAATTCTTCCCCTCTAAAAGAAAATTTTCGTCCTCGAAAATTGAAGTGAAACGAAACAGAAAACATAACGGACCGTGAACGGAATGTGAACTGACTAGTTTCCCATGACTCGAACTTGTCGATCCAAAATTGCTTCAGTTCCTCAGAATAGACATAACATACTGAATCCAGATCCAAAGAATAATATACCAAACGTAACAGATGATAATCGTATTCTCTCAGAAGAGATACAGTGAGTACGTAGGGTTTGACGGATATATTGTCTGTGGAATTTGATTAGACAAATCAGATGAGAACGTACAGAAAACAGATTGTTTGATATCGTCAATCGGCAGAAAGTTCTACAACAGAACCTAAGATTATTGTCGGAAGTATAGAGGTCAGCAAAATGCGTGTCGAGAATCCAAACGTATCAAATCGTATAACGGTGACGGCAGATTACGCGTATGATGAACCTAAAGTCTCACTAACGCAAAAATCTTCACACAGCTTATCAAAATTCTAAGGCTCCTAAAGCACTCCTCGAAATATCCTATGCCCACAACAAGTGCACGTTATATGGTGTAAGTATTATCACGTTGGCCAGACGTAATAATACTGGCATTATATAAATATGCCCTCATGATGGTCATACTTTATCTCAAGTCGTGAACAAAACAACTTATCTTAATCCACCTAGTCCTTCTACGGTCTCAGAGGTCGTCAAAATCAAACATTATAAACTAAGAGGAGAACGAAACTACTCGAAAGGGTAACGAAAATCCTAGAATGTCAATCGAAAATAAGGTACGTCGTTAATAGCGTCAGGTCTTCCACAATTCATCATAGTTCTCATAACAAAACCATCGCATAACGAACACAGAACGGAATTTCTAATAGGGAACATAACTCGTTCAAAGGATCTTATGATCAGGTAACGGAAATTTAAGTAGGTTGAGAGGAAATGAATTACGTCATCCACAGCTTCATCCTTCACAGAATCAACTCTTCCAACCACAAACGTTCGCTTCAAAATTTTCATCCATTCAAGTACATGATCTTAAACCTCTTCCAAATCCAAGCAGTCTGTCTACGTCTGTCCATATGATCATAGGGTAGAAAGGGATTATAAACTTGAGTCTGGTCCCTCAAGCCTTCGGCACCTTTCTGGACACTGTGGTGTGGTAACGTGAATTCCTTCTTGTATGCTTCTTCCATGGTAACGCCGGTCACGAACATCTTCTACTACTCTTCTACAAGGTTCCTAACTCTAAAAACGGTCTTCAATCTTGGTCCTTTCTGTGGAAAACTCTGTCATCGCAAGATACCTGGAAGTGTTATCTGCAACAATCTCCGAACGCCAATCAAACCTATTCCTCCAGAACACAGGGGTCATTCTACTCAATACGAAAATGATCTATATATTCCTCCTTCGTCTCTGAGCACAAACACACTGTCATACTATGACAATTGTCCACAGACTCGCGAAAGACATGATTCTATTAGCCAATACAATTGGCATCATTTAAAACTCATAATGATCACAACGAGTACGAAAGCAGCTTCATGAATCGTCTCAGGGAGACTTCATATCTACTTCACATCACCTATCTTCCTCTTCACGAATAAAACTGAAATGCTTCACGGAGGTTACTCTCAGTTAGTCATCTCCCTTCTTAGAAGTTCTTGTGGTTGCTTCTTCCGTCCTTCAAACATTAAATGAGGTCGTCTGTTACGGAGTTTCAAAGATAGAACAAATCAATCATTGATACGCGGAAATGGATAATGATTTTGGATAGTGATACGGCTAAATTCACGATAGTCGATACGTTGCGGCATACTTCTCTCTTTCTTCTTCATAAACCAATAGGAGCATTCAAAGAGAACACTGAGGTGAACAAAATCATATTCCATCAGCTCCTTCAATCTCTCAACTTCTATGGCATCATGATTTCGTCAACTGAGATCAGTTCAATGCTAACTCTACTTCCCAAGCCAGAGGGAATCCCAAGAGGTTCATCAGAAAACACAGGAAAAATTTTGTACAACAAATACTTCCAATGTCGGAGCTTCTAATGGTGGATACTAATAGGTGTCAGGAGAACTTGACAATCTAATGAGATCGGAATATGTGCTTTCATAGCAACATTAATCTTAACATATTTAAGCGGTTGAGAGTCATCATAACAAAAGTAGGGTGAAAAATAGATTGCTAAAAGTCTTATATCATATATGGTAGTCTTTGGTAGCTTTATGAAGAGCCACCCAATCCATAACCAAAAGACCTCAAATCAAATATATCAAAAGTAGATGGATTCGTAGATCGAATACGGTCGTCAAGCCAGACGGTAGTTCATATATCAGAGTCAAGTGCATGGTTCATCAAAGTGTGAAGGTAGATAAGCGAACAATTCAAGGTGTTGGAATTTTGTTTAGCTTTAAACATAATGGGCAGGTAGGGTGTGCATCATTGGTAATACGAACATCGTATAATTGTCAAAAGTGGGATGTATGGAATATTAATCATCAGCATCATCATGCTCAGTTAACAATTCCGTACTGAGGTAGTATTTACACCATATCCTTCCAAAGGAACTGGTTGGCAGACAAGGTTCATCATTAAAAGGGAGGAAATAAAACTTCCTATATCCATAGTTAATAATCACTAGAGTTCTCATAGGAGTAGTAATGGATTACGCAGAACTGAGTAGTATCAGATGATACACTTCATATCCGACATGAGTAATGAATTCGTAGAATGTGTCAAACACATTATGGTTGAATGACCATCTGGATGGTCGGAAAGGTATCAAACTGTTTATCAAACAAATCGAAAGTGGAGATCAAAATCAGGAAGTGAAACTTAAATGGTGCAAGGTATCTATGTAGTTCTCGAGGAATTCCAAACTTACTTGGTTACTAGGCTTATGTTGCAAAACTTTCTAGCTCCTGAAACAAAAGTTCTTATATGGCTTAGCTAAAGGCAAAGGCACGAATCAGAGTGATGCGGAAGCAATGCTACTTACATAGATGTCCAAGTCTACCCATTCCTCACCGGTAATAACTTAAGCTCCTATGGGGAAATCCTAAAGCAAACTTTTCAAAGGTTGTCTTATGAGTGCCTACAGTGGAAACTTAGTGTTCCAAACTTCACAGGCCAAAGGGTAAATGTATTACAAGTCGCAGCCTGTCTCTCTGATACCATAATTGTAACACCCCAACCCGAAAAGGGTAGAAGTATTACGTTATGGTGACATATCAAAGCAAACACAAGCATATGACTAAATAATACAAAATGAATTTCAAAGGTTACAAAGGAAAATTGAAATTACAAGGTTACAAAGGGAACAATAATAATTTCTAAGTTCTACAATTATAAATGTTCTAGTCATCTCTAATCCAGAACAGCTAGTAAGGTCTTCTAAGTCCAAGTACTCTCCACTCATAACCCAGCTTCCAACTAAAACCTGCCGCAGGAAAGAAATGCGGCTGAGCTTAAAAAGCCCAGTGAACAGATATATATACGAAACATAATATGAAGGTAATTAAGCATAAGCAACGAAGGAAAATGAGAATACAAACGAAAAGCATAATCATGAAAGAGAACTGAAAAATCAAGAGTGCATGAGAACTGAATAAGAAATGAAACAAGAGAATAATGAAAATAAAGGAGGGTTCATATAAGGATGTGCCATAAGAACTCCATACATAATCTAACAAATCATACAAAAGCATATCAAGTATACGAAGAGGGGAGACCTCTAAGTAAATAAAATAAAAAGAAATGTGAGAAGGAGTGCAAGGCACACACCACCTGGTCACCATAATCACATAAAACATAAAACCTAGGATGCATCCATACGCTCCCTAACAAAATATGAATGCCAGTACTGGACTGGTCACGCATATATAAAGTTGGCCAATAGTGTACACAAAATCATATCATATCAAAAGGGGGAACGCCGTAGATCTATCACACCTCTACGGGAGTGTCATGACTAGGGTGCCATCCTAGACATGGTCCTAGTACCTCTAGAACTAGTTAAGCTCAGGCACGGAATATCATATCATACAAAATCAAAACTAGCATGGCAAGAGAAACAAGATAGTAACTCAATTAAGCATGGCAAACAAATAAGCATAGCATGGCAGAGACATTTAAAATAAATGTCAGAAGGGATCACATAGAATGACTATCATACAATGAAAGTCATGAGTCAAATAAAGGGAAACATATCAGGCATAGGATCAATGGAAATATCCCTACTGAGAAGGGAAAGAATATATGTACCTTAACACAGCACACAACGAAAGCAAATGAAATCACAAGAAGCAGAAGATCACTCCTTCTTCACCCGATCTACATAATCATAAGTTTTCTTATAAGTTCATAGTCTCATAGTCATATAGGTTTCATTTTAGTTGTCTTTCCATTTTAGGTAACTTTCCAAAAATAGCAAGTTTCCATATTTAGTACCTTTCCAAAAATAGTAAGTTTCCGTATTTAGTAATTCTCATTATTAACATTCCCGTTTATCAACTTAAGGTATTAAAGATGGCTGTATTAGTAGCTTAAGGTTCATAACGTCTTTTACATAAGTTTAGGGTTCATAATGTAGTTTTCATAAGTTTTAGGGTTTATTACGCAATTATAATAAGTTTAGGGACTAAAGTGTCATTATGGTAATATTAGGGTATAAATGTAAATATTATAAAGTTATATGATTTAACAAGTTAGGTCCTTTAGTTTAAGAGAATGACAATTTAAACCCTTTTGATTAGAAAAGTATACACATAACATCTTTTTAGTTTTCTAAACCCTTAACAGTTTCTATGTATGATCTGAACACGTTTTAAATAATTCATGAAAAATATAAGAACTCCGAAATAAAATTCCCAAAAACTCCCAGAGATACTTCAATGTCTTAAGTATTTTAAATAATTTTTCCAGATTTTATTAGCTAGTATAAATACGAATGAAAAATCCATTTCCACAACATGTCCCTGAATCGTATCTGATGAAACATCCGAAAAGTTTCTATTTCTTTTCCCCAACTAGAAAATTTATAAAAATCTACAAAAATTCCAGTAATTACCTAACATATGAAATATTACTCAGTTCAAAGGGCGTCTTCTAGTTCGACACGGTTTGCAAATTAAAATTCAAAAACACGGACGGATTTTCCAGACATACGAATTCCGATTGACACTTAATTTTCTAAAAATCAAAAAGTTGCCTTCCAGACCTCTAAAAATTACAAGGTCAATTTTCCCCAGAAAGCCCTTTTCTTGAACTTATTTTTAGACTCCAGAAAAACCCAAAAACATGTTACCATCATTTAGATACAATCGAATCAATTAGACCAAAGTTTCTTGGAAAATATCTAGTTCATGATTTTATGTAATCCTTTAGGGTTTTGTTATTCCAATGACTTACATATTGTCACAAATCAATTATGGATGCTACGAAACACTTATAAGTAGATTCTTACCAGGTTTTAACATATTCATATCTATTAAATTCATCATACATACATGGGTCGATTCATATATTAGGTTTTCAAAGTTGTTATTTCATGTAAACATGTTATCTTTTTATGTAGTTCTTTTCATCATCATATGTGATTATATATTGACGAGAAAAACAAGAATGGATCAAACAAGAATTAAACAAAGGTGATACAATTACCCTCGTAGCGTGATCAAAAGGACAAGACAACCACAAGATCGAATCAACACACTTCTCTTCTTCTTCTTTGGATCATGGCCGAATGAAAACAACAAAACATGGTCGATTAAGGTTTGCTTAAGAATTTCGAATGGATTAATTAAGATGTGCATTGGATTATCTTATGTGTGACACGAATTGAGTGAGAAAAACAATGATCAAAGCTTGCTTCTTCTTCTTCCTTTGGATCGACTAGAGAAATTTTTAGGGTTTGCTTCTCCCTTTTTTTTTTGTACCGTATAATGAGATGGAGAAAGAGAGGGATTCTAGGGTTTTGACAAAGTGGGAAAAGCAATGGTTCGGTATTAGAGGGATTAAAGAACCGTGTTTTAGGATTGAAGTAATTAAGGGAATGGCCAAGATTTTAGGGAAAGATATCAATCAACATAATATATTCTTATCTTATGCTATACCAAATTTGGAGCCTTTTTGGTCACATATATGTCGCCCCATATATATTAGAAGTATAGGATTTTATTTATTTTGTACATATTGTTTACATAATGTAAGGTTTTTAATTAATTTTATTAGATAACATAAGGTCTTAATTACTTAGGTTAAATTCAAATAATGTTACTTATATGAATTTTATAAATTCTTAAAAATTCAAATTTAGATGGCATTTTAGTCATTTCGGATTATGTTAATTTTGGGGTTTTACATTGGCCCTTAAGACCTCTTCCATTTTCTTGAATTCGGGCTTGAGTTCATTGAGCTCCATGGCAAATGGGTCTCTAGCAACTTCGCGGCCACGATACATCCTTGTGGGGTTGTTCTTAGGAATGAAGAGATGTTCCCTAAGCACTTCTTTTGATGCGAGAGGAGTGACATATGGTGCCGTCCTTTCGAGATTGGGTTCTAAGATTGTTAAGGACCATTTGTCCGAGTAAACACATGTTCCTTGATTTGGAATGCCCAAGACCTCACCAAATTGATCAAGAGGGATGTTGATATGATTTCCATTTAAATTAAACTAAAGACTTAAGTAACCTTGGTCACTTGGACTAAGACCTACACTAGCATAAAACTCAAGAATGAACCTAGGAACGATTTGTTCATCTATATCTAAAAGAGTATCAAATCGAATTGCGGCTAAGTTTTCCCTAAGTTGGGTTCCTTCATAGAACGAGGAATCTACGACTCTACCCTCATGGACATACTTTTTCTCTAAAGTTTTGAAAATGTCGACTTGGGCTTTGGTTAGACCTTTGGTTTTGTGGACTTCGGGTAAGTAGTTAACAGTTCTTTTGTGATCGTAGTTGGTTGCGGGAGGCATGATTTTCCTAAGTACAAAAGTTACATAGTTTTAGTTGAAATGATCAAAGTAAGAGTAAAATTTCTAGTGTGTGCCTACATGGGGACAATGTGGAGGTGCGGTTATCTCGACCCTTTTTGATGCATGAAAATTTAGTTTATGCAAGTTTTGTATTAAAAACGAGAGATAACCCAAACGCTCCTATTTTAATGTAGGTACGTTTGAATGTACCCGAAAATACATATTAATTATGTATTCCCTTTAGCATTCAAGAGACATGATGCAAGTGATGTTTAAAAGATAACGTTTTTGTAGTTGTATGAACAATGTTCAAAAAATCATTTTACCTAGTCGTGAGAAGGTTTTAGTAAGAAAATTTTCATGGGGTTTTTGTTAAATTAATACAATGTGCTATGAGATGTAATTCCTAACTAAGAAAAACATGTTTTTAAGTATGATTCAGTAAATATGCTTCATGTTTTTTTAAGAATTATGCATATATCCCAAGTTTTGGTTTTGTGCATGAAATAGAAATCCTAGACGTAGATCAGGAGTATAAACATGATAAGAATACTTACAGTGATGTTTGGAGCACAAATTTGTGGAAGAAAATAGCCTAAATTATGATTTTTACTGTTATGGTGTCGAATGTTGTGGGTGATATGTTTTGGAGTGAGGAATGAATAGTACTTGTTTTTGTTTATTTAATAATAAACTTGGCTGTGCATGCGACAGATCTGGCGGATCCAAAACAAAGGATCCGCCTTTGTTATCGGTTGGATCCGCAGATCAGAACGCTATTTTTGGTTTAGTGTCGAGTTTGGTTAAACTAATGTCTACACTAATGTTTTACCTAATCACTAGGTTCCATTAATCATAATCCAAGTCTAAGATAGTTGAAAGGTTCTCGTTTTAGAGGTTTTGTGAGAATATCGGCAATGTTGTCCTCTGAGGAAACTTTCTCAATTGAGATGTTTCCTTTCTGTACATTGTCGCGAAGGAAGTGATGGCGTATTTCAATATGTTTGGTTCTAGCATGTTGGACTGGATTTTTGCTTAGATCAATAGCTCCTTTGTTGTCGCAAAGAATGGGAATGTTGTTGAGTTCAATTCCATAGTCAACGAGAGCTTGTTTCATCCATAGTGCTTGTTGAAACGCCTTTCCTGCAGACACATACTTTGCCTCTGTTGTTGAGATTGCGAGGGCAGTTTGTTTCTTAGCAAACCATGATGTGAGACAATATCCTACAAAAGTACAAATACCGCTAGTACTTTTCCTATCAACATAGTCACCTGCATGGTCAGAGTCAGCATACACTATGGTTTCTACACCCGTTCCTTTGGGATACCATAATCCTAAGTGTGTAGTGCCTTTGATGTACCTAAATATTCGTTTAACGGCTTCAAGATGGGACATTTTTGGATCTTCTTGAAAACGTGCACATAGACAAACACTAAACATAATGTCAGGCCTACTAGCCGTAAGATAGAGTAAACTACCAATCATTCCTCTATATTTAGTGCTATCTACGGATTCATTTTCTTCATCCTTTGTGAGTTTGGTTTCGGAGGACATGGGTGTTTTCATGGGTTTTGAGTCTTCAAGACCAAACTTCTTAAGCATATCTTTGATATACTTTGATTGGTTGAAGAATATCCCATCTTCTAATTGTTTTATTTGGAGACCTAAGAAAAAGTTTAGTTCCCCCATCATACTCATTTCAAACTCGTCATGCATGATTTTTGAGAAATCGTCGCATAACTCTTGACAAGTTGAACCGAATATAATGTCATCCACATATATCTGGACAATGATAATATGTGATCCCTTTTTCTTGGTGAAGAGAGTATTATCTACTAGGCCCATGGTATACTTATGGTCAACTAGGAAGGTCTTAAGTCGATCATACCAAGCCTTTGGTGCTTGCTTAAGTCCGTATAAAGCTTTCTTAAGTTTGAAAACATAATTTGGTTTTTCAAAGTCGGCAAAGCCGGGAGGTTGTGCAACATATACTTCTTAATTTATAAGACCATTTAAGAAAGCACTTTTGACATCCATTTGAAATAACTTAAAATCATGTGCACATGCATATGCAAGTAGTATCCTAATAGACTCAAGTCTAGCTACGGGTGCAAAAGTTTCATCGTAATCTATACCTTCTTGTTGATTGTAGCCTTGAGCTACTAGCCTAGCTTTATTTCTAGATACAATACCATTTTCATCCATTTTATTTCTAAAAACCCATTTGGTGCCGATTATGGTTTGGTTTTTAGGTGGAGGGACCAATGTCCAAACATCATTTCTAACAAATTGATTTAGTTCTTCTTGCATAGCAATTACCCAAGATTCATCTTTTATTGCCTCGTTTATATTTTTAGGCTCAACAGTTGAAATAAAACAAAAATAATTACTTTCATTTTGAGCTTTGGATCTTAAAGTTCTTTCATTAAGTTTTCCTATGACGTTTTCTAATGGATGACTTTTTGTTTCTTTGATATTGACTATCTCTCCTTTTACGGGTTCATCTTCATTGTCATTTTCAATGTTTTCTATATTTTTAGCCATTTGACTTTCAACTAAGTCATCATCTACAAAAGGTGATGTCTTAGAGGGAGGTGGACTTTCGTTGAATGTTACGTTCAACGATTCCTCGACTTTTGATGTTTCCTTGTTTAATACTATGTATGCTTTACTGTTTTGTGAGTACCCAAGAAATACACCTTCATACGACTTTGGGTCGAACTTGGTGAGATAATCCTTTGTGTTTAAAATGAAGCACTTGCTTCCAAAAACTCTAAAATATCCTAATGTAGGCTTTTTGCCTCGATAAATTTCATAGGGGGTTTTATTTAAAAATGGTCTAATTAAAACTCTATTTAGGATATATGTGGAAGTATCTACAGCGTGACACCAAAACTTTTGAGGTATGTTTTGTTCATTTAACATAGTTCTACTCATTTCTTGAATTGTTCTATTTTTACGTTCTACTACACCATTAGATTGAGGTGTACGAGGAGCCGAGAAATTATGAGTTATTCCATTATTATCACAAAAATTTCCAAATTGGATTTCATTGTCAAATTCTCGACCATGGTCAGTTCTAATAGATATTATGTTACTTCCTATTTGATTTTGAATTTTCTTGCTTAGAATTTCAAATTTATCGAATGCCTCATTTTTAGTTTTCAAAAATTTTGTCCATGTATATCTAGAGTAATCGTCTACTATGACTAAAGTGTAAAAATTTCCTCCATAACTTTGTATAGCCGACGGGCCAAACAAATCCATATGTAATAATTCTAGGCATCTAGATGTAGATACCATGTTTTTAGCAAAGGGAGAACTTTGGATTTGTAGTCCTGCTGGGCTTGTTATTTCTCTCCTCATACCACATGAGTGCATTGCAATTTCGACATTCATACAATGGAGGCCCAAGGTTATGGTAAACTACAGGAACACCTTTTAAAAACAATCAATATGGGGCTATTATACATGTTTGTTGTGATTACTAATTCATAATTAAGAGTTTGTAGCAGGAAAAATTACGCAATATAGTTAACATGTGTAATCACCTGCCGATGTAGATGCCGCTCCTTTCGGATTTTTCTTAGCTCTTCGGATGTTGGGTGGTTCTGTAATAAGAATTGTTGCGAAGAAATAAGCATTGTAATAAGCATTTTAGCTCTTCGGATGTTGGATATATATTTGTACGTATCATATTCCAGTAAATCCATATTGTAACTAACTGATACGCGTGAGTATTTACCCTGTTCTGATGTAACTACGTTCTTCAGTTTTAAACCACAATAGCTTTGCACTGTCCCATCTTCACCAATGACTGTATTTGAATGAATAACCACAGAATCGTGAGGCATCTTTGATAGAGTTTGAGTACCTACGTTTTTTCATTTGAAACTGTAACATACAAATATATATCATTTAAAGGATGTATTCAGTTGTGGCATCTTTAGATATTTACCTGGATCTGATGTAATGATGTTCTTCAGTTTTAAACCACAATAGCTTTGGACTCTCCCATCTTCACCAATAATTGTATTTGAATTAATTACCACAAAGTTGTGAAGCATGTCTGAGAGAGACTGTGTACCTGCACTTTTTATCAGTTTAAACTATAACATACAAACATATATGTTTTAAAGCATGACAATAATTCGATTGTATTGAAGGTTTGTGATTTCAAGTGTATCATTGTTCATTTTTTTTTTGTGATAAGTATTTACCTGGAGCTGATGTAATGGTGTTTATCAGTTTTAAACTGCAATAGCTTTGGATTGTCCCATCTTCACCAATAATTATTTTCGAATTAATGACCACAGAGTTGTTAATCATTTCTGAAAAAGATTGTGTACCTGCATTTGTTATCAGTTTAAATTTAACATACAAACATATATGTTTTGAAGAATAGCCATAATTCGAACGCATGAAAGGTATGTGATTTGAAATGTACCATTGTTCATTTTTTCTGTCATAAGCTGATTAACTCTTACTGTTTTACAGGTTGGAAGCTGAGCAAGATCTATGTTAAAGATGACAATCAGGTATTCTTTTTGTATTCCATTGCTGAACTTATGCAATAAATGTAATTACCATTGAAAAGGTAGGCATAATAACTTACAAACTGATAATAATTAAACACATATGCAAAATATATAATGCTTTAAAAAACACATTATGGTCCATTTATATACCTTTTTATTTTGTGTGACTTCAATTGATTTATCATTTTGACATTGTTGATATATGGTCCATTTCTATACCTTTTTATTATGTGTGACTTCAGTTGACTTATCATTTTGACATTATTGATATCAACCCTGGGAGGATCTCTAATACTAATCATTTATGTAAATTGGCTTACAATTTTAACAAAATTCCATGTGAGGTAAATCATGAAATGATTTATTAAGCACATTATTGATCATCTATATTTTGTATTTTTAGATGACTTTATATCAAGAAGTTTTTTGATTGTCCGGATGCATTGAGGAATAGGACGGTTAGTTTATAAACTAATGAGTATTACAGGCCAGTTGTAATAGCGTTGGTGATTTTTATCACGTTCATAAGTTTGTCTTTCGTTAGCAAACATTAAACATACATATTGTAGATATTCCATTCAATTTGTATGCAACCAAACATCATATAGAAAAATAAAATCACTATTCCATTGAAGTAGTACAATAGAATTTCACGCAATGTCTAACTGATCCAAACAAATATCAGAAACTAATATATTATTATCTCCACAAATGTATGTTTTATGAAGCAATTATTTGTTTGCACCATGTCCTCACGTTTTCTTTTTCTTCTTATCAGCTGCCTTGATCACATCATCATCTTGCCCCTCAGGTTCATTAACTGGCACCACTTCCGCATCAGGGTCTTCTATCTTTTTCCTCTTATCAGCTGCCTTGGTCACATCATCATCTTGCCCCTCATGCTGATTAACCGGTACCACTTCCGTATCAGAATCTCCTAGATCATATCTGAAAATAATGTCAAAATATATTATACAATTAAGTTGTAGGAAAAAGGGACATAAGTATATTTATAGTTTATGATTTGCAGAGGTTATTGTAAGCAAACATTTTTTTTCTTTGATACTCTGCAGGCTTGGAAGGTGTTGCGACGGATGGGTCTATTTGCAACGTCTTTAAAGATGAACTTGAGGTGTTAGTTTGAATTACAACAGAACTGGAACACGCACTTTCCACAGCTAACTCACTTGGGTTCAACTTCCAACACGTGAAACTTTCAAATTTTCCGTACTCATAGTATGTGTGTGACTTGATCTCAAATACATGTAATGTGCCAATGATGTTGGCTATGGGGGGTGGCAAGGTTGCATGTTCATTTGAAGACTGTAAAGGAAGGTTAGCTAAAGATTGATATGTGAAATACTACATACGTGATGTATTTACCTCGTCCTCTAATTGAATGAGAGATGACGCTGAGCACTTGACCAATTCAGTTGCTGGTTCATCAAAAAGCACAAAGACAGTTTGAGTAGTGTCGTCGGTCACACCAAGCTCAAGCCTATACCTGTCAACCATATGTTGGACTGGTATGTTAGCGGTTGTATATGTTGCATCACAAATAACATTGCATAAGTACAAACTGTTGGGAATTAAACCTAACAGTACAAACTGCAAGGCTTAAAGTTAGTACTGCTGATGACTGATGAAGATTACACTGATAGTTAGTACTGCTCATTCTTATAGTTAGTACTGGTTATGTTTTGTAAATGTGTAATAGGATAATTATAGAAAAGATTTAGTGAATATCTTCTAGTTATAGATTATAGTTATCTTGTACAGGAATCCTTGGTCTATAAAAGGATATCCTAGGTTAGGTTATACGTATCAATTAGTTTTTGTTAAGATTCAAGGTTGTAAACCCTAGTGATAGAAGATCACTCGTATTATTGATATAATAATATTGAATCGTTTTGGTTAATCAATTGTCTTCATAGTTCATACACAAATACTTACTGTTCCATTCAATTACTCAAATATTCTTCTAAGTATAACTGAGTAGATTCCGCATACTTGGTTATATCAACTCAAAGTATCGCATACACGTTAATAGGACTAACAGCCTAAGTGTATAATCGATTCCCATCAAGTGGTATCAGAGCCAGGTTTCTGATACTTTGAATTAGAAGATCCAGAAAGAAGATGGACATGGAGACTTCCACTACCAATGTTGCAGCAAAGCTTCCAATGCTCAAGCCCAATGAATTCGACATGTGAAGATTAAGAATTGAGCAATTCTTCCAAGTGCAGGATTATGCACTTTGGGAAATCATAGAAGATGGAAATTCATTCAAGCCCCCTACCACTACAACTTTAGTTGAGGGTATGACTGAAACAATAGTGCAGAAAAAGCCAATGACTATTGAAGACAAGGCTCAATACAAGAATGATGTTAAGGTAAGAAGCATGCTGCTTATGACCATTCCTAATGATCAATTATTGAACTTCAGTAAGTTCAAGTGTGCCAAGACTTTGTTTGAAGCTATTGTTGCTAGATATGGTGGGAATGAAGCCACCAAGAAAACTCAGAAGACATTATTTAAGCAACAATTTGAGAACTTCTCAGCAACAAGCAATGAATCACTAGATCATATGTTCAGCAGACTTCAGAAGCTAGTGAGTCAACTTGCTATTCTTGGAATTGAGGTGCCTCAGGAAGATCTCAACTCTAAATTCTTAAGGAGTCTACCATCAAAATGGGCTATGCATGTAGTTGTCTGGAAGAACAAACCAGACATAGATTCTATGAGTCTGATGGATTTGTATAGTAACTTCAAGATAGTAGAGCAAGATGTGAAGAAGGTTGCTGGAACAAGTTCAAGCTCAGGAAATTTGGCCTTTGTGTCAACTCCCAGTACCTCAAGTCCAGAAGAAGAAATTCAAGTTGCTGGAGCAGTTAGTACTGCTAGTTCTAATATTGGTACTGCTAGTACTTCAAGCAATACTAATGGACTTTTGGATGAGAATACTTATTGTGCTTTCCTGACTACTCAGCATAATGGAAGTATGTTGACTCATGGAGACCTTCAAGAGATTGATGAAGATGACATTGAAGAGATGGACATCAAGTGGCAGCTCTCTCTTCTCAGCATGAGAGCTAAGAGATTCTTGAAGAAGACAGGCAAAAAGATAATCATAAACACTAATGATGTTGCTGGGTATGACAAGTCAAAGGTTGAGTGTTATAATTACCATAAGAAGGGTCATTATTCAAGAGAGTGCAGAATGCCAAGACAACAAGATGGCAAGAACATAACCTTTGGAAACAAGACAAGAGAAGTGGAGATTACAGACTCAAGCTCAAAGGCTATGGTTGCCATTGATGGCTTAGGGTTTGACTGGAGCTACATTGCAGAAGAGGAAGCAGAAGCATCTACAGAGATTGCTCTTATGGCTTTCTCAGATTCTGAGGTACAAGTTTCTAAGTGTTCTAAATCATGTGATGCTTTAAAAGAATTAGAAACTCTTAGGAAACACTATAATGAACAGAGAATAGAGTTAAACCAGAGTCGTCACAATCTAGCAAATCATAAAAGGGGTTTAGCTGTGTTAGAAGAGCAAATTGTTCATTTTAAAGGTAATGAGTCTAAGTTTTCTGATGACATTATCATACTAAAGAGAGATATCATGTTTAGAGATAATGAAATTAGTGTGTTAAAAGATCAGTTGGATAAGTTGAAACAGGCTAAGGAGAACATTCAATTGAGTGTAGATACTTTAGAATACACATCAAAAGGAGTTTAAAAGATAATTGAATGTCAAATCCTTAACAAGGCAAAGTCAGGTCTAGGTTACAAGTCTGTTCCACCTCCTTATAGAGGAATACCTACACCTCCAGGTATTGACCTAGAACACACTGGTTTAGAGGAATTTCAATTACCCAAAATGGAATATGGTCCAAAACCTAAGGAGAATGTGGTAGTTGAGAAACCTGTAGAAGTAAGTTTTGAGAGTGCAAGTGATAAATCACTTTCTGAGGACAAGGTGTCCTCTGTTAGGTCCTCAAGTAGGGAATCAGATGCTCCAACCATAGAGGATTGGACTTCTGATGATGATGAGTCTGATCAGGATAAGGTTAAACCTGATAATGCTAAGGTAGAAGGAACAAGGGTTCCTAAAATGGTCAAAACTGAGACTGTTAGGCCTAAAACTAATGCTAAACCATTTAGACAACAGGTAGGTATGCTAAAATGTATAGAATCACTAACAAGCCCAGTGGTAACCAAAGGAATTTGAACAACCTCAAGTCTCACCAACTAGCTGATGACTTTGTTTGCTATAGGAAAGCTTGTTTCACATGTGGTAGCTTTGACCATCTTGCTGCTTATTGCAAGGTATTCAAGTCCTAGGGTGAACTCAGTAAGACCACAGACTCACCCTTCCAATGCTAGAATGATACCTAGATCAGTTCTTTTAAGGTCTGGACCAAGAGCAGTTCATACTGCTAGACAAGCAGTTCATACTGTTAGACCAGAAATTCATACTGCTAGACCTAACCAGCACTTTTATCCAAGACAAGCAGTTCAAAGTGCAAAAACATTTTTCAAATCTGCACCATCTACTGCTAGAAGACCATTTCATTACAATGCAGTGATTAAGAAACAAATTTGGAAGCCTAAGGTTGAAATTGCAAACCCAGCAGTTCATACTGCTAGGCAAGCAGTTAATACTGGTAGTTTTAAAAACACTGCTAAGGGAAATATGGGTAATGGTATTAATGCATCTGCATCATGGGTTTGGAGACCAATTCAATCCAATGGTACTCCAACTGTTCTAAAAAGGTTTAATTATATTGATGCTAGAGGAAAACCTAAATTAGTGATGGCTTGGGTTCCCAAAGGAAATTAATTCCTTGTTTATGTGCAATGTTAGTCATATGCTTATTTTGTTATGAGACAAGTGCTTTGCACCTTGTTTTCTATTGTTGGACTAACAATTGCAGGATGATTGGAGTTTAAATGCTTTATGTTTTGGACTGAATGGTGATTTCAAACTCATAGTGTGTGATCTGTGCACACAACAAATGGTTATTGGTTCACCATGTCTAACCCACATAAGAACCAGCTAGTCCAGAGCAAACGGTTTCTGGTAAAGACTAATCAAATCCGTTAATGGTTGACAATTTACCAAAAATTGTATGGTTATCAACTCACCATATCTAACAGTGAAGAGCTGGCTAGTCCAAAGCAAACGGCTATTGGTAAAGACATATCAAATCCGTTGATAGCTGATAGTTTGCTAAAAACTATATGTGTGTTATAATGTTTTTGAAATCAATAAGTTCATACTGTTCTTTGAAAATTTTGATCAAGGTTTGTACTGCTAGTGTAAATTTTGTACTGCTAGTGCAAAGTTTGTACTACTGAACTAGCCGTTGGAACTATTGTGTCAGTAATTAATTTTTGATTAGAAACTAGCCGTTGGCGGTTTGTTGCGATTTTTACTGATTAAATTACGATTTTCAAGGGATCATCTTCTAGATATTTTAACTTTTATTCTATTATATTCTTATTCTAAAATAAAAGTTACCATATTCTTTAAGTCAGTCAAATTAAAAATCCTAATTCTCTCAATAATATCTCATCTCACTTTCATCTTCTACTTTTTAACCTAAATCTTCATTATTCACCACAGTTAAATCAAACTTTTACTGAGAATATCATGGCTAATTTGGATTTTGTTAAGACGCACAACCAGGTTGCTTTTCTTACGAAAACAGAGGAAGGAGACGGACCAAAAATCTATGAGATTGTGGATTTTCTCAACAACTCTCATATAAGGTATGCGTTAACTGTTTCTCTTACTCTTATTGTCTCTCATATCACACAGTTTTGGCAAAATGCTATTATCAAAATAAGTGAAGAAGATGACATAGAAATTCACTCTAAAGTGGATGGCATTTCTTTTGTTGTTACCGAATCTACACTTAGGAGACATCTTAAGTTGCAAGATTCAGATGGTATCAATACTATGCTAAACACTGAAATTTGGGAAGAACTTACCAGAATGGGGTATGATATATCTAATCAAAAACTTACTTTTCAAAAAGGATGTTTCTCCCCACAATGGAGATTTATGATACATACTCTCTTACATTGTTTAAGTCCCAAAAGAACATTTTGAGAGTAGTTCAGTAGCAATATTGCTAATGCTCTCATCTGTTTGTCAACAAACAAGGTTTTCAATTTTTCAAAATTCATATTTGAGAGTATGGTTGCTAATGTGAAAAGTAAAACAAAATTTCTTATGTACCCAAGAAATTGTCTGGATGATCTGGATGCAGAGTTAGCAAAGAAATTGCCTGAAGATGATGTGATTGATTTTATGGAAACTGATGGGGTGCGATGTGTCGTTGCGGTTTAGCAGTTTTAATGCCTACTCAAGTTTTAAATTTATATTTAGCCGACTTATCAATAACACACACACTTAACGAGCAGTGTACCCGGTCAGTATGAATATAATGGTAAGTAGAGTGTCGATCACTAAGAGTGGAACGTATTATCTAGTTATTCTAATCAGTATTTTAATATATTAAGTTAGCTATACAACCTAATCTAACGCAAGGGGGTTCAGCCTGAGAGACTGGCACGATTTGGTTGCAATTAAATAATAAACTAAACCAATAGGCACGAATCAGCGAATAGCACACACGTACACAGATAAATACTTGAGACAATAAGAGGGCTGTCCTTATGATAAGTAGTTTGTCACTTGTTTTATTGCTAGTGTTATATGAAGTGTATAGTTCGATGCAACGCACCGAGATTAAGTCCTTTCTCGTTGGTTCTAATCTTATCGGCGAGTAAACCCTTAATGATTACTTATGACTATCCTATTTATCTTTCTCCTACTTTTCTACAGACCATAGAATGCATAGGCGATCTAATAAATAGGCGAGGGCAGAGGCATGGCGACCCAATCAACGCTCAGCTAGCCACAGAGGTTATAAATGCACTAATAAAAGTCACCAATGACATCAACATATAAACTTTAATTAATGAGAAAGCAGTTTTAAGGGAGTGCAATCTTTCCGTTGTCACATTACACAAGCCACCAATCTTGATGAATTAAAGTTTACTAACACAATAAAACAAAACTACTTAATGAATTAAACACATGCAGCACCTTCTTACAGCTCTTGTATCTTTGATTTGAGTGTGTCTTGTGCTGCTACTCGACTGAATTCGTCCTAGGTTTCTGGTCTTCGGTCTTCTATTAAAACTTCGGGACTAAAGCTAACCTCGAATTCGTCTGGTCTTGGGGTATTTATAGTTTCTGTCTGAGGGTAAGATGCGGCGCATCTAGTAAGTAGATGCGGCGCATGTACTTAACTTCGCATGGGGTCCAAGATTATAATATTCAGGAATATTCGTACACCGCTAAAGATGCGGCGTATCTTCATCTTTGGATGCGGCGCATGTCCTGTTGTATCTTGGATCGTATCTGGTGAAATATTGATAGTGATGCGGCGCATGTAATGAGTGAGATGCGGCGCATCTGGAGCAGATTAGTCTTGATCTTGTACATTTCAGTAGACTCTTAACTTTTTGCATGTTTTGCTCCATAATTAGTCCAAAATCGCCAAGTTTCACCAAATGCTTGTTTTCAACTGAGAATTACAAAAGTAAACGATTAAGTATCAATCCTCATACATAATATAGTAAAACAAGTCAAATTAATAGGATAAATGATAGTAATAAAATGTACTTATTTGAGTTCATCAGAAACATAGAGACTAGAAAAAGAAAATATGGCTTCAGATGAGGGACTAGATCAAGAACAATTTAAAGAACTACAATATTTGATAGCTACTGATCCAATTATTAAAGCACAAGCAGTTCAATTTCTTAAAGATGAGAGTTTAAGTGCTGAAGCAAAGTCAGCAAAGCTTAAAAGCTTTATTTTGTTAAAGAATAAGGAAGTAGCTTGGAGTGATCTTATGCAAAGGATCAAAGATAGACAAAAGAAAGGTTACAAGAAGAAGATGCCTACAAAGAAAGAACAGATAAGCTTCATGAAGAGTTATTTGAAGAATCAAGCATTTTGGAAGCATAGTTACTTCAAAAGGAAATCAGATGCTGAGATTGAGAAAGCTTACTGATGAGCGTGATGTGTCGTTGCGGTTTAGCAGTATTAATGCCTACTCAAGTTTTAAATTTATATTTAGCCAACTTATCAATAACACACACACTTAACGAGCAGTGTACCCGGTCAGTATGAATATAATGGTAAGTAGAGTGTCGATCACTAAGAGTGGAACGTATTATCTAGTTATCCTAATCAGTATTTTAATATTCTAAGTTAGCTATACAACCTAATCTAACACAAGGGGTTCAGCCTGAGAGACTGGCACGTTTTGGTTGCAATTAAATAATAAACTAAACTAATGAGCACGAATCAGCGATAGGTATGCACGTACACAGATAAATACTCGAGACAATAAGAAGACCTGTCCTGATGATTAAGTAGATTGTCACTTGTTTTATTGATAGTTTTATATGAAGTGTATGTAATTAACCCTTTCTCGTTGGCCCTAATCTTATCGGCGAGTAAACCCTTAATGATTACTTATGTCTAAAAGTTATTCCTAAGTGATCAATTTAGTAACAACCGTGGGAGCCACATTCTCTTCCGTAGTCAAATGCGCAGGCCACTAATAAACACAGAGGTTATCAATGCACTAATAAGTAGTAACCAAAGACATCAACATATAAACTTTAATTGATGGGAAAGCAGTTTTAAGGGAGTGCAATCTTTCCGTTGTCACATTACACAAGCCATCAATCCTGATGAATTAAAGTTTACTAATCACAATAAAACAAAACTACTTAATGAATTAAATACATGCAGGACCTTCTTATAGCTCTTGTATCTTCGTTCGGGTATGTCTTGTGCTGCCTAATCATTTGAATTCGGCCTTAGGTTTCTGTGGTCTTCGTACTTCGTATATAATATATCCTACGAAATTCGTCTGGTCTTGGGGTATTTATAGTTTCTGTCTGAGGGTAAGATGCGGCGCATCTAATAAGTAGATGCGGCGCATTGACTTAACTTCGCGTGGGGTCCAAGATTAATATATTCAGGAATATTCGTACACCGCCAAAAGATGCGGCGTAACTCCATAAATAGATGCGGCGCATGTCCTCTTGTATCTTGGATCGTATCTGGTGAAATCTTGATAGTGATGCGCCGTATGTAATAAGCAAGATGCGGCGCATCTGGAGCAGAATGTCTTGATCTTGGACATTTCGGTAGACTCTTAACTTCTTGCTTGTTTTGCTCCATAATTAGTCCAAAATTGCTCAGTTTCACCAAATGCTTGTTTTTACCTGAGAATTACAAAAGTAAACGATTAAGTATCAATTCTCATATATAATATAATAAAACAAGTCAAATAAATAGGATAAATGATAGTAATAAAATGTACTTATTTGAGTTCATCAAATATCCCCCCACTTGAACTTTACTTGTCCCCAAGTAAACCTTAGAATTAATCTTATGAAAATGTATCCTAAAAGATGTTAGGATTTATTTTTATATTTAAGCATGTATTCATTTTTGTCATAATCACACAACCAAACACTTAACGAATTAGAAGTAAAATAAAATAATTTGATAAAAGCAAATCTAATCGTTTAACTGTCCAGTCGTGACGAATATTCTATCATAAGCTTGGCAAGTATACACATCTCCACCACTAAAGCCAAGGAATAACAAGTCTAAAGTGGTAAAAAGGGTTTTGAGGTTTAAGGGTTAATCATTCTCCTTAATCTCTATCGATCTCAAATTCCAGAAAAGGCGACAAAATCACAAATACATGATCGAATCCACGAACACGATACTTGCAATTGCTCAAATCCTTAACTCGAATAGGCTAAAGATAGGTCCAAACTTTACCAATAATATTATATCAAAAAGGGCGACAAAATCATAAATACATAGCCGAATCCACGACTACGATACTTAAGATTGCTCAAATCCCTAATCTCAATAAATCAAAGGTTTGGATAAAGAATAATATAGGGTATGGATAATATTTGGGATATAAATTGGTGTAAAAATGAAAAATAAACAAAACAAATAAATTAAAATCCTAAGTGTGGTTAATCACTATCCCAACCATCCCATGAATAAGACTCATATCATAGAATAACTCACGCTTTAACACTTGAAACACACGCTTTTAGGTAGACACGAATTATACTCAACAAGATCTCAATCAAAGAATAAACCTTAGTTGGTGTTCCCATAACTGCCAACTCCCATTCAATCCATAGATATAATATACAACAACCAGTGGTGATATCGACCACTTAATACAAAACTTTACATAAGTTGGTTAAAACAAACATCCAACTCTTCCTTTTTCATTTTCTTTTCTCATTTTATCGATTTTTTTTTTTTTTTTTTTTTTTTTTTTTTAGAACATAAACATAGATGTGTAAAATTTCACCACATCACTATAATGATAATTCTGGATAATTTTTCCATACTTTTCATGACTTCAGAAATAACGGTAATAGTGAAAGTAGTAAACACACGAAAAATAAACTCAAAGATATACAATATTTACTTTCACTCCAATTGCATTGTGCAATTTCCCGACCTAACCAAAGATAATGAATTACGCACGCGAACACAGGTAATGTAAGGAAACACACTTTTCCTAAAGCAATTAACCAACCACGGATTTTAATCTACAGGGTAGGCTAAGGTGTAAGGGTGTAATGAAACATTATAACAAAGGTGTAAGAAACGAAAGGAATGGCTCTGAGTGTTTTTCTAGGGGTATCTTACTCTAAAAGTGAGAGTAACAAAAGGGTTTATACGGGGGTTAACTAACCAGTGTAGTTAGCTAATAACACATAACAAATAAAGGCTATTTGGGTGTAATCCTAGAAATTTACCAATTTAGACAAGTCATTCCAATTATATAAATAATACTTATTATGGTGGTCTCGAATAGTATACAAGCCAAGTTCTAAAGTTTACAAGTCACCGGCACACTCATAGATTTGTGAATTTTGAAAAATCACAATTTTTGAAAATAACGTCATGTGTGCAGCTATGCAACTTAGACTTTAAACAAAAACATGCTAAAAAATTTTAATTTTGATATATTAAGCACATTTTAAGCATAATTTTTGAAAAGTTTAGGACAAGTAAGTGTTCTAATTCTCCAATCCCCCTACTTAAGTTAAACAACGTCCTCGTTGTTTGTATCAAAGGTTAAAAACTGGAAAATAAAAGAATTAGAACAGAAAAACTCCCCTGAGATTTGCTCGGTATGATCCTCCATTAGTATAAGAGCAAAAATCATCTTTCTTGTGGATGAGAACGTTTAAGCTTCATATTTGATGTATCCACAGGAAATGCAGGAATTTATAATACCACCAAGACTTTAAACACACCTAAATTAAGAAAGGTTCAAACTTGCATAATACATTAGTAGTTAGAAAAAATAAAACATAAAAATTAAAATGAAAATCATCAGGTCAGTCGATGCGCCGTATCTTATGGAAGAAGATACGCCGTATCGAGCCTGGAATAAATACGGATCAGAATAGAAGATGCGTCGCATCCTTAACCAGGGATGCGCCGCATTGAAATAAACTGATAAAAAGTTTTAAAGTCGAAAATAAAAAATGCAGAAAAATAAAGTAAGATATGACCAGTGCAGGAGATGCGCCGCATCTCAGGATTGAGATGCGCCGTATCTGCTGCGGGCCTGACTGACTCGACACAGAACAGAATAATAAAAAAAATTCGGGTTGTCTCCCGGTCAGCACTTGTCTTTATTCCAGAGTCTTCAAGTTAGACTCACGTTCAGCTCTTTATTCTGTTCTATTGATTCCCACATTGCCACGTAGGATCCATTTAGCAACTAATTCGTCACGTATATATTCAGGTCCCAATTTCAACACTCCTTTGTAAAATCCTTTCATCATTTGATATGGGTACTCAATCCCTCTCTTCATGTCATCATTACTAATAAAAAGGAATGGAGAGAATTTGTAGCAGAACCTATTAGTAGCATGTTTAAACCCAGGGTGAGTTCGGGGCATCATGTAAGTGATAACGTCGCTTCCACATTGAAAGGTGATCTTTCCTTCAAATCATTTTGCATTAATAGTGATCTCCCTACAAAATGGTTTTCCAACAATCACGTCACCCATACCGTTGTCACAATAGGCATTCATGTTTTCAACAATGGCGAACTCAGTAACAATAGTAAAACATCCAACGAAGACTGGGACATTAATGAAGGCTCCAACTACATTTTTTTCCTTATACTCCACTTTTTTTCTTACAATAGAATTGTAAAAGCTTCTTGACATGACATTGATCGGTAAAATAGGAAAGAAATTGGCGTCAATACACTTGTACCCAATCATGCATGGGAATTGCAAATTGTAAGCACAATCGGCGTGGATTCTTCTACCGTAATCCCAAGAACCATCATATCCCTCAAATTCATCGTAATTCCTAGTATTAATAACGTTGACTTCTGGACAATCAAGAATTTCTCCTTCTTCTAACTCAGATTCCGCATCATCCATGAACAGGTCATTGGATTCTAATGGTCCATCAAGGTCATTAAGTTCAATGTAGTCCCCATCGTAACGTTCGGGTGATTTATCTTGCACTAATACTCCATCCATAAAATTGGCTTCGAAGTCGAAGTCAATCAGTTCTCCGAATTCGACCATTTTCCTTCTGAAATAATCACGAAAGCATCAGTAGGATTTGTTCAAGAAAGTAATATATCAGAAAATCAACAACGAAAACGGAATACGAAAAATTAAAGTTACTGATATCTGCAGACGATGCGCCGTATCCAAAAAGTTGGATACGCCGTATCTTATAATCGTTAAAATTCAATCAGACTTTTACTCAAAAAATAGATACGCCGCTTAGAAATTTAGAATGCGCCGTATCAGTTATTTTATCAAAAATCGATATTTATTTAAAATTAAATGCGTCGTATTAACAAAAGTTAATGCGTCGTATTTTCGTTATGTTTTAAAATACAAGATTTTTGATTCAGAAGATACGCCGTATCGACAGAGATCGATGCGTCGTATCTGTTTAATAATTCGAAAACTGTTTTTAATTAAAATAATAGATACGCCGTATCTGTTAAAACAGATGCGTCGTATCGCGTTATCGCTTAGAAAAAATTTCTTATTAAAAACAGATACGCCGTATCTTGGGGAAAGATGCGTCGTATCGAATTAATTAAACGCGTTGTATTTTATAAAAATTAAACGCAATACGCCGTATCTAAGAAAATAGATGCGCCGTATCGTTTGAATAAGCTCAGTACAACGATAGCAGTATGCAGAAAATACGAAAAATAAAAACAAATAAAAACACAAACGAAAACAAACAAAAATTAAACACACAAAAACAGAAAATATGCAAAATAATACAATGAATGCAAATTAATCTAATATACAACAGAATTAGCGGTTAGAATAAAAAATTAAAAAGAAAAACCTAATTGAAATACTAATCAAATTAACAGATAATAACAATTCACTCCCCGGCAGCGGCGCCAAAAACTTGTTGCGCGTGATGTGTCGTTGCGGTTTAGCAGTATTAATGCCTACTCAAGTTTTAAATTTATATTTAGCCGACTTATCAATAACACACACACTTAACGAGCAGTGTACCCGGTCAGTATGAATATAATGGTAAGTAGAGTGTCGATCACTAAGAGTGGAACGTATTATCTAGTTATCCTAATCAGTATTTTAATATTCTAAGTTAGCTATACAACCTAATCTAACGCAAGGGGGTTCAGCCTGAGAGACTGGCACGTTTTGGTTGTAATTAAATAATAAACTAAACTAATGAGCACGAATCAGCGATAGGTATGCACGTACACAGATAAATACTCGAGACAATAAGAAGACCTGTCCTGATGATTAAGTAGATTGTCACTTGTTTTATTGATAGTTTTATATGAAGTGTATGTAATTAACCCTTTCTCGTTGGCCCTAATCTTATCGGCGAGTAAACCCTTAATGATTACTTATGTCTAAAAGTTATTCCTAAGTGATCAATTTAGTAACAACCGTGGGAGCCACATTCTCTTCCGTAGTCAAATGCGCAGGCCACTAATAAACACAGAGGTTATCAATGCACTAATAAGTAGTAACCAAAGACATCAACATATAAACTTTAATTGATGGGAAAGCAGTTTTAAGGGAGTGCAATCTTTCCGTTGTCACATTACACAAGCCATCAATCCTGATGAATTAAAGTTTACTAATCACAATAAAACAAAACTACTTAATGAATTAAATACATGCAGGACCTTCTTACAGCTCTTGTATCTTCGTTCGGGTGTGTCTTGTGCTGCCTAATCGTCTTAATTCGGCCTTAGGTTTCTGTGGTCTTCGTACTTCGTATATAATATATCCTACGAAATTCGTCTGGTCTTGGGGTATTTATAGTTTCTGTCTGAGGGTAAGATGCGGCGCATCTAATAAGTAGATGCGGCGCATTGACTTAACTTCTCGTGGGGTCCAAGATTAATATATTCAGGAATATTCGTACACTGCCAGAAGATGCGGCGTAACTCCATAAATATATGCGGCGCATGTCCTCTTGTATCTTGGATCGTATCTGGTGAAATCTTGATAGTGATGCGCCGTATGTAATAAGCAAGATGCGGCGCATCTGGAGCAGAATGTCTTGATCTTGGACATTTCGGTAGACTCTTAACTTCTTGCTTGTTTTGCTCCATAATTAGTCCAAAATTGCTCAGTTTCACCAAATGCTTGTTTTTACCTGAGAATTACAAAAGTTAAACGATTAAGTATCAATTCTCATATATAATATAATAAAACAAGTCAAATAAATAGGATAAATGATAGTAATAAAATGTACTTATTTGAGTTCATCACTTACTATGAAGCTTATGCAAGGATTAATAAGCCATTTCAAACAGATTTTGTGATTGATACTGGAAAATGAGAGAAAAGAAAATCAGAAGAGTTAGAGTCAGAAACATCAAAGAAACAAAAGACTGAAACTGAGGGATTAACAGATGAACAACTCAAGAGTATGATTGTTGTAGTTCTTGAATCCACAAACATCAAACCTCTACAAGCAAAACATCCTATTATAGATTGGGAAATGTTTACTGAAGGAAGAATGAAAGGATGGAAGGTTATCAGAGTTGGTGGAATTACTGAGGAGTATAAGCTTTTTGAAGATATGCTTAGAGGATTTGATAGAGATGATCTTAATCAGTTGTGGAATTTAGTACAACAAAGATTCAGAGTTGCAGATCCTATTGAAGACAAAGATAAAGAATTATGGGTTCAGTTGAAAAGGATTTATGAACCAGATGGTGGAGAAGCAATATGGAGATTTCAAGCACAAGTCAAGGAAGTTTCTTGGAAACTGTTTGATACATGTGGTGTGCATAAATTTTCTACCAAGGATGGAATAGAGATATATATGCTGGTGGAAAAAGACTATCCACTTAGACATTTTGTTTTATTGGCTATGCTATCAGCAAGACTCAAGGTTGAAGAAGAATCTGATATGGCAGATGAGCTAGTTAGGAAGATATTTTATCTTGCAGAGGAAAGGAAAGTCAGGACTAAAAGATTGACTTGATAGTGTTTGGAAGAATCCCCCCATCCTCAGAAATGAAGTTTAATTCGAAGAAACTTAGTGATTTGGAGAGAAATCATAAGTTTAGGGGAGGATTGTTGGGAATTAAACCTAACAATACAAACTGCAAGGCTTAAATTTAGTACTGCTGATGACTGATGAAGATTACACAGACAGTTAGTACTGCTCATTCTTATAGTTAGTACTGGTTATGTTTTGTAAACTTGTAATACGATAATTATAGAAAAGATTTAGTGAATATCTTCTAGATATAGATTATAGTTATCTTGTACAGGAATCCTTGGTCTATAAAAGGATATCCTAGGTTAGGTTATACGTATCAATTAGTTTTTGTTAAGATTCAAGGTTGTAAACCCTAGTGATAGAAGACCACTCGTATTAGTGATATAATAATATTGAATCGTTTTGGTTAATCAATTGTCTTCATAGTTCATACACAAATACTTATTGTTCCATTCAATTACTCAAATATTCTTCTAAGTATAACTGAGTAGATTCCGCATACTTGGTTATATCAACTCAAAGTATCGCATACATGTTAATAGGACTAACAGCTTATGTGTATAATCGATTCCCATCACAAACTATAACATTACCTCATAACAGGATATGCAACCGATTTGTCACATCCATCGCACCAAAAGCCCCCTTCCTTTCGGGTTGCAGCCTTTTTGCATTTCTCCCCACCACATGCCGGGAAGTTCCACCCTTTTTTAGTCCTAACATTCTCGATTTTTGCCTTTAAGTGAAAGGCTGCAGTCTGTGATTAGGGAAAAACTTGTGAACAACGTGACATTCGATGATAATATAAACATGGGAATATGCGAAAAATATTTACATCATTTTTTCAGTTGCGCGCCCACACCAGCAGGTTCTCAAGTGTCCCAACTTTAGGTTCAGAGTCCACAGAACGGGCACCCACATTTGACTTCCCCACACTATTAACAGCCATACAATTGGCAAGCAAACAATTATAGACAGTTTTCAGTATGCTATATATGTATTCGAAACGCGTATGAATGCCTAACGTGCATCTGACCGCAACTCCTTTATTGCAGGTATATCAATGTTATCCATAATCATGGTGGATGAACTGCTGGATAAATACAGTTTATCTGGAATGGAATGTCCAAATTCAGATTCACATGTCCAAAATGATTTGTATAGATAAGTTTTAATATTCACAAATGCATACTGTTGTAATGTCGTACAGTTGTAGAGGTTATCACAATAGGACACATGCCTATGTGTTTTGTTTTTTTGTCAATAAGCACATCACCTAATCCCCCCCATAATGTTACCCTTATTGATTGTCCCCTGTTGCATTGAACACGAAATTATGATAAATGTTAATTTACCGTTAGGATGATAATCGCAAGGTCTGTCTTTTAATCAACATAATAATGACCATATACAATGTTGCTAACCTCTGGGTTGCTAGGTAGAAATCAAGATTTTTGGAGCCGGCCTTAGTGTGGTTCATCCTGCCAACGTTTGTCACATATCCGGCTACATCTGGAAGGTAATAATTTGAATCTCAATGCTTCATACCATTTATCGTGGGAAATTAATAAATATACAAAAACAATATAAACTCACCAATAAGATATTTGTTTTCCGTAGGCTCTATCTTCTCGATATCCACCAACTGCAAAGGATACCTAATGAACCCATCGGAAATCACCAAAGACTTTCGTATGCTCGTTTCACCATCAAATTCAAGCATAAAGGTATCGTTTTTTCTAACACGATACTCTTCCTTATTAGCCAGCACTACAAAAATTTTGATCGAGTATATACCACCTTCCTTTAACCTGAGGAAATTGTGTGCCACAGTTGCCCTGGCAGTGCAATGGATGACATTACCCTGCAATAATATCGTGTCAAAATCAGGTATAAGGACAGCAAATACAATATATAAACGTTACCTTTGCATCAGATACAACAAAATCGGTACTCAAGTAACGGCCAGTTGTAGTGTTAACATCCCACATCATGCACATCATAACTACAATGGTGCCGGTGGAATCCATTTTCAACTCATCAAGGAACATGTGGGACGGTGCGTTTCCATCTTTTGCAGCCATTGCCTGGGATTACCTGTATGCACAGATTGTATTGGAAACTGTATGTATGGGTGGGAAAAGTTATGGAGGTGTATTTTATACACCATTGAAGTTCATATAATGAGTGTTTAATTTTAGCATTCATGGTTCTTTTGGTTCGTATTCTTTGAGGTGTAAATGATTCAGCCATTTCGTATTCTGCATGCCCTATTTACTGATTTGTGAATTTATTTGATAAAATATTATTTCGGTATATATTTTTGAGATTTATTTTCAAGCTTAAGCATGTTGCACCGTATAAATTTTTGTGCACATTTACTCTTCCACATTAAATATACCAAAAGTGAATCTTTATATATATAAGATGTAATATAGATTATCATGTATCCATGTATATATCGTTGATGTTTGTAGTGATATTATTTTGTTCTTTTTGGTATATTTCATGTAGCTTTACTCCTTTAACTCTATGTGCTCCTCATTTAGCGAATGAGGGTTTTTGGATGCTTTGGTCATTTGTCTAAGAATGGTTAGATATGGCTCAAGTCTGATTATGGGTTTGTGTTCATTATGTATTTGCTTATATATATATATATATATATATATATATATATATATATATATATATATATATATATATATATATATATATATATATATAAGGTATTATCTATAGGGTTTTTACATTTAACATAGTCTTAGAGCGGGTCTGATTCTCAAGCCTAGATGGCTAAGTTGAGCCACCTCCTTTATGTCACCCCGTCAAACCCTTGCCAGCACCATTTATCCTTTTTCAAAAATAAAAAAGTGTAATCATTGATTTTGTTTTTTGTTTCTTTGCTTCTGCTTTTGCGGTTGTTGCATGGTGAAGATCTCGCAACTTGCTGTCGGATGTCTTCATCAATAAATATGTTATTTGCTTTTGCCACTGTATTTATTTGCTTTTACTGTTGCTTGAAGAATTGTTTTCGCTTGCTACCGGAATTCTTCATCAACAAATTATGTCTTTATTGCGTTAATGTCTTTTTTTTTTTTGAATTTACTACTTCAGCCCAAGATTTCGCGGTTTCGCCACTCAGACTGCGGGTGAGTATTAGAGGATAGATATGGCCCAAGCCTGATTTTTGGTTTGGGTCAATTGGGGTTTCATTATGTATTTGCCTCTATATATATCGTATTATTAAAACGTGTTAGGAACACGTTTCATATAAATACAAGTCTTGTTCATTTAAATGTAATGTTGCAAGTTTAAGGACTATATGGTTTGTATTTGTGGACCGGTCCATTAGTAGTCCATGGACCGGTCACAATAGGTAGTTCATTCTTATCACTAGTATAGGAATATTCCTAGATTTATTCCCTCCCATTGCCTATAAATACAAGGCAAGGGATACATTATTATTGTTGGTTTTTCATGTCATGTGCGGAAGCTATGTTCGTGTAAAGTTTGATTAATTGAAAAGCCGATCACTTCTTATTCTTCTTCTTCTCATCTTATTCTCTTATCTTATTTAGTAGTGCTTATTAGCTTATACATCTCATACGTAGCATAATCTATAGTAGTAGTACATGTTATTAATTGTCTTATTGAGTGTGTGTTTGAGATTTAGTCGTGACCTACAAGTGGTATCATTCGCCTAGGGATAATTAGGATCGTGTGTTTGAATCATTAGTAGTGTTAATTACGTTGGTTTTATTGTTTTCGAAAAGTTTTGTTCACATCTCAACGTGTAAAATCTCGTTTTGGTTGGAAATTGCTTTGATTTCGTCTAAACTTTCACTAATATTCACATTTTCTACGTTAAAAAGTTTCATCTTCATTAAATTTGTTGATTACTAATCGTTTAAGGTCAAAAACAATCGAGTTTATTGATTATTTGAACGTTTTTGAAGTAATCCGTATTTTTAGCGTATTGGAAAAGTTGATGAAAAGTGCTAGTTTTGCTTCCTGAGTGAACTTCGACAATTTAGGGTTTCATCGCATTTGGCAATCAAGACAAAAAAGGGGTTTCATCGCAGTTGCAAGAAAACTAAGAGTTTTATCGCAGTTCGAATCAAGAAAGATTAGGGTTTCATCGCATTTGGGAGATCTTCAATTATCGCATTTGGGACTCAGTATTAGACTTTCTTGTATTAGAGAGTAGTAATACTTCGACTTAGTTGCTTCTCTTCTCTTGTATAAGAGTTGAGAAATTATCGAACTTGGATTTGTGATAAATCTATCGCATTTGCCATAAATCATCGCAGTTGGATATCTTATCTTATCGCTGTTTGATAATCTTATCGCACTTAGCAATAAATTATCGCACTTTAAGATAACATATTTCACTTGTCATTATTTATCGCACTTGATAGTTTTATCGCAGTTTCAACTTTCGTTATCGCTATTGAAGGTTATCGCATTTGGTGTGTTATCCATATCGCATTTGGAGAACTGATCTTATCGCACTTGGTGAACTGTCATTATCGCACTTGGTTATCGCACTTGGTGAACCTATCGCATTTGGTGAACAGTACTTTATCGCATTTGAACAAAACCTTTGGATTTATAAACCAACTCACTTACATTATCAACACATATCTTAATTATCTTAAAAGATCCAGATATGTCTCAACCACCTCATTATAATTACTACTACCAGCTACAGCAACATCCACAACAACAACAGCAATTTCATCCTCAGTATCAACAACAACAAGCATTCGTACAACAACATCAATTTCTCTCTCCACCACAAGTGTCCCCACAACAAATCATGCAACAGAATCAACAACTGCAGAACTATTCTTCCTACTCCAGAGAACCTCATTGGTTTAACAAGATGTGTGAAGCAATTAGTAGTCAGCAAACCGAGTCCTAAAGGAGTAAGTTTTGCACTTGGTAGTGACACACCCCGTAATTTACACAAAGCACTCAAAGATAATCCCAAGTTATACAATGCAACATTTTTGTTAGATGATACCTTTCAACGTGTTGTTATGTACTCTGTTGATGAAGAAACTGATTTTCTTGCTAACAAGATTGAGGGTCGATCAGATTCACAAACTAAATTTTCAAAGATACATTATGATTATAATGCACGACCTCATTTGAGCAAATCATTTGTCCCTCCTAAGGATCATCCAGAACAAACGTTAACATACACAAACATAAGTGCTCCTTCGTCCATAACTTCTGTCCCTACGACTGCTGTACAATTCAAAGATTGTTTGACAGAGGATCTTGTTGATCCACAAATGCCTAAAGAATGTCGGGTTCTTCGATATTTTCAGACATTTATGGATGACATTTCTCGTTTGGAGAATGAAATTGAGTTTAGTTCTCAAATTCCTATCTCGTCTTTTCTTTCTCCTATTCAGAAAGAAAAGAAGGAGATTCTTCAAAAGAAAATTCTTCCTCATGTCAGAAATCTGAAAAAAGGTGCAACAAGATGGGAAGAGGAGTTATATACGGAGATAGCATCTATGAAATCCATTTTCAAAGCTAAAGATGACAAGGTTCAACGTCAAAAACTTCAAAAGAAATTTTTAGCAAAAGAAAATGATCGACTCTTGGAAAAAGTCTTGTGTTATGACGTAGTCTCTGTGATTATGAATTCGCTCTATGAATCTGGTAATGCTTTAATTGTGAATGATCATGCTGTGGATATTAAGATGTTGCGTATGGAGATTGATAATCTGGTACATGAAAATGAGAATCTTCGACAGATCAATAGTGATGTGGAAAACAAAGTTTTTACTCTTCAAAAAAGGTTGGACTGGTGTCAAAAACGAAGTCTTGAATTTGAGATCAAATTTCAAAATCTCATGGAATCTTTATCATTTCAAAACAGCCATGAACAGAACAAAGAAACAAAGGCTTTCTTAAAGGTTAAACTGTTTCAAAATGAAAAAGACTTGAATGACATTCTTCAAAATAGAAATGACACAGTCTACCTAAACAGGAAATTAGACTCCCAAAATCAAGAGTTTCAACACATCATTATTGATTTGAAGAAGAAAATCAGAGTTTTAGACACAGGAAAAACAAATGTTCATAAAATTGCCCCAGGGATGTATGTCATAGACAAAGCTCACACCCACGCATCTGACGTGACCACTAATTCAGCTACTTGTACTTCTACAGGACTAGAAACTACACCTAAGGTCAGCCATTCCAAGACTCACAAGAAACAGAGGAAGAATAGAGTCAAGAAACCTAGGATGAAGTTATCTCAGTCTGAAGAAGTTCCAGTTAGTAGTTTAAATAAGACACATGTAACATCAGGAATAGAATTGCACTTATCTGAGTCTAGTTCTAAGATTGATGTAACAAATGCTGAATCTTTAAATGTTAATGAAGATGTTTTGGTTGATGCTACTTGTGTTTTTTGTCATAATAGCATACTATCTGGTGATCATACAAAATGTGTTGCTAAAACTCTGCTGACTAAGAGAAAGAAACGAAATAGTGGCGCTTCCTCTAGACTTAAAACCAGTACAAAGTCCATTTTAGGAATGCCCCCACTAGATCTTTCTGAGGAGAAAATAGAAAAGCCCAAATCCAAGACTACAAAGTCACCTAGTGCATTCCTTAGGAAAAAGGCAGAGACTAGTTGGACCTGGCAACGTTGGTTACAGAACACTTTTGATTTTAAATGGTTACCTAAAGTACTAACCTCTTGTGTAACTAACCCAGCGGATCCAACCGTTATCAATTCTCCACCTGTTTCCAATGATTGTGATGCAGGTGATTCAAATCGTCCTTTGGATTGTTGATAGCGGGTGCTCCCGACATATGACCGGCAATCTCAAACTTCTTCAGAACTTCATTGCTAAGTTTATCGGAACGGTCAGATTCGGGAATGATCACTTCACTGCAATTATGGGCTATGGGGATTACATTAATGGGAACATCGAAATCAGCCGTGTGTACTATGTTGAAGGCCTTGGTCATAATTTGTTCTCCGTGGGACAATTCTGCGATGGAGATTTGGAAGTAGCATTCAGGGAGAAAACTTGCTTTATTCGTGATCTTCAAGGGAATGATCTCATGAAAGGGAAACGTGGCACCAGTCTGTATACTATCTCACTTGAAGGCATGACAGCATCTACTCCTATTTGTTTACTCTCCAAGGCTCATCCCACAAAGGCTTGGTTATGGCACAAAAGACTGTCTCATCTCAACTTTAAAACCATCACTGACCTTGCCAAGAAGAAATTAGTTGACGGTCTTCCAAAATTCAGATATGCCAAGGATCACTTGTGTTCTGCGTGTGAACAAGGGAAAAGTCACCGTGCTCATTTTCCTCCCAAAACAGAACACAGCACAGATCATGTCCTACAACTGCTTCATATGGATTTGTGTGGTCCGATGCGAGTTCAGAGTATTAACGGGAAGAAGTATATCCTGGTAATAGTTGATGACTACTCAAGATGGACTTGGGTCTATTTTCTGCGGACTAAAGATCAAGTTCCTTCTATCCTCATCACGTTTCTCACCAAGATTCAAGTTCAAGTCCGCAACACCGTCCGCATCATCAGAACAGACAACGGGACTGAATTTAAGAATCAAATCATTCGGGAATTCACTGAGAAACAGGGTATTGTTCATCAGACTTCAATAGCTCGCACTCCAGAACAAAATGGTGTAGTTGAAAGACGAAACCGTACGCTTGTGGAAGCAGCTCGAACTATGTTGATCAATGCTCAATTACCGGATTATCTTTGGGCTGAAGCTGTCAACACTGCTTGTTATACTCAGAATCGTGCCATGATCAACAAACGACACAGCAAAACACCATATGAGCTTATACAAGGAAGAAAACCAAACATCAACTATTTTCACGTCTTTGGAGCATTGTGTTATCCGAAGAATGATAAGGATGATCTTGGTAAACTTAAGGCTAAAGCAGATATTGGGATTTTTGTTGGATACTGTGAAAACTCCAAGGGATATCGAATTTGGAATCGTCGGACTGGGGAAATTCAAGAGACCATACACGCTAATTTTGATGAACTCACTGAAATGGCTTCTGAGCAAGACCGCTTGGAACCCGCACATAACCGTCTGAACTTTCCTGAATCTTCATCTGCACCCCTACCTTTCAAAAGGAAGGATCTGGAAGATTTGTTTGCACCAATGTTTGATGACGTTCATGTTACTCGTGCTTCAGATGCTTCCACCAGTTCCGCTGCTCAACATGTCATACAACAAGCACCTGATCCATCAGCATCTACTTCTACCGTAGTTGCTGCCGATGCACCACAACCTGAACAATCATCATCACTGGAGACAACACCTCAACCTGCAGTTGAAGATTCATCCCCCACTTCTAATCCGGTTTCCACACCATCAGATTATGACGGGAACGCATTCTTCAATCCATTTGCTCCACCACCAACCATTCCAGAATCAGGAGAATCCTCCTCGAGCAATATGGACCCGTCAGATCATCATAACAACATTCAACATTTTCCATCCACCCACAAATGGACAAGAGATCATCCTTTGGTAAACATAATTGGCAATCCTAACAATCCAGTCCTCACAAGACAAAAACTTCATTCAGACAGTGAACATTGCATGTATGCACTCACTGTTTGTCAATCTGAACCTAAAAACATCAAAGAAGCCCTTACCCACGACAATTGGATTGAATCCATGCAAGAGGAGTTGGAACAATTCAAACGTTTGGAAGTTTGGGAATTAGTTGAAAGACCAGATGGAGTTTATGTGGTTGGATTGAAATGGATTTGGAAAAACAAGCTAGGTGCAGATGGTACAGTGATTCGTAACAAGACCCGACTGGTAGCTAAAGGATACAGCCAAGAAGAGGGTATTGACTTCGAAGAATCGTTTGCTCCAGTAGCTCGGATAGAGGCAGTTAGAATGTTTCTGGCATACGCAGCACACAAGAATATCACAATCTATCAGATGGATGTGAAGACGGCATTTCTCAATGGACAACTCCGAGAAGAGGTGTACGTGTCACAACCAGAAGGCTTCGTGGATCCAGATCATCCTAACCATGTATATTGGCTTAAGAAAGCCCTTTACGGCCTTAAACAAGCCCCGAGGGCATGGTACGATAAACTGTCCGCATTTCTCCTTGCTAATCATTTTACCATTGGAACTGTTGACCCGACTTTATTCATACAAACACACGGGGATGACATTCTCATTGTACAAATTTATGTGGATGATATTATTTTTGGTTCAACCAATAAAAAATATTCAAACGCTTTTTCTAAACTGATGAAACAAAACTTTGAGATGTCTATGATGGGTGAACTTTCTTTCTTTCTCGGATTGCAAGTTCATCAATCACCCCGTGGTATATTTCTAAGTCAGTCAAAATATGCTCAGGAAATCCTGAAAAAGCATGGTATGACCAGCTGTGACACCTATAATACCCCGATGTCCTCCTCATCCCCAAAGCTAGATGCTGACATTCATGGGACACTCATTGATCCTACGAAGTATCGTAGTATCATTGGCTCGATCATGTATCTCACAGCTAGCAGACCGGATGTTGTATTTGCCACTTATCTTTGCTCCCGATATCAGTCTAGACCGACTGAACGGCATTTGTCAGCCGTTAAAAGAATCCTTCGATACATAAAGGGAACCATTAATTTGGGGATCTGGTATCCAAAGGATTCTGGGTTTGAACTTGTTGCATTTTCAGACGCTGACCATGCAGGATGCTTAGACACACGCAAGAGTACATCAGGGGGAGTTCAATTCTTGGATGACAAGCTCGTCTCTTGGCAATCAAAGAAACAAGACTGCACCTCACTGTCTTCAACAGAATCTGAGTATGTAGCCATGTCTGCTTGTTGTGCTCAAGTCATCTGGATGAGATCACAACTAATGGACTACGGTTACACATTCAACAAGATTCCGATGTATTGCGACTCCAAGAGTGCCATTGCCATTTCATGCAACACTGTCCAGCATTCGAAGTCCAAGCATATTGATCTCCGGTACCATTTCATCAAGGAACACGTGGAAAAGGGTACTGTTGAATTATACTTTGTGGGAACTGAACACCAACTGGCAGATCTGTTCACAAAAGCCTTGCCTCATGCAAGATTTGTGGATTTGGTTCACCGGATTGGTATGAGATGTTTGACGCCAGATGATTTGGAAAAGTTTCTTACAAATAAATAACCACGTCAAACATTTCCAAAACTATCTTTGTAAATATAAAAAAAAAAAAAATAAAAAAAATAAAAAAAAAAATGCAAGTACGATCTCTCATCCAACACGGTGTTTATTTTTTCAATGTCTACAATTATTGTTTAACACGTGTTGAGGGGGAGACATAATTTTTCCCAAAATCTTTAAAATTGTACTTGCATATGTTTTCAGAAATTGTTACTTCACAAGTTTTTTGGTGATAAGATGTTAAGATAGAAATGTTGTGTGCTTTAAATGTGATAAATGAGACTTAGTGTTAGCTTGATGGTGGCTTAGGACTAGGATTTCAAAGTTTCTTAGGTCAAGGGACTATAGTTGATATTATTGCAAAATAGCTAACAAGGTATAAAATATCACAACATTAAATTCACTGCAGTTAATTCAACCTGTCATCTTCACCAACCGAAATTAATAACCCTCACCCACCATCATCGACGGCTATCCTTCAACCTGCTAATCCGAACAAGATCTCTGATTATTGTGAGTGTTATTATGTTTATACTATTATTATAAAGGATGGTTTTGAACGAAAACATGATCCAACGGCTAGAACATCCAAAATTGAGACATTTAGTTCTAGGGTTTGCGTTAAAATTGGGGATTTTGATTTAGAGTGTTTGAGTGTTAAATGATTGTACAATAATGGTTTTACAAGGATAGTTAACCTATATTGCATGTTTAATCACACCCAGGAACCTCAAATTAGTCTAATCGAAGTTTAGGGTTTAAGCAACGATTTGGGGAAAACTATGTAAGAGTGTTATTGGATAATCTGTGGTTTGGAAAGATGTTGTTTAATGTTTAATTGAATAATGGCATGTGTGATTTGTACCCAGATACAATTTTAGTGAATCGATTTGATGTTAGGGTTTAACAAGAACAAGAACACTAGCAGTTTGGTTTATGAGTAATTGTGGTTAGTTTGTGTTATAACTTAGCCAAAATTCCCATAATAGTCATACAAATTGTTTGTGAAAGTCTGTGGTTACAAATCCTAATGAATCACAATAAAGATTTGAATGTTCATCATCAAAAAGTGTTCGTAAACTCTTGTATAAGAGTTTATCGAAGTTGGCCAAAATTATCGCAGTTGAGATAGTTATCGCAGTTGGGATAATTATCGCAGTTGGGATAATTATCGCAGTTAAGATTTTATCTTGATTGACTTAATTATCTTGATTGTCATAGTTATCGCAGTTGGATGATTATCGCAGTTGGATAATTATCGCAGTTGAGCTAATTATCTCAGTTGAGCTAATTATCGCAGTTGGGATGATTATCGCAGTTGAGATGATTATCGCAGTTGGATAATTATTTCAATTAAGATACTTATCTTAATTGAATGATTATCGCAGTTGTCATATTTATCGCAGTTGCCAATAATTATCGCAGTTGACAATAATTATCGCAGTTGACATAATTTATCGCAATTGTGGTCTGATATAACATTTTGATCAATTTCCTTAAGTATATCCTTTATACTTATCATAATTAATCAAAATTTTATAGACCTTGGCTAGTTTTTGATAAATTCTTTAACCAAGCATGTAACAAACAATCATTAATACAATAGGATGCTATGTGTTGTTCTTAAAAGCTAACAATTTTTCTAACAAACATGCATTCTGTATATTTGTATATGATTGTTGATTCAGAAACATCAATGGCATCTTCCCAACAACAACCACTTCCTGCTCTCACCAAAGAAGAAGTTTTTCCTCGTGGGTATACTCTGGAAATAGGGAAGAACAATTCACGGGTAGAATTGGACAAGATCAAATGTTCTGATCCAAGTTGTCAGATTGCTGTAGAGATTCTCAAAGCTCACAAATGCAGGGATATTCTTGACAGCTCAGACACCATTCTAGAGTTATATATTCATCAATTCTGGGATACCTTCACTAAGAGTAATGATGACAAGTACTTTACTTGCACACTGGATCGGAAGCAAATCAGAGTTACACCTGCTACACTCAGAAAAGCCTTGAAACTTCCAGAGGCACCTGAAGCTGCTGCCCGATTCCACCCAACACCTTCAGAGTCAGAGGTCATGCAATTCCTGGAAGATATTGGTTATGATGTTCAACCTGATACACCATTAACCACAATCTCCAAGGTTAATGCCAGATACATCCCTCAACCCTGGAGGACTATCTTCTTCATCATAACACATTCAATAACTGGAAGAGATAGTGGGTTCGAGCATCCAAGACTGTCTCATCTTCAAGTTTTGTGGGGATTTCTAAACGAAGAACCTATTGACTTTGCTGCTCTTATTTGGGACGACATAATGTACTTACAGCGTAAGATGTTCAAGAAAATCCCATTTGTTCGATTCACCAAAGTTCTTATCAGCTATCTACTTGATCAACATGAAGACCTTGATAAGCGCCCTACAGATCAAGAAGTTCATGAGTATAGCATGGATAAAACATTGGGTAAAGTTTATTTCCCAAAAGAAAGCACGCGAAAGCAAGGTTCAAGGTTGCCAGAATTTTTGATGCCTGATGAGGTAAGAGAAACAAAAGCTTATCATGATTACGATCTCGCATACCGTGAACGTCGTGTAGGTCTTGCCAAGATGGTTGAAGAAACTAAGTCTTCAAAGACTCGTTCAAAAGGTAAGACTAAGACAGGAAGTGCCTCAAGTGTCTCTAAACCAAAAGAAAAACATCCTCGAACAACATTTATCAAGAGAAGAGTACCCAGCAAACCCCAGCCAAAACCAGAACCAAATAGAATCATTGATGAAGACACATAATCTAACTCAGAATCATCTGAATCTGAATAGGAACACGTTGTTATGACTGAAGAAGAAGCTGAATTTCACAATAAGATCTCAAAGGAGAATGCACAAAAACAAAGTCTCAAATCATTGAAAGCAGATGAAGAGCGTAGAGCAAAGAAAGTATTGGAACAACAGAGGGAGTATGAAAGAACGCATGGAGTTGGAGGATCACAAACTGTTCCTAAAGAAGCCATGACCCAAGATGATCCGGTTAATCAACCCGGTGGGTCTGGAGCTGAATCAACAAAGGTCTCTTCACAGCAAACAAGTTCGGTTAATCAACCCGACTTGGGAGCATCAACTCAGGAGGAAAAGGAAAAAGATCAGGATAGCAACATTGTTTTATCTGATAAGGATATTTCTGATTCTATGTTTGATGACAATCCTGAGGAACAAACACATAATGATGATAATGAAGATTGGAACTTAGAAGAAGAAAAAGACATTCTAGGAGACCAAACAACTAAAGCAGCCAAAGATCTTGAGGAAGCAGCTAAACAGGAAGAAGAAAGGAAACGTAAGGAGGAAGCTCAAGCTAACCTGGAAGCAGATAGCTACCTTCGTTCTCACACTCCAACACCTCCTCCTTCCCCTCCAAAGGACACAAAAGAATCTAATCTGGCTATGGTCGTACATAACCCACAACAACAGCAAGAACAACCACCAGTTCAGTCCTCGACTGCTTCTTCACCCAAGACACCTCCTGGGTCACCGCCGAAGAATCCAACACCTCCACCCTCACCTCAAAAGGAATCAAATACTCAATCTGATGATCCAATCCCTTCTCTCACTCCATCATCCTCACGATCTTCATCACCAAAATCTAAATCAAAAGCATCAGTTTCTGAAAATATTCTTAAGGCCTACAAAGGAAAGAGCAAGAGAAGAATCGTCCATGTTACGAAAGTTGAGGTTGTGACTCCTGCAGCAAAGAAACTCAAAAGGGCAGTAAAGAGAGCACAAGCACAACGAGACAACCAAGCTACAAATAAATTGGCTGAAATGGAAGACTTAGTCAAGAAGTTGTCTCAACAAATGGAAGAAATGCAGGAAAGCAAGAAGCAGATAGATGAATTCCTTGGTTTCAACATCAAAGATCATATGACACGCAAGGCAAAGAAATTTGTTAAGCAATTTCTTGCCGATCTTCAGCAAAACATAAATGAACACATTGATGCAAAACTTGACGAAAAGATCAAAGAAGCTGTCTCTTCTTCTTCCCACACCAAACCACTTCCAGAACACACTACTGAATATCTAGAGCTTGTGCTTCTCGATCGACTCTTTGAAATCACCTCTCCTTCTCCAGAAGAAGTTAACCTGATAGCAGCTCTTCAAGCACATATTGAGAAGAAGTCATGCAAGGAAACTGCTGACAAAGGAAAACGCATTCGAGAAGATGATGAGGATGATCAGGACCCTAAACCCGAACAAAAGAAACACAAAGGCGGGTCAGGGATTCACATTCAGGAGCCAACGGAACATAAACCATCATCTCAACCTTCTAAACATCAATCCTCTGGTCCCACTGAAACCGAGCATCACCATGAGCAATTTACAACTGAAGATATGGAATTCCAGCCACACGATGATCAACCTCATTCACCATCACCATCACCAAAACCAAAGCCATCCAAGTCCAAGCCTTCACACAGCAGAAAGTCATCTACCGGACCAACAGTTGTCACATGGCTGGATAATGATACGGATGTGCTAGGAAATGAATGGTTCGATCATCTAGCAAGCGCTCAAGTTCAGACTGACGAAGCTTCACGAGTTGAAGACAGCACCTTTGCTGTTACTCAAGAAATTAAAAGAACTCTCAATATCAAGAAAATGACCAAAAAGGAACTTCGTCGGATCAAGAATGATGCTTTCCTTCTTCTAAAGAACAAATCCAATAGCGCAGCAGAACTCGAATATCACCTTGAAAACATTGCACGGGCAATGTCAAGTGACTTCAACTGGGCTAGTCCAGACGTTGTCAGACAAGTTGGCAAGAATCAACCATTCATCACTGATTGGACCAAGCCACTGACCGTGATTCGAAGACATCATCACTCGGAAATTCCCTTTCAAATGTTCTTCAACAAAGATCTGGAACTTCTAAAGAATGGAGCTCAAGGGACGACAAAGTACGCTACATCTATCACTTTCACACCAGCCGCTCATTACACACAATCAGCCATTGAAGAAGCAGCTATTAACAGCAATCTGTTTGTTAAAAGGCTCGTCAAATATGATCGTGATGCTGAGCTAGGGATTCATCACTGGTACTCTAAAAGACAAAGCTGGTACAAGTACAAACTTGTCCTCCAGAAATCCAAAGAACCAGTTTACAGTGACCTCAGAATATTGGCCGTCATCAACGTAAGCGGATCTAGAAGATGTGATTATATATTTCTAGAAGAGATCACAGTAAGAAGAATCGATAACAATCTTTACAAATTCTCTGAGGCGGATTTTCCTGATCTAAATCTAAATGATATTGAAGACATGTATCTGATGAAGGTCCAAGGCAAACTGCAGCACCTGACCAATGAGCTTCGATATGCACTTAGTACTTCCCTCTGTCATTACATCAGGAGAACCATCATCAAAGAACGTGTAGAAGATCTCCAGCTTGGTGTGGAAAGTTATCAGACTCAGCTTAACCTTGTTGAACCACAGTTCCTTCTACACAGCAAAAAGGACCCTCAGTACACCATGCTACATCGTCCAACTTTTGGGTTCGTCTACAGAAGCACAACTGATTTTCATCGTTTCATGGCACTCAATGAAATTCATAAGTTCTGCGACGATACATTAAAGAGTGTACGTGATGGGCTAGCTAATAGAGTTCGAGATTCGATGTTGGAAAAATCGAGAAGATGGAATTCAAAGGAGCTGCGACAAGTCAAGGAATTTATTCGGAAGATGGAAGAACGGTTATACCATAGGGATCAGATGAGGAGGCTAGAGAGCTATGTTGGGGGTCGTCCGCCATTTGCCATCAGACTATTTCAGCGAACTGACCCAGTGTTCACAACTTTTGGTAAAGGTGGATGATGTAAGAATCAATTCTCAAATTTCATCATATCATTCTTCTTTCCATAATTGGCCTGTACATTACGGTTTGTGCACACATAACAGTGTACAACCCGGACCTCAAAGAAAGGACCCTGAGGTACGCTTCAGTGCCTCAATCCTGAAAAAGGAGCGAAAGCTTCTTACTTATGAGCAGAATTAAAAATCAGAATGTTTTCCGATGTTTTTCAAACATTCTGCTCATAAGGACAAATATTCCCTTGTTAAGGGGGAGTATTTGAAAATATAATCTTTGTTCAAATAATTATAAATGTTCTTGAAATTCTTCCCTAAAACTCAAAAACAGCATATTTTAATCATAAACGTTTTTCCAAAAACATCATGAGTATGCTATTTTTGAGGGGGAGAAGAAAAAGATGATTAAAATATGATGTCTCATTTGCTGGAATCTCGTGTGCTCAAACTCAGAATTGACCCTCGAATTGACGAATAGGAAAGTCAGTAGTCGAAAGGACATGTCCCGGACGGGTAATAATTTCAAGCCAGTTTATCTGGTGATGTAAGCATGTCTCGCAAAGGACGTGTCTGAGTAGAATGTACCGATTTCGAGCAATAATCTTTGAATCTGATCTGGACGGGTAATAATTTCAAGCCAGTCTAACTGGTGATGTAAGCGTGTCTCGCAACGATCAGGTTCATTGAAAGTCAATCAATTCAAAAGTGCCAACTCTTTCCGGTATGTGCAAATTTCAAAATTTAATATTAATGAGCACATGTTGAGGGGGAGTATTTCTGAAAATCATCAAACTCTCAAGGTGTCAACAAAATGTCTTTACAATTATCGACACTTTGAGAGATTTTCAAAAGGTTTGGTATATGGCATCATTAGGATAGTCATGGAGTTATAGGGTGACTAAGGTTAGGGAAAACCGTCCTATGATCCGCCAGAGCCGGAGGGATCTACCCAAGGACAATACCAATAGTTTAGAACTAGAAAGTCCTAGGTATGATATAAAAAGGAGTAAATGAATGAACGGAGAAAGAAGGGGTTGAAGAATTAAAAAGAAAAGTAAAGAAAAGGGTGAAAAGAAATAGCCCTCCATTTGTTCAACCTTAGGGCAGACACCGGGTTCAATTCATAATCTACTGGTTGATGAGCATCACCGGTATTGAAGACTAAAGACGTCATGGACCCAGTGACGCACTAAAAACCTTCTAAGCCACTCAAGTGTCTCTCAAAAGGCATTTGTTTCATTCACACGGAGAACCTTTCATAATCTATCGACCTCTCATTACGAGAGTGTTGATATTGAAAAGGAGGCAATCTGCTCCATGCCTCCGATGACCAAACAAATGTGCACTGATTGAGTCTAGAGCCATGAGATTCATAAAAGATCTCTTAGGTACACTTAGTATTACTCTGCTGTTCTACATCATGGGCAGCAGTTGTAAAATTAAGAAAGTGTCCTTCGCAGATCCTAGCAATCTGCCGAGAACATTCATGAGAAAAGTCACAATTTGTGATTATCAATGATTGAATGGAAATCCTGCCAGAACAACATCAAACAACTCTGATAGCAGGTCACTTCGGTAACTCCTTGTGGGTTACGCTTAGTGTTTGGTCCAAACGGTCTACAGTCGTGGGGTGATCTCCAGCGACTCACTGAATCGTGGGTGCACTTCGGTGTGTCCGTGTAATCCCTTTCGAGGGAATCCGGTTCAGAACGGTCTGGGTTAGGAGTTGAGAAAGTCTTCACACTATGCTTTTGATGATCTCAAGTCTGAGCCTGTAAGTACCGGTTGGTTCGTGCTGTTGCTGCTGTTGCCGCTGCTGCTGCTGATGAGGAGCTGGAGTTCAACCATCAAGACTCCATCATGTTCATATTTTGAAGAAATGTTCTCTCAAAGACTCAGTAACATCAAAAGTTTAACATATGATTTAGTAAAGTCAAAAGTTCAAGCACATCAACCTTTCTCAAGTTATAAGATTGAAAAGTGAGAACAAGTTGCAGAAAAACAAGTCTAAGACATATGAGCATGATGGAGAAGACATAAAAGACATTGGAGATTGGTAGAAAGAGACAACATCATATCATCATCAAACAAGAACAAAGAAACAAAGACTATAAAGACGTCAGAAGCCCAAGAAGCAAAGAAGACGTCGTGCAACATTGATGATCAAGACTTAGGGGGAGATTGTTAGGAACACGTTTCATATAAATACAAGTCTTGTTCATTTAAATGTAATGTTGCAAGTTTAAGGACTATATGGTTTGTATTTGTGGACCGGTCCATTAGTAGTCCATGGACCGGTCACAATAGGTAGTTCATTCTTATCACTAGTATAGGAATATTCCTAGATTTATTCCCTCCCATTGCCTATAAATACAAGGCAAGGGATACATTATTATTGTTGGTTTTTCATGTCATGTGCGGAAGCTATGTTCGTGTAAAGTTTGATTAATTGAAAAGCCGATCACTTCTTATTCTTCTTCTTCTCATCTTATTCTCTTATCTTATTTAGTAGTGCTTATTAGCTTATACATCTCATACGTAGCATAATCTATAGTAGTAGTACATGTTCTTAATTGTCTTATTGAGTGTGTGTTTGAGATTTAGTCGTGACCTACAAAACGTATCACCTACGGGGTTTCTACATTCAACAGTAATTGTTTATTATAGTTATCTTCAATGTATTGAACTCAAAATAAGAGGTTAGCTAAAAGCAATTCGCTTTTTTGTATAGATAGCATACCATAAGTGTTGAATGCTAATGTTGTGTTTATCGATGATTTTGGAAGTTTTACATGTTGGGTTATTAGTTGTAGATTTTGATATGTTTCCTTTGAATTGTTGTATTAATCATATGCTATTTGTTCAACATCTTTAGTGGATGCAGATAGATTTATAGTTGTTGAATTTAAAATAGGGATATATTAGATTCAATTTTTTGTAGCTAACTCCTTGCAATTTTATGTTACAATTTGTTGATCTCCAAATTCTTTGGTGGGTCATTGAATCATTTTTGTGGGTCCTGAATCATTTTCTATGTAATTTTGGTGAGAATTGTAGCTAATTAGCTACAATAATCTCATCTAAAAGTTAGTTGATAAGTATTACATTATATACCATATCACCATGAGGTTAAATTTTACTGTAGTATGGAAAAAAAATAATTAAAGTTATGTGTTGTTGATGACATGATAAACTAATAAGACAAATATTTAGTTGTATGGTGGTAAAGACGTTGTCATAAACATAGTTGTTAAGATCCCGATTCTGATCTTAGAATCTTACGATTTTACGATTCTACAATGCAAAAATGATCCGGATCCTACGTAGGATCTTAACAAGCTTAAGATCTTATAGGATCCCGATCTTGACCATAGGATCTTAAGATCTACTCCGATCCGATCTTACTTTTCTCGAACCGTAAAATAAAAAACTACAAATTTATGGTTTATGTTTTGATATAATTTAAAAAACAACACGTAATTCTTTTTAAACATTCCATATTCATAATTTAGGACAACATTTTCATGAAATATTTCATATAATTTCATGTTTATAATATATAATAATTTGTAGATTTGAATAATATTACAAAGATCATTAAAAATAACATTATACTAGGATCTTAAGATCCCGATCTGATCTTACGATAACGATCTTGCAAAGACGAAAACGATCATAGATAGGATCCCGATCTTGAAAACCTTGGTCATAAATGTGAGTAGAAATGGTATGAGAGCATGGTGCACAACTTATAACATATAAGGCACATAGCCATTCACAAGACATGTTTTATATATATATATATATATATATATATATATATATATATATATATATATATATATATATATATATATATATATATATATATATATATATATATATATATAAAGTGGAATATATTTGGTGGTGTGTTATAAGCATTTTATTGAGGAGTATGTTTATATTATAGGGTATATGCTGATGTGGCGAGCCCTATTAAATTTATAGAGCTCGACCGCATCTAGCTTCCTAAGTATTAGGTATTTAATTAACTTCTTGTCCTCTCAGTATCTTTTATATATGATCACTACAACAAAAGAGAGGACGGGCGAGGAGAGTTTCGGCGGGGACGCCCATGTCCCCGCCGAAAGCCGCTAAACGACAAAAAATGTGCTGAGCTGGCACAAAGTCTCGCTGACCGTTTACTAAATTTTCAACGCAACTTTTCGGCGAGGACATGTCCCCGCCGAAAGTGTTTCCCATATTTGATAAAGTTTGACCAAACTTAGAACGCTTAATTGTTCCCGCGTTTTTTTCCCGCTCCCACTTTCGGCGGGGACCTGTCCCCGCCGAAAGTACTAAGCATTTTCCCTCCTAAAAGCTAGCTTTATCCCGCCAATATTTTCTGGCTTTTGGCGGGGACATATCCCCGCCAAAAGTAATGGCGCCAATTTTTCCCGCCAAGGTTTTATTTATATATAACCTAACCATGGATGAGAGACCGGCAAAACACAAATAACCAAATCACTAATTCCCACAAAACACACATAACAATGGATGGTTACACGCCGGAAGAGGAGTGGTCAAAGGTTTTATCGTCGATGCTCCTCTTTAATGAAGTTCTTAATGAATATGGCTACGAAATTTATGATGAATATGGTTCTTATAAGAACTGTGCACCGTGGATGAGAGACCGGATTCTGGAATGGCTGAGGAAAAAGTCGTACTACAGAGAGTATTTGGAGGCTGTTGCTGATGATGAAGCTGAAAGCACGTTGGACACCAAACTTGATGATTTGGGAAAGAGGGTAATAAATCTCGAAGATACGTTTGAACATATCAAGCAAAGGAAAGCAAGGAAGGGAAAAGATGGTGCAAGTTCTAGCAAAGCGGGAAGTAGCAGCAAAAAAAATGAATGGGCGATGTTTGTTACGGTATATGTCGTGTGTTGTTTCGTTTGAGTTGTTTCGTTTGCTTGTCGAGTTGTTTTGTTTGATCTGTTTCGTTTGCTTGTCAAGTTGTTTCGTTTGAGTCTGTATGAAATGTATGTGGTTGAGAACTCTTGCGTGTTTTAAATAAAATGTTTGCCTTCGTGTTTGTTAATTGTGATATTGTTCCTTCAAATAAGCTCATAAACCCAAACACCCTTTTGGTGCAGAAATAAGCAATCCCAAACACCCCTTTTTGGACAGCATAAACCAAACGGCCCTTGTGGGCTGCTGTTAACCAAACGGCCCTGTTTGGACAGCATAAACCAAACGGCCCTTGTGGGCTGCTGTTAACCAAACAGCATAAACCAAACGGCCCTTGTGGGCTGCTGTTAACCAGCTTCTTTTAACCAAAATGGTTATGGTTGCAACAACAACAACATTTTATTAAACAACAACAACAACAAAAACAACAACAACAACAACAACAACAACAACAACAACAACAACAACAACAACAACAACAACAACATTACATATGAAGATTGTCCATGTCACCTAACAGCTCACGGAGTATTGCAGCCGACTGACATGCGTGGTCGGGGTCGTCGTGATTCGTTGCCATTTCAAGTCTTGCCTCCAGCATCCTTACTCTTGTCTCTAGCACCTGCTTTTGTGCCTCCAGCATGTTTATCCTAAGATCTTTTTCATTACAGTTTGAGCACCCTGTTGGTGCAGATCCAGAACCGTGAGATGTTGAAGCAGAAGAGGTTACTCATAACTGCTCATCAAAGTCACTCTCCCACATAAAATATCTGCATCCATGATCTTTTTCTCTTGGCTGTCACAAAAATAATGTAATTATATGATTGTTTGTATATTTACATAAATAAGAAATGTATAATTGTTCACCTTCAAAAGAGGACATGCATAATATTCCCATCCAAATGTATCTGGTTGATGTGATTTTCTTTTTTTTATATTTCCTGCTCCACAATTACACATAAAAGGATTATATCGCTGCATCTCATGTACAACCACATCATCTCGGCTCATTCGTTAAACATCTCGTGTACAACCATATCATCTCGGCTCATTCGTTTAACATCATGTGTACAACCGTATCATATCGACTCATTCGTTAAACATCTCATGTACAACCATATCATCTCGGCTTATTCATTTAACCATATCATCTCGGCTCATTCGTTTAACATCTCGTGTACAACCATATCATCTCGGCTCATTCGTTTAACATCTTGTGTACAACTGTATCATCTCGGCTCATTCGTTAAACATCTCATGTACAACCATATCATCTCGGCTCATTCGTTAAACATCTCATGTACAACCATATCATCTCGGCTCATTCGTTTAACATCTCATGTACAACCATATCATCTCGGCTCATTCGTTAAACATCTCGTGTACAACCATATCATCTCGGCTCATTCGTTAAACATCTCATGTACAACCATATCATCTCAGCTACATCTCATGTACAACCATATCATCTCGGCTCATTCGTTTAACATCTCGTGTACAACCATATCATGCTTGCGCGAACCAATACACACAAAGGTAATGGAACGAAAATAAATGCAATAACTAAACACACTCGCCTTGTACAGGTAACTTCTCATTTTTCCAACACTGAAACACATCATAAATTTGTCCAAGAATGGAGGTAGAATGATATACTGGTTTTCGATCCATATAATGAGGATATTCTGCTGCTTTCAAGTCATTAGGAATTACAACATCTCATGTACAACCACATCATCTCGGCTCATTCGTTAAACATCTCGTGTACAACCATATCATCTCGGCTCATTCGTTTAACATCTTGTGTACAACGTATCATATCGACTCATTCGTTAAACATCTCATGTACAACCATATCATCTCGGCTCATTCGTTTAACATCTCGGTGTACAACCATATCATCTCGGCTCATTCGTTAAACATCTCGTGTACAACCATATCATCTCGTCTCATTCGTTAAAGATCTGATGTATAACCATATCATCTCGGCTCATTCGTTAAACATCTCATGTACAACCATATCATCTCGGCTCATTCGTTTAACATCTCGTGTACAACCATATCATGCATGCGCGAACCAATACATACAAAGGTAATGGAACGGAAATAAATGCAATAACTAAACATACTTGCCTTGTACAGGTAACTTCTCATTTTTACAACTCTGAAACACGTCATAAATTTGTCCAAGAATGGAGGTAGAATGATATACTGGTTTTCGATCCATATAATGAGGATATTCTGTTGCTTTCAAGTCATTAGGAATTACAACATCTCATGTACAACCACATCATCTCGGCTCATTCGTTAAACATCTCGTGTACAACCATATCATCTCGGCTCATTCGTTTAACATCTTGTGTACAACGTATCATATCGACTCATTCGTTAAACATCTCATGTACAACCATATCATCTCGGCTCATTCGTTTAACATCTCGTGTACAACCATATCATCTCGGCTTATTCGTTAAACATCTCGTGTACAACCATATCATATCGGCTCATTCGTTTAATATCTTATCTACAACCGTATCATATCGACTCGTTGGTTAAACATCTCATGTACAACCATATCATCTCGGCTCATTCGTTTAACATCTCGTGTACAACCATATCATCTCGGCTCATTCGTTAAACATCTCGTGTACAACCATATCATCTCGGCTCATTCGTTAAACATCTCATGTACAACCATATCATCTCGGCTCATTCGTTAAACATCTCATGTACAACCATATCATCTCGGCTCATTAGTTTAACATCTCGTGTACAACCATATCATGCATGCGCGAACCAATACACAAAAAGTTAATGGAACGGAAATAAATGCAATAACTAAACACACTTGCCTTGTACAGGCAACTTCTCATTTTTACAACTCTGAAACATATCATAAATTTGTCCCAGAATGGAGGTAGAATGATATACTGTTTTTCGATCCATATAATGAGGATATTCTGTTGCTTTCAAGTCATTATGAATTACAACATCTCCTGTACAACCAAATCATTTCGGCTCATTCGTTAAACATCTCGTGTACAACCATATCATCTTGACTCATTCGTTTAACATCTTGTGTACAACCGTATCATATCGACTCATTCGTTAAACATCTCATGTACAACCATATCATCTCGGCTCATTCGTTTAACATCTCGTGTACAACCATATCATCTCGGCTCATTCGTTAAACATCTCGTGTACAACCATATCATCTCGGCTCATTCGTTAAACATCTCATGTATAACCATATCATCTCGGCTCATTCGTTAAACATCTCATGTACAACCATATCATCTCGGCTCATTCGTTTAACATCTCGTGTACAACCATATCATGCATGCGCGAACCAATACATACAAAGGTAATGGAACGGAAATAAATGCAATAACTAAACATACTTGCCTTGTACAGGTAACTTCTAATTTTTACAACTCTGAAACACCTCATAAATTTGTCCAAGAATGGAGGTAGAATGATATACTGGTTTTCGATCCATATAATGAGGATATTCTGTTGCTTTCAAGTCATTAGGAATTACAACATCTCATGCACAACCATATCATCTCGGCTCATTCGTTAAACATCTCGTGTACAACCATATCATCTCGGCTCATTCGTTTAACATCTTGTGTACAACCGTATCATATCGACTCATTCGTTAAACATCTCATGTGCAACCATATCATCTCGACTCATTCGTTAACATCTCGTGTACAACCATATCATCTCGGCTCATTCATTAACATCTCGTGTACAACATATCATATCGGCTCATTCGTTTAATATCTTATGTACAACCGTATCATATCGACTCATTGGTTAAACATCTCATGTACAACCATATCATATCGGCTCATTCGTTTAACATCTCGTGTACAACCATATCATCTCGGCTCATTCGTTAAACATCTCGTGTACAATCATATCATCTCGGCTCATTCGTTAAACATCTCATGTACAACCATATCATCTCGGCTCATTCGTTAAACATCTCATGTACAACCATATCATCTCGGCTCATTCGTTTAACATCTCGTGTACAACCATATCATGCATGCGCGAACCAATACATACAAAGGTAATGGAACGGAAATAAATGAAATAACTAAACACATTTGCCTTGTACAGGTAACTTCTCATTTTTACAACTCTGAAACACCTCATAAATTTGTCCAAGAATGGAGGTAGAATGATATACTGGTTTTCGATCCATATAATGAGGATATTCTGTTGCTTTCAAGTCATTAGGAATTACAACATCTCATGTACAACCATATCATCTCGGCTCATTCGTTAAACATCTCGTGTACAACCATATCATCTCGGCTCATTCGTTTAACATCTTGTGTACAACCGTATCATATCGACTCATTCGTTAAACATCTCATGTGCAACCATATCATCTCGGCTCATTCGTTTAACATCTCGTGTACAACCATATCATCTCGGCTCATTCATTTAACATCTCGTGTACAACCATATCATCTCGGCTCATTCGTTTAACATCTTGTGTACAACCGTATCATATCGACTCATTTGTTTAACTTAGTTAAAAATGATGTAAATTAAGTATAAATGACTTAACTTAGTTAAAAATGATGTAAATAATTTTAAAAAGTTTTAAATTAATTAAAGATGATTTACAAAATATTTAAATTAAATTTAAATGATTTAATAGTGATTTAACTTAATTAAAATGTTTTAAAAATAATTTTAAATGATTTAAATTAAGTATAAATGATTTAATTTTATTAGGTAAAAGTGATGTAAATAATTTTAAAAATTTTAAATTAATTAAATATGATTTAGAAATTTTTTTGTTAAATTTAAAAGAATTAATATTGATTTGAGTTTGTTACAATAATATAAAAGAGTTTTTTTTTTTTTTTTTTTTTTTTTTTTTTTTTTTTTTTTTTTTTTTAATTAAAATCCTTTCCGCGGGGACATGTCCCCGCCGAAAGATTTCACCAAAAAAATTGATTTTCCCTCGTAGCATTTACTTTATCCCGTCAAAAGTTTTGGTGAATAAATAAAACTTTTAGCGAGGACTTGTCCCCGCCAAAAAGTCTGACTAAAAGACAAATTTACATTCGACAGGATATGTCCGCGCCTAATGTAATAGCTAAAACCTAATCTCCATTATTATCAGATATGCGTATAACACTTAGGTTGTGTTTGTTTTGCTTCATTCAGATCTGAATAGGTCTGAAGTCTGATTCGGTCAGACGTAATCAGATTCAGACTGTTTGTTTTTTTTCAGATCTGAAGTCTGAATACATCTGAATAGAGTTTGATTCATTCAGAAATTTGAATATGTCTGATTACATCTGAAAAGCCTAAACTTTACACATACTTATTTTCAATCCTTATCTCCTCATCATGGTCTTGATTTTTTATTAATAATCATGAATGGAGGGTCTTTTGGTTTGTTTTATAGCGAAAGGATTGCTTTTTGTTTATTCAGACATTTTATAAAAACAAACAGTCTAAAATAATTCAGATTCAGACTTTTGGACCACTAATTCAGATTCAGAAGTGGTATTCAGATTCAGACATAAAATGTCTGAATAAACAAACAGCACCTTAGTAAAAAAAAAAAAACTCATCTGCTCGCTTTGCTTCTGCTACCATCTCCACCACACTCGCATCTCCACCACCACCACAGCACCACCATCTCCACCACCACCACAGCACCATCATCTCCACCACAATACACCCACACTCTCCACCACCACCACAGCACCATCATCTCCACACACAAAAAAACTCATCTGCTCTATTTTCCTTTTTCTCATCTCCTTTCTTCCTTGCTCCCTCTCGTTTACAAACCCAGGCAGGGGCGGAGCCACTGTATAACTAGGGGGCGGTGCCCTCAACAAATTGGCCCAAAAAAATTTTATATAGTGCAAAATTTTGGGTTTTACTCGACTTTTAGGCTGTTTGCCCTCGGCCAAAATCCTAAATTGCCCTCAACAAAATTGAGAAAAACATGTAATCTTTTTCTTTTGACTGTGAAAACTGCTCTTGAAGAAGAAGATGAAAGAGACGGTCAAATATCAGGAAATAGGTCAATAATAGTCTTTATGATTTAATGTACTTTTTTGGCCCAGTTATGATATAAAGTTTTGACATTGATATTTGAGTCCAACATGACCCATATCTCCTCTCAAAAGCCCAATCAACTCAAAGTAGCATAGGTAATTCTTCTTTTTCACTGGATTATGTTTACATTAAGTTTCATTATAATAAAATAGTTTTATTAGTTAGATTTGTAATGAATTTTTATTATGTTATGTGTTTTAGTTATAAATTGTGTAGTTTAATAGTTTAGGGGGAAAAAATAAAAATTTTGGGAGGGCTGAAAAATCATGGGCGCGAGTGAAATTGGTTGGGAGGGCTGGAGGGTTGAGCTGAGTTGGCATAATTTTATTGGATAAATTTGGGAGGGTTGAAAAACTGGGAGTGATGACTCCTTGTCCCCTAAACTTTTTCAAACGTTTATTGTGTTATACGGAGTACATCTGTTATTATTATTTTTTAAATTAAGGTGTATACGTTTGTTAACTGAGGCTAATTATTTGTTTTTTCTTCAACATAAACTGTTTTTTTTTTTTTTTTTTTTTTTTTTTTTTGCTTTGGGCTATTTTCTTTCACCTAAGATATTAGTTGTATTTTGTTCTTGTTTTGCTCAATACTACTTGGTTTTTCGCCGCACTTTGTTAAAGGTTTTCTTATGTAATATCCTATCGCTAAAAAAAATTTTGCCCCCCACAACCTGATTTTCTGGCTCCGCCACTGAACCCAGGTGAGTGTGGGTGTTAATTTTTGTTAATTATTGATTTTTATTATTTTTTAAAATTTCTTTATTTTTTGTTATTTGTTAATTTTTGCAATATGTTAACTTGCTATAAATGTGTTTTCTGATTTTTGTTATTTTTTAAAATTTTTTTGTTAATTTTTTTTGTACAGTCTGTTGTCGAGACCAAGCCTAGAATCGAAGCCGAGAACCGAAGCCAAGAGCACAACGTGCCTGTTGTCGAGACCACAACTGAGGTTTTCTTTATTATTATTATTATTTTTTTTGTTTATTTGTTACCGGGGACATGTCGCGGCCAAAAGTTTATAGTGATTAATTTTTGTTTATATATTATTTTAGCTAGGCTATAGGGGCTGTTTGGCTTAGTTTATCAGTTAGTATAAACTGATGCAACAGAAATAGAACTAAAACACTAAAACTAATGTAAATGGCTTAGTTTATCAGTTAGTTTATCAGTTAGTATCAAGAATAGTTTGTGGCCAATCAAGAGATGAGCAACAACAACAACAATGCTTCTTAAATCAGTTTTAAATTCAGATTTAGAGAAATAAGGGGTGTTTGGCATAAGCCTTAAAATGGGTCTAAAATGGTTTTTACTGGTCCATCGTTACCTTTCTGACAAAAGACACGATAAAAGTGATAGTATTAGTATCAGTCATCTCGTCCTCAACTCAGAAAGAGACTGCAATGACTCTATATCTGTGTTTTTTTATGTGTATCTGTGTATATGTGATGTAGTTGCAAACCTAAGCAACAGTAAGATATGTGAAAGTAGTACGTTAGACAAGTACGCCTGTGCTATGTTTACAGATGTTATCTGCAGTGATCATATATGGAGTTGATCACTTGACCATAATACATATACAATGTCTCACTCTAGACCACTTTGACTAGCTTACTTTTTTGTTTAGGGCATAGCTGGATTGCATGTTAAATTCCCAGAGCATAAGAGCATATGGTGTGTATCCATTGGTTGGTAGTCCTCGTCGTTTGTCAAAACATCACCAACTTAGTCCAGCGTAGTTGTCAAAGAACTGAGTATGTGGTTCCAACAATGGGCAGTCGTGGGATCTTCTTTTTTTTTTTTTTTTTTTTTTTTTTTTTTTTTTTTTTCATTTTGTTTTTATATATTGTTACGTTTGTGTGAGTGATATATTTCAATACAAAAAGTGAACGCTGGTTATGACTTATGATACACATATACTATGAGAAAAGTGGTCGGACAATGCTAGAGTAGTCAAATGACCATATCTAATGCCCTAGCTCGACTGAATTGAAAATCAGTGCTTATTTGTTTATGTGAATTGCTTATTTAGGATTATATTGCTTGTTTGATTTACTTTTAGAATTAGGTTCCTATTTCAGTGCACACACAAGCTTTTAAAAGCTTGTGTGAGCTTATCAGTAGCTTAAGTCCATTATTGCCTCTTAATAAGCAGTCTGTTATATAAGTAACTTTTCTGGCTTATTGCATTTGTTAATTTTGTTATTAATTTTGTGTTAATTGTTTTCATTTGTTGATTTTTATTAATATTTTTGATTTTTTTTTCATGTCGAGACCAGCCGAGAGCCGAGACCAGCTAGCCGAGAGCCAAGACCACAATCAGATGGCAGATGTTATAGCTAAGAGCCACGGTGGGGATGGAGGTCATGATCCACCCCATGGTCACGCGAGGAGGATAGGCGCTAACTGCGAGCGTAAGAATTTCTCGATTATTTTAATTAAACTTGATCATTATTTGAAATTGATAACTTGTTATTTTATGTCACCATCACTTGAATTTGATTACTTGCAGGGTCTAATTCGAGAGCTCCCAGGCCTAAGCCTACAAAGCCTGGTTCCAAAATAGGCAAAGGCGGGAAGGTGGTTCGTGGTGCCACAAAGAACGCAGCACTACACGCGATGAGGAATGGGACTGGTCGTCCGGTCTCGATCAGATTCGAGAAGAATGCGAAAGGGATGTGGGAGCATGTTGGCACTCACGCTCCGTGGTTCTCGAACTTTGTCGGGACGTTGTTATGGGAATCGATTCCCATGTATTACGATTCGTGGGATAAGGTTCCCGAGACCACGAAGGCACATATTGATAACCAGCTCCACGTAAGGTTTTTTTATCTTTTATTTTTTTAATTATTGTGTTTATTTATTTTAAATGTGTTTATTTATTTAAATTTGTCTCTTTATTTAAATTTGTATATTTATTTTAATTATATTTTATTGCATCATTTTTTTGATCTCGGCCCCCACCTTGCCGGTCCGGATGGAGACGATATTGTCATTAGTATCGAAGCTTACCTCCGAAAGCGATACGATGACAACAAGTACAGATTCAAAAAGAAAAATTTTACACAGCAAGGTGGGATTCAGAAACTGGACGAGATCAAGGAAAAGCGTCCGGCGAACAAGACGGCTGAAGATTGGGAGAAACAGGTAAATTTCTGGACAAACACACAGCAACTTAATAAACCCCGTGATTATTTAGTATTAAACATCTTGACTGTTCAATATTTGCCCTATATAAACCCCCACAATACAACCTCTAATTGCATCTTATCATAAACCTCTCATCTTTCTAATACAGCCCACATTACAAGCTAATGGCTTCAAAGACCAACAGTCCACTAGTTATCTTTCTAGCACTCAATCTTCTCTTCTTTGCACTAGCTAGTGGTTGCTCCACATGTTCTAGCCCTACCCCGAAACCAAAGCCATCAGGTGCAACATGTCCAAAAGACGCACTTAAACTAGGTGTATGCGCCAATGTGCTTGGCAGTTTACTTGGTCTCTCAGGTTGCTTCTTAATGTTTGTAGCAAGAAAGTGCCCAAGGATTTCCAATGTGCTTAAATCATTAACCACAGGCGTATGTATTCTGCTGTTTGTGTTTGTATTCGATTGTGAGTGTTTGATTACTATTTGATCTTCAATCGGGAGAAATCAATTTAATTTCTTTGTAACGTTGGATTAAATTACTACATTGTGTTTGCTTAATTTAATTTGCGAGTTGCTTGGGCAGTGGATATAACTTGTTCTAACACGAATATTATATATATGCAAATAAAATATGTATTTATCCAAATAGGGGCAGTGGATTATTATTATAATAGTTTTTATTATTTATAATAAGCAGGTGAAACACTGGTCCTACCCGAAGAAGTTGAGGATCGAGGAGGTCAACAGTCAAAACAGGGGGAAAATGACGAGTACTAGCCTTCACGGATCACATTCCTTAGCTGTTATACGTGATACCTTCGTAAGACACTTTTTAATCATTTTATTTATATATATAGTATTGGGTGAGTCTTGATTGATTTTATTTATAAACAGTTGAGCTCCCCCACCGACTTCGAGGATAATAGAGACTTGATCGACATGTACAGACACACCCATACGAGAGGCGACGCCTTTGAGTCTGCACTGTCCGAGGCCAGATACGTAAGTATAATTTATTTCCAAAAACTCAACAACATTAATGCAATATAATAAATCACGACTTATGTAACGCCCCGTGCCTGCTTTGACCAAAAACTTTGACTTTTGACGCGGAAACGCTTGACCTTACCGGACTTATACAAATTCTTCACTTACATACCCAAAATCCATTACATTAAACCCTTTTAAAACATTTGCAAGAACATATACTCGAACACCTTTCAAAACTTTTCACATAAAACTTTATAACACAACCTGACAATCCTTCTGACTGACGATACGCCGCATCCCTTTGAGGGATACGCCGTATCAGACCATGCGCCGTATCCACCTAAAGTGTTACGCCGCATCACCTTAAACTGCTGATACGCCGCATCTACCATATTAGATACGCCGCACCGCATTAAACTTCTGATACGCCGCATCTACCCATTTGACACAGAACATCAGCAGGAACACCTGCATAAACTCAACACACCACAAATACACTTTGACACCTTTTCTACTCTATAAACATTTCCGAAATCATTCATTTAACACATCAAACATCTTACGATAACACTTGACCCGTTTACTACTCAAAATGGGTATAAACAAGCTTATGCCAAACACCCCTTTAACTTGACCATAAACATATAACTATACCTTGATTTACCATTTGACCACCAAATCATCATACGACTATTGACATACATTTAGACACTCGTTTACTCGTTACAAAACAACACTTGACTCGCGGGGGTACAAACTCATACACTTGAGCTCGGTATCTACCTAGCTCTATTTCTTACCCATTCTTCTACCAACCTTAATGCATATCCAAGCCTTCATCTCAACACTTTCGCCTACAAAACATTAAACACTTAAACCGTAAGCACGAATGCTTAGTAAGTAAAACGGATATAACATAACATTACAATTCATTCTCACATTACACATCATAACCTATAATCCTTCATTACGTCGAACATAAACACATACCTTAATCCAACCTTGCCTAATCCAACACTACCTTACACTTACTAACACATAACAACATCACACAAAACATTCATTAATCTTAGCATATATGATCATCTAGACACATAATGCATAGAAGTCATCATAACATCATTTTATAGCCGGTTTACTTACCTTGAGTCCAAGCCAAGACTATCACTAACATCATCTCCTCATCTTCATCTTTATCATCATCATCATTACATCCTAAACCATTATCATCATAACATATAATACATAATCATTAGCTATACTCATGGTTAATACCACCATAACTAACCTCTAAACACTTCTAATCATCATATAATCATATATTGATTATATGATAGCTAATCCCATCATTTACCAACTTAAACCCATTAAAAACTCATCACATAATCATCATTACTTCTTAATTATCTTAAAACACCATTTACCCTTTAATCCCAAGTTAGGGTTCACAAACCCTAGATTCTTAATCATCAATTAAACACTAATAAAACATCATTACTTACTTGATAACCATGCTAGGACAAGCTATAGACTTCACTCTTGAATTATCACCATTAAACCATCATCATCTCACCATCCTCTTCCTTTCTTCCTCCCTTGGTTCGACACTCACAGAAACACACTCTCTTTTACAGGAGAGTGTGGTATCTTATAGAATAATAGGGAAGTTTCTAGCTACAAGGGCAATTCTGTCCATTCTGCTTATTTAAGGTCGATGCGCCGCATCTATATTTTAGATGCGCCGCATCCATGAATACGCCGTATCTCTTTCTCCAATACGGCGCATGGACAATAATAGGTCGGATCTACTTTCCCTTCTTACCATACGCCGCATGTACTTCCTAGATGCGCCGCATCTAGGCTATAACAGGCTAACACTTAACACTATAACCATTGCCCTTAGACAACACATACTCTTGGTCAAACATACTTCGGCTCGGGTCAATTTCATCTAGGGTGGGGTCCCACTACCCGGGGAACGGGTCTAACAACTTGTATATTACTTTTTTTGTTTTTTTGTAACTAACCAGAATGAGATGATACGGCTGCGGACAGAGAGCAATGATCGATTAAAATCAAGTCATATTTATTTCCAAGGAAACACAAGTGAAGTATGTGTGACCCGATTCGTTATCCCCGATGAGAGTTGAATGGAATTTGTGAGATCGGGTTTGTGAATCGTGTTTGAGATATAAAAATTTGAGAGATTTTGGATTTGGATTACAACTACGTACAACAATAAATAGGCTAGGAAATAAAATACAACTAAAAACAATTAACGTAATTAAAAACGTAAACGTGATAAACTAAAACATGAAATCTACGAAATATAAATCCTACGGGTATCAAATTAATTTTCCTACACTCTAAATTATAAAAGAAAATTTTGGAAAAAAAGAAAAATATTTTTTTGATTTTTAAATAATTTTATATGAATTAAAAACTATTTAAACTAATTTAAATTACTAAAAATACCAAAACTATTTTTAAAAATCTGAAAATTTTCCTCAAAATAATTTATATTACCAGAAAGCTAAGAAAATTTTAAAAAGTGAAAAAGCTTTTGGAAATGAGCTAAAATTAAGCTGATCAGTTCAATTAAGCTTATAAAGGAAAAGAAAACAAAAAGGGGTTTTAAATTAAATAGTGTAATGTTTCACTAAAAGAAGCAAATGGTGCAGTGGTAATGTTGTGATGTTGGTGTGCTGACTGACCTGGGTTCGAACCCCAGGTGCAGCAGTTTTTGTTTTAAAAATTTTTTCTTGGTTTTTCTTTTCAACTTTTCTTAACAAGTGATAACTAGCAAGATTTTAAACTAAAAATATTTTTTTTTTTAAAACTCAAACAAGAATCCGCTTCTAGAAAAATAAGCCACACAGATCAAACTTAACTACCAAATCCAAATCCAAGCTATAATGAACACAAACAATATCTGCTATTCTCAAAAATTAACACATTCACCACAGCACAAAAATAACAAAACAAGAATCAGTTGAGAGTTCGAAGTTCGAATCCCACTCAACCAATATTTTGCTTAACCTTTTTTTTTTTTTTTTTCTATTCTATCTAAACTATAAATCCTACTGATGCAATAACTTTATCAAACTAACTTTTTAAAGACTAACCTATCCTACTAACCGAGTTCAAATAAGCAGGAAAGAAAAAACGAGATAAGCTAAAAAAATATATATATATATATATATATATATATATATATATATATATATATATATATATATATATATATATATATATATATTTTCTTTTTCTTTTTAAACTATAAAAAGATCTAATGAAGAAGCAAGCATATTAATTCAAAAACTAATGAGAACACAAACATGTTACACTGAATACGCAGAAATTGAAAAACAGATAAGCAAAGATAAGCGGAAAAATAATAAGCCGAATAAAATTAAAACAAGAGTAAATTACATCTAAATAATACAAAGTACCTTGGAAAAAAAGCTAAAACCTGCCTTAAAAGGCTTACAAAGACCTATATTTATACTAGAAACTAAGCTATGTCCTCACTGCCTTGGTTGTGTTTCTTCTGTGAGAGGAGACCTTTGATAACTTCGATTTGTGCTTCTTTGGATACTTTCCCAGCCGTAGGATTAAAGATAAATGATCTCAGCCCTTTAATTTGTCTTGGCGCCACTAAATCCCACGGATTGATGACATGGATGAGGGGGAAGGTTAAATGGGGAATGGTTTCAAAAATGGGGAAGAGGAGGGGTAGAAAAGGTGAAAGTTTGGGGAGTAGTGGTGATAGTGATGGTGGTTTGTCTGCTTGTTTCTTTGGCGGGATAAGGGAAGAAGACAAGAGGTGGGTGTAGGTTATTAGTTAGGGATTTTGACTCTTATTTTGGGGATTTGACCAAACCTTTACCCCGTGTTAGTTATAAAAGATGGGATTGGGTCGGTTTGCGAAGGGTGTGGGCCGGGTTTGTTATATTTTGGGTGTTGGGCCTTGTGGTGATGGGCTGGTGTGAGAGTTTAAGATGGGATGGGTTTGTGTGGGTAGTTTTGTGGATCCGGGTTTGTAGTTTAGTTTAGGATAGGTTAGGATTAAATAAAGGGACCAAGTGTGTAAATATGGAACCTCAAGGACCAACACTGCCATTTCTTCAAATTTCTTCAAGGGTCCATTTTTGCCAACAAGTAATAATCCAAGGCTATTTTGGGATCTTCCGAGCTCGAATTAAAATGATGACTTTTCCGGCTTCGGTCTTCAGCTCTTTTCCAAATCGTGCTCGGTTTTGTCCATATTTGCCCCGTTTTCAATCCTTTTTGTACCTGAAACGCATAAAACACACTCCAAGGATATTTGTAACATTTTATGGTCCATTTGGGTGTTTTTGGTTATTTTTGTGGGTTTTTCAAGTATAAAATGATGAGTATTTTCACACTCATCAAAATCCCCCACACTAAGCGATTGCTAGTCCCTAGCAATCCAATCATATGAAGTAATGAAAGGACTAAGCATACCCTGTTTCGACTTTTTATTAAATGCGAGAAATTTAAACTAAATCAAAAGTAGATAAAATGCTTGATTGTCAAAAATGGTATCATGGAACGGGATTCACGCAAAATGGGTGTCTCCAGGGAATTGAAATCGTCATCCTCTTTTTATACTCCCAACTAAGCTTAAACTCAATGCGCAAATGTTTTTGTAAAATGCTAACACTACTTATACTAATAATCTATGTAAGCCGAAACTTAACTTTTCACTCCCACAATTTATTTAAGTTAGGTGAGTGTGCTTGATTTTCAAAATTTTGATCATAAAAAATCGACGTTTTTATAAAACTTTGACTAATACTAGTTAAAAGATAGATTTAAAATTCATAACAAGCAAGTTTCAAAACTTTATTGCATTTTGCAATATCATTCCATTTTATTTCCTTTTTTTTTTCTCTTTTTTTTTTCTTTTTCATTTTTTTTTTTTTTTTTTTTTTTTTTTTTTTTTTACTTGTGCAACATAAGCTAACGGAGTTTCACGGGATCCAAGACCTTACACCTTCCTGGAATAAAGGATCCAAGGGCCGTTACAACGGAGAGTTCCAAGACCTTAACGCCTTTCAGAATTAAGGGTCCAAGGGCCGGTGTAAGAGGGTAGCCAAGACCTAAACGCCTTCCGGAAATAAGGATCCAAGGGCCGATCTTGAACCTTAGCTTTTTAGCACATTTATTTATTACTTAACTTTTTGCAATTTTCAAGCAACGTCTCACTTTCATTTTGCATTATTCTGACATATGCTTGTTCCGAAGTTTAAATAAATCTTTGAACTAGAATTTTTCAAAATCGTATGAAAAAATGATTTTGTGTGTTCAAAAGTTTGAAAATAAGCACTTATTAAGTCAGGTTAGTTATCTTCTGGGAGAAAAAGCCATAGATTACTTGTATAAGCTCTAAAGAGAACCAACTACTCTACGCTTAGCATTTTCATTTGCACAAATTGTAAAACCTTAGTCTAAACGTTAAGGAAGCAGCCAGATCAACACTCTGGCAGAGTCGGGATTCCCTTTGTTCTAACCTAATCAAGACTAAACACTTTTATTTTTATTTTTCATTTTTTGGTGCAAAGCACTTCTTTTTTATGACAAAAAATTTAAAATTTAGGCCAAAACGGGGGTACTAGGGCACTAGAAGGTACAATGTGACAAAATTCGGGAGAATTCCCCCCCACACTTAGAATTGAATATTGCCCTCAATATTCAAAGTACCGGCTATTATGCCGACACTTAGAACGTAAAAAGGTAATACCAAGAGCCAAGTGTGGAAAAGAAATCTCCGGTTTTTCAAAAAGGATTTTGAAAAAGATATCCCTAGATAATCGTTAGTAATAAGATCGGATATTGGGCGGCTGGATTGAAAACAGGCGCGTCAATCATCACGATCTTAGGGAATCCTGAAAACATGAGCAAACAACACACAAAGAAAACACTGCAGAGGTATCCCCCCACACTTAGTTGTTAGAAAGTAGAAAGAAATCAGAAACATGGGTTGTCACCCATGTAATGCTAATGTTTTTGTTTACCGAGTCACTAGCTTGACTCGACCCCGAATTCATTGGTCCATGGGGAAAGTTTGGAGATCCGGGACAACCATGGATGGTATGTCCCCTCCAAAGTAATGCTTCAACCTATGGCCGTTCACTTTGAAGTTGGGACCGTCGGTTTGAGATAACTCGACGGTTCCATATGGAAAAACTTGAGCAACGGTGAACGGCCCAGACCAACGGGTTTTTAATTTGCCCGAGAAAATCTTTAATCGAGAATTGAAGAGGAGGACTCGATCACCAACGTTGAAAACGCGGTTTTTGATTTTAGAGTCATGAATTCTCTTTGTTTTCTCTTTGAAGATTAAAGAGTTCTCATAGGCTTGATCCCGAAGCTCATTTAATTCATTCAATTGAAGCTTTCGATGATCACCCGCGGTCTTGAGGTCAAAATTTGCATGCTTCAAGGCCCAATAGGCTTTGTGCTCAAGCTCGATCGGCAGATGACACACCTTTCCGTACACAAGCTTATAAGGAGTAAACCCGATGGGTGTTTTATAAGCCGTACGGAAAGCCCACAGTGCATCATCTAATTTGTCCGACCAAGAGGCACGATTTTCCCCTACGGTCCTTTCAAGAATTCTTTTCAATCCACGGTTTGAAACTTCCACTTGCCCACTTGTTTGTGGGTGATACGCGGTCGCAAGACGGTGAGTGACACCGTACTTAAGCATGACTTTTGCGAATTGGTCATTACAAAAGTGCGTACCGCGATCACTAATGATAGCACGGGGAGCTCCAAACCGAGCAAATAGAGATTTCAAAAATTTCACAACTACTCGAGCGTCGTTGGTGGGGAGCGCTTTCGCTTCCACCCATTTAGACAAATAATCGACCGCCACGAGTATATACTTGTTCCCTCGTGAAGACGGGAACGGGCCCATAAAGTCGATGCCCCACACGTCAAAGATCTCACAAACTTGAATTGCATTTTGAGGCATTTCGTCCTTTTGTGAGATTTTTCCTTGACGTTGGCAAGAGTCACAAGACCTCACCAAGTCGTGGGCATCACGATAAATCGTAGGCCAATAGAAACCCGAATCAAAGACTTTTTTGGCGGTGTAGTTCGGGCCATGATGTCCCCCCGTGGGTCCATTATGGCAAGCCGTGAGAATGTCAACGGCTTCTTGGCCGTGAACACACCGTCTAATCACTTGATCGGCACATACTTTAAACAAGTAGGGGTCGTCCCAAAAATAATGTTTCACATCTTTAAAGAATTTCTTTTTCTGTTGGGACGACATCCCTTTTACGACAAAATTCCCCGCATGGTAATTTGCAAAGTCGGCAAACCATGGGGTACTCGGATCATTTTTCAAAGAAATCATCCCAAGTGTCTCGAGAGGAAATGTTTCGGTAATTTCCTTTTTCTCGAGATCACTTTGATGGGGATTTTCAAGTCTAGACAAATGATCGGCGGCGAGATTCTCCGCTCCTTTTTTATCACGAATAGTGACATCAAATTCTTGTAGGAGGAGAATCCACCGAAGCAATCTCGGCTTAGCATCTTGCTTAGCAAGAAGATACTTAAGAGCCGAGTGATCCGTATACACTATGGTCTTAGATAAGACGAGATATGGTCTAAATTTCTCAAAAGCATAGACAACGGCCAACAACTCTTTCTCGGTAGTAGTATAATGAGATTGAGCCTCGGTCATTGTCTTGCTAGCATAGTGTATCGGCTGAAAGTGCTTAGATTTCCGTTGCCCCAGGACTGCCCCAATAGCATAATCACTAGCATCGCACATGAGCTCAAATGGCAAGTCCCAATCGGGGGCAACTAAAATTGGTGCTTCAGTTAATTTCTTTTTAAGAATCCCGAATGCTTCGATGCATTCGGGAGAGAAGAAGAATGGAGCATCTTTTTCAAGAAGACGGGTCAGAGGCCGGGCGATTTTAGAGAAGTCTTGAATAAATCGTCTGTAGAAACCGGCATGACCAAGGAAACTTCGGATTCCTTTTACAGTGGTGGGATGAGGTAGCTTAGCGATAACATCAACTTTGGATTTATCTACCTCAATCCCGGCATTAGAAATTTTATGGCCGAGGACAATGCCCTCTTTGACCATAAAGTGGCACTTCTCCCAATTTAGAACAAGATTGGTGTCTTCGCACCGTTTAAGCATTTTGTCTAAATGGGAGAGGCAAGAAGAGAAAGAATTTCCGTACACCGAAAAATCATCCATAAAGACCTCCATTGTTTTCTCGATCATGTCATGGAATATGGCCATCATGCACCTTTGAAACGTGCCCGGAGCATTGCATAAGCCGAAAGGCATACGTCGATAAGCAAATGTTCCGTAGGGGCACGTAAAGGTGGTCTTTTCCTGATCTTGGGGATCAATTGGTATTTGAAAATACCCGGAAAAGCCATCAAGAAAACAATAGAACTCATTTCCCGCTAAACGCTCAAGCATTTGATCCATAAAAGGTAACGGGAAATGATCCTTACGGGTAGCATCATTGAGTTTTCGATAATCAATACACACTCTCCATCCCGTGACGAGGCGTGTAGGAATCAACTCATTTTCTTCGTTGGTAACAACGGTCATACCCCCCTTTTTGGGAACACAATGGATGGGACTAACCCACGGGCTATCAGAAATGGGGTAAATCATTCCGGCATCAAGGAGTTTTAGAACTTCCTTTTTGATCACCTCATGAATTTTCGGGTTCACCCTTCTTTGTTGTTGAACCGTGGGTTTGAAGTCATCCTCCATCAAGATTTTGTGAGTACAAAATCTAGGGTCAATACCCTTGATATCTTAGAGTTGCCAAGCAATGGCACTCTTGTACTTCTTAAGCACATCAAGAAGTTGAACCTTCTCCTCATCTTTTAATTCTTTAGAAATAATGACGGGAAATTTGTCATCATTTTCTAGAAAAGCATATTCAAGATGAGGAGGTAAATCCTTGAGCTCGGGCTCCGGAGGATTAGTTGGCTCGAGTTCTTTGATTTCTTCAATTTGAATTTTCTTCGGAGGGAGAGAAGGTGATGGATCATCATTAAGCAATTTCTCAAGCAAGAGAATATCTCCCTCCAGATAAATGTCAGCATAATCAATTTCCGGTGAAATTGAATCATCCTTAAGATAGGCCTCGATCTCTTCCAAAATGAAATCACTTTCCTCAAACGGAGTGAGGGAAGGGGAAGAGTCGGAAAGAATAGGTTGAAAAGAAGGAGGAGTGGGATCGCCACTCAAGGATTTGTTTACAAATCCTAAAATTTCCTGAGCATACTCCTCAGAAGCGACATCAATCATATCAATACGATTAACCGATGTATCATCGTGAGTGGAGGAGTATCTCATAGTTTGATCAAGCTTAAATGTCACCGCTTGATCATCAACACGTAAGGTGAGTTCCTCACCATAAACATCAATCAATGCCCGACCCGTCCTCAAGAAAGATCTTCCAAGTATAAGAGGAACTCGGGGGTCGGCATCAAAATCAACCACGACGAAATCAGCCGGGAAATGGAACTTCCCCACTTTCACAAAAACATCTTCGGCTACACCTTTAGGACTAGTAAGGGTCCTATCGGCTAGCTCGAGAGTCATACATGTGGGAGTAAGTGGGGGTAGAGAAAGCTTGTTCCAAACGGACAGCGGCATAAGGTTAATGCTTGCACCAAGATCGGCCAAGGCGTAGCATTGAACCATGCCCGGAAAATCACATGGAATGAGAAATTTTCCGGGATCTCCAAGCTTTTCCGGAAGCTTTTTAAGGAGAGCCGCCGAGCAATTCTCATTTAGAGGAGTTTTTGCTAGTTCAAATAATTTCTCTTTGTTACTTAGCAAATTTTTGATTGTTGAAGCAAACTTTGGCATGAGAAGAAGAGCATCCGCGAAGCTAATATCGAAGTGTAAATCTTGAAAGATTTGTAAAAACTTCTCAATTTGGATACTAGCTTTTTCGCGGAGCTTTTGGTCATTAAGTCTAGATGGGTATGGGATAGAAGGTTTAGGTTGAGACTTCGGAACATCGGGTTCCGGAATTGGGGTTGGGACTACCGAAGGTTGGACGTGTGCGGTACTTCGTGAGCTTGTGGAATGCACCTTGTCCGTTGTCTCCTCGGTCTCAATTTCAACTACCTTTGGAGGAAGAGAAGAAGAGGTAGTTGGAATTTGGGTCCATTATATTGGACACCACTCCTTGTTGTGATCGCCTTCACATCGCCCCTCGGGTTAGCGATCGTGGTGCTAGGAAGAGTTCCTGAGCCCGAGGGTCGATCATTTAAAGACTTTCTGATCTCATTTATTTGGGTGGCCATCAACCGATTGGTTTCTTCTTGGGATTTCATGAATTGTTTCAACAATTCCTCCGTGGACGTTTGATTTTGGTTAAAACCTTGGTTTTGATTGAAATTTTGTCCTCGGTTTTGAACATTCCCCAGATTTTGGTTGAAATTTCCCTGATTTTGAACTCGGTTTTGATTTCCTTGGTTTTGAAAACCTTGGAAACCTTGGTTCATTCGGGTTTGGTTTTGATTGAATTGGGCATTTCGGTTTTGCCCATTTGGATTTTGAGGGTTAAAGCCGGGTGGTCCAAGAAAATTGTTGGAGCGATAGCTTAACAGATTACGGTCTCCTTGGGGTTGGTAAGTGTTACCTCCCTGATTATAGGATCCCGAAGCAGCATAAACGCTCTCTTGAGTGTTGCCACCGGTGGCTGGACACTCAAAATATGGGTGTGGACCACCACATGTTACACAACTTTGATTTACCACATTTGCTTGTTGAGTTTGGTTTTGAAGATTATTTTGATGTATCCTCAAAACAGCCGTGGATAAATCATCCATTCTTTTTGTGAGTGAAGCTATCTCGGATGAAGAGTCGGTAGTGATAGATTTAGATGACTCATTCCTCTCAGCGGAGGAATCCCAATAATTGTGGTGGGCGGTCATGTTTTCAATTAAATCATAGCACTCTTCGGGTCGCCTTTTCATAAAGGTACCGCCGGCCGCAGCATTGATCGTTTCACGATGTCGTAATGTTAAACCATTATAGAATGTGTCTATTATGGTAACAAGCAACATATTATGATTAGGACATCGATCAATAGATAGCTTATAACGTTCCCAAGCTTCGAATAAAGATTCATCGGGAAGCTGGCGAAAGTTGCTTATATCATTCCTTAACTTCGTCACCATCGATGGTGGGAAATATTTTGCCAAGAATTTTGAAGTCATTTCATCGAAACTATGAATCGAATTCTTGGGAAGACGATCAAACCAAGCGGTGGCATGATGCGTCAATGAATAAGGAAAAAGATATAAGCGAAGGGCGTCATCGGTGACCCCTTGTTGTTTCATACTTTGGGTTACTGTGATGAATTTATCGAGATGCTTGTTTGCATCTTCACCCGGTAAACCGTGAAATTGACACGAAGTTTGGACTTGTTGGATCATATGATGTTTAAGTCCAAAATCCGCGGCTTGGATGTTGATGGGAGCAATAGGTCCGCCCCGTCCTTGCATGGTTGGTTGGCACAACTCCTCCATCGTTCGGAGATCGGGAGCTGGCATATTAACATGATTCCCACCCGTGTTATTATCGTCAGCCATATCTTCAACGTTTTGAAAATCAAGACGTCGACCTTGACGAATAATTCTTTCGGGATCGGAAACTGGTGAACGAAGATTGGGTGTGGAAGAACGGTGTTCATACACCAAAAAAGAAACAAAAGTTTAAAAAGAAAACCAAATTTGAAGATGAAAATATATTTTTTTGGAAAAAAATTATTTTATTTTATTTTATTTATTTATTTATTTTATTTTTTTATTATTATTTTTTTTTGATCGATTTGTCAATCGAAATTCGTTTCTCACAAAATTACTCGCAGAGTGGCGGAGAAGCAAAGGTGGGCAATAAATGCTCCTTAAAAACCCGCCTCTTTCGGTTTGTCAATTTAATGTCAAACCATCCTTAAACCACTTGTATAGGTTGTAATTTCAAGATAATCCGAAAAACAATTAACTCACGATTTGTTTTGTTGGAAGTTCGGAATGGTTTACAACACTTCAAAGAAGTGAGGATGTTTATTTTATTTTCTTTTGTTTTTGTAAAACACCTTAGACAAAGTGTTTTGTTTTCGGTTTTTTTTTTTTTTTTTTTTTTTTTTTTTTTTTTTTTTTTTAGAAAATATACACAAATATACTATAAACCTTCACAAAGAAAGTTTATAAAACACGATTTGACAAACGAGATTTTAAAAATTCGCTACAGCCCTCCCCGGCAGCGGCGCCAAAATTTGATCGATTAAAATCAAGTCATATTTATTTCCAAGGAAACACAAGTGAAGTATGTGTGACCCGGTTCGTTATCCCCGATGAGAGTTGAATGGAATTTGTGAGATCGGGTTTGTGAATCGTGTTTGAGATATAAAAATTTGAGAGATTTTGGATTTGGATTACAACTACGTACAACAATAAATAGGCTAGGAAATAAAATACAACTAAAAACAATTAACGTAATTAAAAACGTAAACGTGATAAACTAAAACATGAAATCTACGAAATATAAATCCTACGGGTATCAAATTAATTTTCCTACACTCTAAATTATAAAAGAAAATTTTGGAAAAAAAGAAAAATATTTTTTTGATTTTTAAATAATTTTATATGAATTAAAAACTATTTAAACTAATTTAAATTACTAAAAATACCAAAACTATTTTTAAAAATCTGAAAATTTTCCTCAAAATAATTTATATTACCAGAAAGCTAAGAAAATTTTAAAAAGTGGAAAAGCTTTTGGAAATGAGCTAAAATTAAGCTGATCAGTTCAATTAAGCTTATAAAGGAAAAGAAAACAAAAATGGGTTTTAAATTAAATAGTGTAATGTTTCACTAAAAGAAGCAAATGGTGCAGTGGTAATGTTGTGATGTTGGTGTGCTGACTGACCTGGGTTCGAACCCCAGGTGCAGCAGTTTTTGTTTTAAAAAATTTTTCTTGGTTTTTCTTTTCAACTTTTCTTAACAAGTGATAACTAGCAAGATTTTAAACTAAAAATATATTTTTTTTTTAAACTCAAACAAGAATCCGCTTCTAGAAAAATAAGCCACACAGATCAAACTTAACTACCAAATCCAAATCCAAGCTATAATGAACACAAACAATATCTGCTATTCTCAAAAATTAACACATTCACCACAGCACAAAAATAACAAAACAAGAATCAGTTGAGAGTTCGAGTCCCACTCAACCAATATTTTGCTTAACTTTTTTTTTTTTTTTTTTTTTTTTTTTTTTTTTTTTTCTATTCTATCTAAACTATAAATCCTACTGATGCAATAACTTTATCAAACTAACTTTTTAAAGACTAACCTATCCTACTAACCGAGTTCATATAAGCAGGAAAGAAAAAACGAGATAAGCTAAAAAAAAATATTTTTTTTCTTTTTCTTTTTAAACTATAAAAAGAACTAATGAAGAAGCAAGCATATTAATTCAAAGACTAATGAGAACACAAACATGTTACACTGAATACGCAGAAATTGAAAAACAGATAAGCAAAGATAAGCAGAAAAATAATAAGCCGAATAAAATTAAAACAAGATTAAATTACATCTAAATAATACAAAGTACCTTGGAAAAAAAGCTAAAACCTGCCTTAAAAGGCTTACAAAGACCTATATTTATACTAGAAACTAAGCTATGTCCTCACTGCCTTGGGTGTGTTTCTTCTGTGAGAGGAGACCTTTGATAACTTCGATTTGTGCTTCTTTGGATACTTTCCCAGCCGTAGGATTAAAGATAAATGATCTCAGCCCTTTAATTTGTCTTGGCGCCACTAAATCCCATGGATTGATGACATGGATGAGAGGGAAGGTTAAATGGGGAATGGTTTCAGAAATGGGGAAGAGGAGGGGTAGAAAAGGTGAAAGTTTGGGGAGAGTAGTGGTGATAGTGATGGTGGTTTGTCTGCTTGTTTCTTTGGCGGGATAAGGGAAGAAGACAAGAGGTGGGTGTAGGTTATTAGTTAGGGATTTTGACTCTTATTTTGGGGATTTGACCAAACCTTTACCCCGTGTTAGTTATAAAAGATGGGATTGGGTCGGTTTGCGAAGGGTGTGGGCCGGGTTTGTTATATTTTGGGTGTTGGGCCTTGTGGTGATGGGCTGGTGTGAGAGTTTAAGATGGGATGGGTTTGTGTGGGTAGTTTTGTGGATCCGGGTTTGTAGTTTAGTTTAGGATAGGTTAGGATTAAATAAAGGGACCAAGTGTGTAAATATGGAACCTCAAGGACCAACACTGCCATTTCTTCAAATTTCTTCAAGGGTCCATTTTTGCCAACAAGTAATAATCCAAGGCTATTTTGGGATCTTCCGAGCTCGAATTAAAATGATGACTTTTCCGGCTTCGGTCTTCAGCTCTTTTCCAAATCGTGCTCGGTTTTGTCCATATTTGCCCCGTTTTCAATCCTTTTTGTACCTGAAACGCATAAAACACACTCCAAGGATATTTGTAACATTTTATGGTCCATTTGGGTGTTTTTGGTTATTTTTGTGGGTTTTTCAAGTATAAAATGATGAGTATTTTCACACTCATCAAGCAACTCTTCCGGGAGGCGTATGGCTAACGTGGATATTTTGCGCCAGGTGATCGGCGGCAAGCAGCGGGGTCATGTTCCTGGCATAGGTCCAGTGTTACTGGGCAGTGGTCACAAGACGACTCTCAGCTCTTCACGAGCTGGCGAGGAAGCCTCCTCGTCCTCGCTGCAGAAGACCGTGACGAAGCAAGCCCAGGAGCTGTCCTCGTGACCGGATCTACACACACGCCTTTTGTTAGATGTGATGCTTTGAATGATGCGTAGTCTAGCAAGCGGAATTTACTAGCTGACACTTAGAAGATTCGGTTGTTTGTGTTTTTGTGTGAACGAATTTAACAAAGAACAAAGAACAATTTACTTTAACTTCAACGATTCAATATTATTGTGAATAATACGAGTAATCTCCTATCACTAGGGTTTACACCTTGAATCTCTATGAATATGTCGTACCAAAACTTTAACCTAGGCAATCCTTTTATAGACTAAGGATTCCTTTACAAGATAACTATCAATCTAATTTAGACGATATATACAAAATCTTTTCTATACTTATCTATTAAACGTATTACAAAATCATAAGCAGTACTAAGTTCTTCTTTCAAACAGTATGAACTGCTCTTGTCTTCAAAACTCTTCAGCAGTACTAACTTCCATCTTCAGCCGTACTAACTGCTTAATCAACAGTACTAACTGCTTAATGCTTAATTCCTAACAATCCTCCCCTAAACTTATGATTTCTATCCAAATCACTAAGTTTCTTTGAATTAAACTTCATCTTCTATATAAATAGAATTCTTCCAAACACCTATCAAGCAAATCTCTTAGATCTAGCTTTCACTTCTTCTGCAAGGTTGAATATCTTTGTCACCAACATATCAGCCATCTCAGATTCTTCATTAGCTTCGAGCATAACATTTACCATAATTGTCAAAACACCTGGTCTGAGTGGATATTTAGATAGATTATTATGTGTTTATGTAGTTTATGTGTTAGGATTCCCGCTAAATTGTTCCCCGCTAGCTTATGTATAGTTTTTGGACCATTTTGCGGATAGCTAGCTAGCTTATGTATAGTTTTGTAGAATATCATGTGATCACGGTTTTTGAACCGTTTTTGGCGAATTTGGATTCATATGATTATGTTTAGCGAATTTGGATAGTTATTGTAAAAACAGGTTCTATGTTTAGTGAAGTTGGCGAATTTGGATTAATATTATTTTTAGCGAATTTGGGTTTTTTGTTGTTGTTGTTGTTGTATGTTTAGCGAATGTGTTGTTGGCGATGTTATTGTAAAAACAGGTTCTGCAATATGGTGCATTTGGTAGGTTTTTTCCGGAAAAAACCTGGAAATTACCCATTTTGCAGCAATATGCTGCAAAATGGGTCAGAGGCTTTTGGCGGGGACATGTCCCCGCCAAAAGGTTAAAGCAGATTTGCGTGTTTAATATTATTGACGGGGACATGTCCCCGCCGAAAGAAATTAAGACAACAGTTATAACTACTTTCGGCGGGGACACGTCCCCGCCAAAATACTTAATTAATTAATATAATCGCTTGATTAAGTGACTTTCTGATTAAGTATTATAGTTTTTGGGTCAGGAAGACGGGAAGAGCACAAAGCAAAAGCAACTGAAGCAGGTTATACTGAGATGGCTGTTTTTCAACTACGAAATAAATTCGTTTTTGACTCGGGGCATCAAGTCGTATTTATTATTTCTATGGTTAGAGATTTTCCGTATCAAAATCAAAGTAAGATCTCAATGGTCAGGAAACTTCGACTTTCGACCTTTCGTTTACTGATGGATCTGGTAGCCCAGAGATGCTAGGAAGAAGAAAAAGTTTACTTACTTGATGCTTTAAAGAAGTTCAGAGAATAATGAAATACTGCACACTTATTCGTTTAGTAGATTCCCCGTTTTCCTTATCTTAACCGGAAGATAGATCGAAGAGTAGAATACGAACTATATCCGAGGGTATATGACTGAGCTTCACTCCTCTCTCGCTGCTACTGAGCTACCGCATTCTCTTCCTGTTGAGGAAAAGAATCTCTTGGTTGTCAATCAGTTTCGTTTGAAACCCCTGGTCGAGCTTCTTTCTTCTGCTTCTTCTGTTGATTTCCCAGTTTTGGTTGATTCTCTGGTATCTGGTCTTGCTGCTCTTCTTTTTCCGCTCTTTCCTTTTCGTTTCATCCGTCCTTTATCTCTCATTCGATATAAGTTCTCCTTTCGTCCTCGGAGTATACTCTCAATTGAAACTTTTTACGCCTCAAAAAAGGGCTAAGCTTCAGTGAAAGAGATTAGGCCTCGGGCGGCCAGTGGTCCATCTTTATTAAGATTTCAATCCATTCTTTCATTACTTCCTACTTTCTTTGTCTTTATTAGATAGAATGTCCTCAGACTTGCTGTCTTTTTTCAACCTCTGAAGGGTACCCCACATGGCACCTCTTTAAAACAAGTTTTAAAGCTCTTATTTAGCCGATTATTTGCTCTAAAGAAAACATCGTTATACCCGCCACTGAACACAAAACCCAAACAGGTTGTCCTACGAGGGCCTCTCTCACTCTGCTCACCACCAAAGTGTTGCCACGCTGGACAATCTTTGACCAGCTAAAAGGCTGTGGGACCCACAGTCCTCGCCCAAAGTTGATATACGTCATCGCCGAAAGTATCAGCGATGAGCCTTCAGCGTTGACCGTCCCCGCCGAAACTGTATCGGTCCCCGCCGAAAGGGAAAAAAAGTTCCCTCCGAAAGCAGTCAATGTTGTAGTGGATGTATTTTCAATTTGTTATTTAATGATGAGAACTGCTACATACTAATCAAAATGTATTATACTTTCTTTTCTTTTTTTTCTTACTCTCTATATTTAGTTTCCATTTATGTGTGAGAGAGGTTTTTATTTTCAAAAAATTTGTGGGTTTTTTTTTTCTTTTCCTTTTTTTTAATTTTTTATGAGAGAATACACCTAACATAAAATTTTATGAACTGCTTTTACTGTGCAAACGTTAAATAAAATGTTCCATATATCATTTTGTTTATTTGGTCAGTATTTAATGACCACTTATTAAAAATGTGAAACTTAAGTTTGAGAAAACTAAATCATTTTTAGTTGGAGAAAAAATTCTCTTGTTTTCTATTTCTAGTTTTGTAAAAATTGAAAGTGAAATTTATCTCCACAAAACACTTGAGAATATAAAAAACGCGTTTAGTTGATGTTTGTATTTTCCATTTTAAAGAAGGGGGATGAGGGTTGTGGTTACAAAGGAAAACAAGGAAAACAACTAAAATATTTTTTGTAGTTTTCCATGTTAAGTTAGGAAATAAGGAATTTGTGTTTTGCAAAACATTTTGTTAGAAAACGTTAATCTGAACGCGATCTCTGTTTTCCTTGTTTTCCACAAAACATTTTGTAGAAAACAAAGGTGTTTTCCCCCAACTAAACGCACATATCTTCACCGAAGAATCGTGCAAAACATGATTACGATTCATCATGAAGATCATGAAGCTATCAAGATAACCAATTTATTGTTATAAAGCGAAAGCCAGGAAAAAATGCAAGTCCATAAACACAACCTAGATCTCAAAAATATGGCCATTGAATATACTCATGTTTTAGTTTGACAAAAAGCAAAGAGAAGACAAGAAGAAAGCATGGTGAATAGTGAAAGAAATATTGAAGGAGTCACTCGTAAGAATACACATCTCCATATTTCGAGTTGTCCTAAAATTGTAATGATTTAATTTATCAAAAATAATCTTTTTGTTACATTAAAAGACATCCTCTTCTACTCCTTAGCTTTAACTATATGTCCTTATTTGTCATTATTTGCAGGGGCGAAGCTATGATTTTAAGTTAATAGGGGACGAACTTAACGTAAGAGTTATACCAATATAGACGTAAAACTTACGAATTTTGTTAACCCATCATACCCTAACACAATAATATCATGTTAGTTAAGTTATTCTTTTTTGAATATTTAACAAAATATCGATAAGAATAAGGGGAACTAAACGCAAAAACTATTCAAAAAATAACTTATGTGCTCAATAATCTTTTAAAAAAGTGGGTTGATTAAGGGTGACTCAGCACCCACTAGTCACCCTATTAGCTTCGCCCCTAGTTATTTGTTTTACAATTCTGAGCCGTGCTTTAGCACCACCAAAAAAACTTTACTAGTATATTTTATACAATTCGACATGTAAAAACCACCAATTTTCTTTTTCCACGTGCATCTTGTTTATAGAGAACGAGAACGTAATTATTTACCAGTACATATTTGTCACTCTTACATCGACTAATACGTCTTTAACTATGGAAGTTAAGACTGCTAGAGTAAATTAAGACTGCTGACAGACTTCAAGGAAAAATACTCTAAGTAGTTAATGCTGCTAGAAGGAAACTTAGTACTGCTAGTACTAAGTTAATGCTGCTGAAGTGTTAATGCTGCTAGAACAAAAAGTTAGTGCTGCTGATGCATAATTAGTGTTGCTAGAGTATTAGAGTCGGTTATTGTGTATAGTATGTCTAGATAAGTATAGAAAAGATTCTATACAACTTGGACTCCTTAGTCTATAAAATGAGGTCATAGGGCATAGAGATAGATACGAGATTTATGAGATACATGATTTTTTAGAAAGCTTCAAGGTTGTAAACCCTAATACTTTAGAGTATTCGTATTATTAATAATATTGAAGTGTTTTGTTTGATATTCATTGTTTACTGATTATTCAATATAAAGTTCTTCTTAAGATCAAATACAAGATTCCGCATTGTGTTTGATATACTTCAAAGACAGTTTCTATACTTAGTTGTTTTAGATTTATCTAAGATAACTAAACCTTTACAAGCTAAAGGATTCGATCAAGTACATAACTAGGATCAACAATATAAGATGGATAATGTTGGATGAAAATACACACACATATATATATATTAAAAAAAATGAAGGTCGCTCTTATTGTGCTAACCAATTGTCTGTAGGTCGCCGGAGAAAGAAAGATGACGTGACAGATAAAATGTGGGGGATTGAACCTCATTACTGTGTCTAGCCTAAACGTTATCACAAGAGTCAAAAATGGTAATAACTGCAAATTACAATGCCATATATAAATAAAAAAGTAAATAAGCTTTTATTGTTATATATGGTAGTAGTGTGCTTAATTAGATGATACGACGAAACCAAATACAATCGACCATTAAACTACTATAACATCACACAAGCATATATATAAACCAACCACGATAGCACTACATATACTACCATATTAGCTTAGGTGAACTGCCGAAGCATTAGGTAGATATCAGTTATCTGGAATCAACACAATCGAACCTGTTGTTTTCTGATTCTCGAGGTCTGAATGGGCTTGGACCGCTTGTGACAAAGGGTACTTGTGATTCACACGAACTTTTAAAACTCCCTTTGCGACATTTGAATACAACTCTTCTGAAGCTGCAAGGAGTTCGTCCCTTGCTTCCGTGTAACGCATTAAAGATGGAATGGTAAAGAATAACGATTTGTCTGAAATTAAGCTGAAATCCAGAGGACTAGGTGAACCTGATGGGTGCCCGAATGAAACAATGTATCCACGAACTTTTAAGCACGCAATCGAACGCTTCAAAAAAGAAAAGATGTCTTCATTTGTTTGCACCATTTATCGAAAATACCATGGGCTTCAGATTATATATTACCGCAAACGTGTCTTTCCCAATAGAATCATAGACTATATCGACTCCTTTTCCTGATGTGATCTCCATGACACGATCAACAAAGTTTTCTTCTTTGTAGATAATCACATGGTGACATCCATCTTCCTTTGCTTGCGCCGCTTTTGCTTTTGTTGAAACGGTCCCAATAACTGTGGCTCCGAGTGCATTCATCCATTGACACGCCAATGATCCAACTCCACCCGCAGCTGCATGGTATAGGACTGTATGCTCAGGTCCAACCTGTTTCCAAAACAGAATTGTTTTTTTCAGACATAAATCAGCACACAGTTACATCTGCAAACAATTAATTATTGACTAAAAAAGGTATCCATCCACTCCTAATATCCACCCACATGACTAAAAGTCTACAAAAACAATTTCTATGAACTAGGTGCATTTAAGAAAAACCAAAATTTTTTTCTTAACAAAATTGACATTACTCTCCAAAAATCCATGGGTGTCCTGGACCCACTTTGGTTCCGTTTTTGACTAGTTTCCCAACCCGCTAACGAACCCTTCCAAAATGATGTTTCAATCACCTTAAAACAACGGCGAACTAAAACTTCAGCTGTTAACCCCTTGAAGATTACAGCAGCTGCCACAATAGGATCAACAGAAGGCGGAACTGGTACAACTCTGTCGGCAGGAAGTATCAGTTCTTCAGCATAAGCGCATACTGGGAAACCAGCATAAGCCACAAGATCTCCAACATTACATGTAGTGACTCCAGGGCCGACTGCTATCACAACTCCAGCTGCCTCCATACCTTCATATTGATTTTGTCGTCATAGAACGTACACTGTTATCTTGATGTACTATGTAAATAACTAGTGCTAGCTATAGCTCATGATGTGCATAATTTTGAACCATAATCAGAGTTACAATTGTTAATTAGCAGTTACTAATTAACTAAACGAGAATTTATTTTGTTTTAATCATTTATTTGTTTTACAAATAAATCATAAAAAGATGAGTTTATATACCGTTTAGATCATTTTGTAACCCTTTGTCTTAACATTTGTATGTTAAAACTTCACTTTAGTGGTTAGCAATAAATTGCGACAATAAACCTGGTGTGAACGGCAATGGTGGCGTCTGATCAGACACAGGTGGAGCTCCATGACGGACTACACCTTGGCGCATATAAACATCCAAATAGTTAATACCAATTGCCTTGTTTTTCAGTTTAACTTCTCCGCTCTTCGGCTCGCCTAATTCGATATCTTCCCATTTCATCACCTGTAACAACAATTTCATGCATTAATATATTATATAAAAATAGATCGAGATACTCTCAAGTTTTAGTTGAAAAATCACAAAGCAGATATATAACTAAAGATTTTATTTTTGACAGGCTGACATTTAGGCTTTGTCTCACAAGTTATAACAACATGACCTATTATCTTAGATTAAACATACAGAATTCTAATCAAATATAAAGAAACAGGTGACATAATTATTAAGGTACAGTAAATATTACCAGATTTTACACTTATAAACAGTTATAATATTTGTCGTTAAAAAAACATTTATGATCTTCAAAGATTTTGGATCATAAACATTAATACATGTTTTGAAATTTTTGCATTTTAAAACCAGGAAGAATAAGAATCACCTCAGGAGCACCATATTCATAAACCCTCATTCCTTTAACCATGATGAAGTTTGATTAAATATATAGAAATCTGTATGAATCTGAAGAACAGGTTTCTTGGCCGTGATAATTATGGACCGTAAAATGCGATTTTATAGGTGTGAAACGTTATTTCTAGAAGTACATGGTCCCCAGAGTGGTACGTTTATGAATACAGTAGCTAGTTTGTCCACAAAAGCACAACAGCTATATTATTTTGACCGTGCTCATTTTTTAGCCATAAATTGTGCGATTAAATGCTAAGGCTAGACGTAATAAGAGACCACCAAGATCAATTTCACCACGTCACCTTAGCGTCACATTAATTTTTTTCAATCTACAACTAATTTCATCACTAACTTAGTGTAATAAGACAATCAACTTAACCATCAAAACATACCCCACTTAAAAAACAAATATACTTCATAACGCCATTTAATATGTACACACACATACACAAACACAATAAACCTCTCACACCTCGGTCTTGGGAACGATCGAGTCTTGCTTTTTTACCATCGAAGACACGTCGAATGGTCTAAAAAGGACACCTGCATCCAATGTTTTGAAAGGCTCAAGGCGCACTAAGGCGCAAAGGGGGGCAAAGAGCCTCGAGTCGAGGCGCATTCCAAGACGCACTAAATACATTAAGTTTATTTATAACATATGTGATCATTTATGTAGCTTAAATAACACAAAATAACATTAAAATACTTAATACATGACACATATTACCATTATAAAGATTAAAATGGATCAGTTGTCACTTTTAAAACTTATCAACTCTTTGGCTCGATGACCTATATAGAGATTAAAATCCATATCACACTAAATATGTTTGTGTCCTACACTTGTAGACTTACATCTAACAAAGCTCACAATTTAACCCAAAATATCAAGCAAGCAACGTATTAATATTCAAGGCACAATGCTACATTTTCATGATAATATGTCGTAAAGAAAATACTTAATGAAACAAAGTAACTTATTAAAGAAAATTTCAATCAATAAAATAAACATAAAATCAATTCAAATTTACAAATCATACAAATACTCACCCTATGACTTAAAAGGCCCATGTATCTTATCTTAATATTTAGAAGAAAAAAAACCCAAAAACCCGTTACATCTCCGAGGCGCAAAAATCCCCAAGGCACTGCATGTCGTGAGCCTCGATCTAAAAAAATCCCAAAGGCTAGAGCCTCGTGCGACTTGGCGCATAGGCGCGCCTTAGGCGCGATTTTTAAAACTCTGCCTGCATCTAATACTGAGTTATGGTTTTCAAAGCTATATATAAATATAATCATATTTAATTTTAAAATCACTTATTGGTTTTAGTTCAAGTTGGCAAGTTTGGTTTCGTTGGGCCTAATTACCAGGTGTGTTTGTAGGGTGTGCTAAGCTGTTGGGTCCATAAATACCCACGCGTCCTGACAACAAGGATTTGAATACAAATTAGCCCAAGTGTTAATCGACATTAAACGCTCTCAGGTCACTGAGTGAACAGTCACCCAGTGAGTTATCTTCAGGATGCTTAGGACGAGTCTAAGAAGAAAGATTCACCATTCAGGAAGGCGGAACTCCCTGAGTGTTACTTAAGCCGAAGAAGAAGATAATGGGTTCAGTGAGTGATGACAATAACTCACTGAACCCCAGTCTCCTCAACAACAATTGTAATTGAGGACTGAAGACGAAGACTGAAGAATCTGAAGTTTGAAAGAAAAGCGTGACAAGGCGGGAAGAGTTTGAATAGATAAGGAGAAGTCCTTATCGGGCCAAAGTCAAACTTTCCCTGAAAGGCTTGAGAACAAGAGCAGTGTCATCACTGTCATTCGGAAAGCAGTATTAACCTATTCCCAATATAGATTCATGTAACAGTGACAAAATACTGTTGTATTTTGTCCTGACTAGCTAGGTCATTCTGTTTGTCTTTTTAGTCACGGGTGCTCTTTTATACTTATGTATAAATAGGATCATAAGGGAGAAAAGTGGACAAGTTTTGTGCATTAAAAGCTTAGACTTTCACAAAACCACTTTTCTCCCCCAAAGAGCAACCTAGTCCCTGAGATAGCTCAGTGGTTCATTCATTGTTGCCACTCAAGCATAGCTTGAGTTTAGTGAGAAGAACATACCATACCTTGTCGTTTCAATCCCAAGTGTTATTTCCGCTAACACTTGGGTATAGATTCTTTTGATTAATTTCTAATAAGAATTTAAACGTTGAAAAACTTGTGTTTTATCTTTTACATTTTTACTTATTTGTTTAAATTAATCAATACATTAAATCAGTCATGGAACACAATTAGATTAACTTTGTAGTTATTTCTACTTGTGTAACGGGAACAACAAGTGGTATCAGAGCCTCTGGTTTGTAAAATCATTTAAAAACTAAAGAGTGCTCAAAAGGTTTTTAAAACCAATATCCTACTATGGCTGATATTAATGTGCCCCAGCTCGTCGATAAAAAGGGAGGAAGCTATTCAGCTGTTGCTCCCAGACTTGAAGCTGGAAAATTTAGCAAGTGGAAAAAGTGTATGCTTTGCTACTTGACTAGTATGGAACCATACTACATCACTTGTATCGATGAAGGTCCTTATGTCCCTAAGACTGCTGAAGGGTTAATTAAACCTGAAGCTCAGTAGACCATTGATGAGAGAAGGGTGGTCAATCAAGACCAGCGCCTGAAAAGCATCATTGTATCTTGTCTTCCTGACGATACAATGGAATCAATCATCAACTGTTCAACAGCCAAACAAACTTCGCTTGACTTGGTTCATAACTTTGAAGGTCCCTCAGATACCAAAGAAAACAGGATCATGGACTTGAAACTTGAGTACAACACTTTCAGGGCAAATGACTCTGAAAGTCTCTCTCAGACCTATACCAGATACAAGACCCTGATAAATGAATTTTCAAATGATGGTGTAGTTTTGTCTAAGCATGAAATCAATTTTGGCTTTGTCAACAGTCTCCCTGAGAAGTGGTTAAACTTCTCTCAGGGCCTCAGGAATGCTAACCACATTCAGACCCTTGAGCTCCCTGAGATCTATGGGAAGTTTGTCTATGAGGACAACTTAATCTGTAGGAGATACCATAACTCAAAGAAAGCTCTTGAGACCAAAAAGGCCCTGACTACCTCACCCATATCAACTGCCTTTTATTCTAATGGTGTTGTGCATGATTTTCAAGAGGATTCTGATGATGAGGTTGATGAAAGAACTAGTGAGGAGTACCTAAATGATTTACATTTAGAATTTCAAGAAAGGGCACTCCTTGCTAATTCCAAATGTTTTATCAAAAGAAATCAGTCAAACTTTTCAAAAGCTAAAGCAAATGAGACCACTGAATGTTTCAAATGTGGTAAAAAGGGTCATTTTGCTAAAGAATATTTTTCAAAAACAACCTCAGAACCCTCTTATAAATTTTTTGGAAACAGTTCTTCTTTAGGAACTAGCAAGGTTCAACCTAAAATGCTTCAGTCGACCCGACATTTTCAAAACAATACTGTTCAAAAGGGTCAAAAAGATTTTGAAGCAAAATATAGAAAAGCAAAGGCTAAACTTGCTCTCCTTGAGGCCAATCCCTCAATGTCTCAGGCTGCTCAAACTTCTAAACCTGTTCAGACAAAGAACAAGGTTCTTGTAGCTGAAGCCTATGACTGGGATGAAGAAGAGGTCTCCTCAGATGATGAAGAAGTTAGAGTCAGTGCACTGATGGCACTTTCAGACAATGATCAGCTGGCTGTTGGAAAAAGCCATGCAAGAAATGGAGAGTGGGTCAACATAACCATGAAAAAGGTAAATATTTTACTTTCTATGGATGATGATTCTGATTGGCAGTCTTATATGAATTACATTAATGTAGATCTTAAGTTTGTTGAAGAACAAAGGCTTAATTTGCTTTCAAAATATAACAATCTTGTTCTAGAATTGAATAAGTGTAGAGATGAATTGCTTGTCTTAAAACACTGAGATTTTGAAACAAAATCAAGCTCTTCAAAATGAACTTAACAAAGAAAAGGCTGTCATTGAAAGCTGGACTAAAAAGAATCCTAAAGTCTATGAAACTGTGAGTCTTATTCCTAGTGCTAACAAGAAAGTCATAGGAGAAGACCAACTCACTGAATCCCCCAGTGAGAGTCATAGTGAAAAGGCTTTTATTCCAGCTGGCATATCTTTTGACCAAGAGATGATACCCAAGTCTAGTGACTGGATTGTCAGAAACAACCCAGTCAGTAAGTTGCCTAACTTTGAGACTGGGAAAATCTTGGAACCTGAAAGTCAGGCTATAAAAGATATGCTTGGACTCACTGACAAACCCAGTAGTACTGAGTCTGTCAACGAGTCTGAATCAGAATCACAAGCACCACTCCCACCTCTGAAAGTCCTCCAGGGAGCTGCACCTTGTTCAGACCTTACACCATTAGTCTACACTCAGCACTGTGGCTTCAATGACCACCTTCCTGAGGATTGCCTAATGGACACAAGTTGTGACATATGTGGAGATCCCACTCATGACACCTCAGGACATGAGAAGGTCATTCAGGCTAGAAGAGGAATCCCTAAGTCATCCTCTCAGTCTACTGAGTCCACTTTTGCAATCAAATGCAAAATCTGTGGAAGCTCAGTCCATTCAACCACAGACCATGCATCAATTGTTACTTTTAAAAAGGCTATTAAAGCCAAGCCCTCCAAGAAGAGGGGTCCTAGAAAAAACTAACTCAGTTTACCATTTGTGCAGAGACATGCTAGGGAGCCAGTTTGGCATCTAGACAGTAGATGTTCAAGGAGCATGACTGGTGTGAAAGAGTATCTGCACAAATATGTAGAGGAACTATGACCCAAGGTGGTATTTGCTGACAATTCATCATGTCTCACTGAAGGTTATGGTTCAGTAAACTGTAGTGGTATAGTCTTTACTAGGATAGCTTATGTCAATGGTCTTAAGTACAATTTAATCAGTGTCAGTCAACTATGTGATGCAAAATACATAGTTCAGTTTGATGATAAGCATGGTACCATCTTCAATGCAAATAAGGAAGTAGTCCTTATTGCACCAAGAAGACAAGATGTTTATGTGTTAGACATGTCTACTCTAACTCAGAATGGAACTTCTCTTTGCTAAGGCCACTGAAACTCTCAACTGGCTTTGGCATAAGAGACTCTCTCATCTGAACTTCAAAAACATAAACAATCTTGTCAAACAAAACAAGGTCCTTGGCTTACCATCACTTGTGTTTTCAAAGGATAAACCCTGCTCTGCTTGTGAAAAAGGTAAACATCATAGAGCATCCTTTAAAACCAAAACAAATTTCTCCATCAGAAGCCGCCTTCATCTACTCCATATGGATCTCTTTGGGCCATCAGTCCTAGATCCATTAACCATGAGAAGTATACTCTGGTCATAGTGGATGAATACTCAAGATATACTTGGGTTTACTTCCTGACCAAAAAGAGTCAGGCAGCTGGAACAATCATGTCCTTTGTCAGGAACATTGAAAACCAAAATGACATTAAAGTCAAACAAATCAGGACTGACAATGGGACTGAGTTCAAAAACCATGAACTTGAATGTTTCTTTGATGAGAAAGGAATTTCCTAAAAATTTTCCTCTCCTTACACACCTGAAAAAAATGGTGTTACTGAAAGAAAGAATAGAACACTCATTGAAGCTGCTAGGACAATGCTAAATGGATCAGTCCTATCCAAACACTTTTGGACTAAAGCAGTCAAAACTGCCTGTTACACACAAAACAGATCCATCATTGTCAAGAGACATAGCAAAACTCCTTATGAGTTATTCAAGGGAAGAATCCCTGACATCAACTATTTTCATGTCTTTGGGTGTCCTGTGTTTATTCATAATCACAAGGATCACTTAGGGAAATTTGATGCTAAGGCTGATGATGGATACTTCCTAGGATACTCACTTGTCTCAAAATCCTTCAGGGCGTTCAATGCAAGGAGACAGCAAACTCAGGAAACATTCCATGTTACCTTTGATGAGAGTACTGAAGCAATCAGATTCTCAAACACCTCAGTGGAAGAGATAGGAATTGATGATTCATCAAGATATCCTCCTAATGAATATCATCTTGAGAATAATCCTTCCACTCAATATCAAGCAAATGCTGATATCTCCTACTACATTGTCCCTCACAACCTTCCTCACCCAACCATCACTGAGTTTGTTGAAGCACAAACATGTACTGATGCAATCAATCAGTCTGAACAAAGTGCTCAGGAACCAAACAATCTCAGTGATCAGCTAAGTCAATCAGACACTCAAGATCCTGAATATCATCAAGTGTCTGCACCAGAACCTACACCTCCACCCAATCAGGCCTCCACAAGTTCTAATCAGTATCCAAGACCTCAGGACAGTTGGACTAGGTCTAAAGATATAGAACTTGTCAATATTATTGGAGAGCCTACTGAAGGCATGCTTACTAGAAGCATGGCTGCTAAACTAAAGGCAACATCAGCCAATGAATGCCTATTTGTGGACTTCATTTCCACAATTGAACCCAAAAGTGTCAAAGAAGCACTTAAACATCCTAGTTGGGTTCAGGCCATGCATGATGAACTGGAACAATTTGACAGAAACATGGTAATGACCTTGGTCAAATGTCCTCAGGATGTTTCAGTCATTGGCATGAAATGGGTGTTCAAAAACAAAAACTGATGAAAATAGCATAGTCATTAAAAATAATGCCAGACTTGTTGCCAAAGGCTACAATCAGCAAAAAGGCATTGACTATGAAGAGACATTTGCACCAGTGGCAAGGATGGAAGCCATCAGGATCTTCCTTGCATTTGCAACCTACATGAACTTCAAAGTGTACCAAATGGATGTTAAAAGTGCATTCTTAAATGGTTCACTGAAAGAAGAAATTTATGTTCAACAACCTCCTGGATTTGAAAGCAGTGAGTTTTCTGACTATGTCTGCAAGCTTGACAAAGCCCTTTATGGACTGAAACAAGCTCCTAGGGCATGGTATGAAACTCTGTCAGCCTTCCTCATCCAAAACAAATTTGTCAGAGGTAAGATAGACAACACATTGTTTATCTATAGGACAAATGGAGATGTCATCCTTGTTCAAGTATATGTGGATGACATCATATTTGGTTCAACAAGTTATAAACTTTGCAAACAGTTTGAAAAACTTATGGCAAAGAAATTTGAAATGAGCATGATGGGAGAACTCACTTACTTCCTTGGACTGCAAATCAAGCAGACTGATAAATGAACATCTATCAGTCAAGAGAAGTACACCAGAAGCCTATTGAAAAAGTATGAGCTCAGTGACTGTGCCTCAGTCAAAACTCCCATGGTTCCCCCAAACAACCTTGGTCCTGACCTTGCTGGTAAACCAGTCAATCAAACTCTATTTAGAGGAATGATTGGGTCACGGATGTATCTACTTGCATCAAGGCCTGATATCCAATTCTCAGTCTGTTTGTGTGCCAGATATAAGTCTGACCCAAAAGAATCACATCTCACAGCTGTGAAAAGGATCCTCAGGTACCTGAAGGGTACTCCAAGTCTTGGATTGTATTATCCTAAATGTTCAGGATTTGATCTCAAGGGATACTCAGACTCTGACTATGCAGGCTGCAACATGGATAGAAAAAGCACCTCAGGCTCCTGCCAATTTCTTGGTGGAAAATTAGTCTGTTGGAGTGCTAAGAAGCAACAATCAGTTGTCTTGTCCCCAGCAGAAGCTGAATATGTTATAGCAGTCAGTTGTTGTGCAAATTTATTGTGGATGAAAAGTCAACTCAATGACTATGACATCCATTATAAGATGGTTCCCATCTTTTGTAATAACACAAGTGCAATTGCTATCTCTAACAACCCTGTTCTTCATCAGAGAGCCACACACATTGATATCAGATATCATTTCATCAGGGACCATGTCATGAATGGTGACATAGAATTACACTTCATTCCCATTGAATATTAGCTAGCTGATATATTCACCAAACCATTGGATGAACCAACTTTCACAAGACTGAAAGCTGAATTGGGAATGTTGGATATTGAGAGCCAGTCCACTGATTGAATCCATCCATCTAAGTGTAAATTCTGAAAAAACTCTGGTCCCTGACTCAATGTGTCTCTCAGAGAATAAGGTCACTGAATAACCGTCCCTGATCCCCTCATACTGAATGAAAAGTCATTCAGGGGCCTCAAGATGACATTCAATGCTATACATAATGCTCTAAGTATTTAGTTAGTAAATGTCCGAGGTTGGTAACTGAAAACCTATTTAATATAGGAATTTATGTTCTTTTTCCTTCTGGCATCCACATCTTGGGCCCCCACTTCATCACCACAAATCTCACTTGGCATTTAATGCCTCCTCTCACACATAATATCCTTTGATATTATATGTGGTGATGTCACTCTGCAAATTACACTTTTGCAGATGGCACAACTGTTCACCTCGACTGTTGCGCAAAACCCGAGAAAGTGGAGTGGTGGCATTTAATGCGGACTCCAAACTTTTATACAAAACGATTGATGTTTGTTTTTATATTTATTTTTATTTTTCCAAAGAAATTGTAACGAATACAATTTCCCGGGTCGTTCTCCCAACGAAGGTTTGACGGCGAATTTGTCGAATCGGAGTCGTGAAAATGTGAAGTGAAAAAGTGAACGTGAGAGATTATTTTTTTTAGAATTAATTACACTATAATAAGAAAAATTAAAAGCAATCTACGCTATTAAAATAAATGCATACAAAGAAAATTCAAATAAATGCAAATCCCGGGCTAATCCCGAGATTTATAAATCTATTAGTGAAATTATACTTAAAATAGAAATAAAAATAAAAATAAAATCTAATGGATGAAAATGAATTTTATTAAGAAAAAAACTGATTTTCTAAAAGAAATATAAGAAAATAAAGTTTTATAAAAAAACGAGGGACTAAAAATGCAATTTTGGAAACTTTATTTAAACTAAAACTTTTTAAAGTAAAGACAAGGGCCAAACTGTAAATTCTGAAACTTCTAATAAAACTAAAAACGATTTGAAAACAAAGACAAGGACCAAACTTGTTTAAAATGAAACTCAAGGACTGTATTGAAAATTCTGAAATTAAAAACGATTTATACTAGTAGCAACCCAGGTTCGATTCCTGGTAATTACAAATCAATCTAAACTAATTTTTTTTTTATTTTTCTTCTTTCCAAACTCAATTAACAACTAACTAATATTATTTTTTAATGAAAATAAGAAGCTTAAACTAGATTAAATAAGCTGGAAAGCAGCTTATTAACAAAACAGCCAACCTTTGTAAACTTTTTATAAAACAGTCAAACAGGCACCAAATGGACTCAATTTAGCTATCCAAATAAGCTAAAACAGCAAAACTAAGAGCAGAATCTAACTAACAACTAGTATGACTAGCTTTTGCCCCACTATCCACTTACTAAACTCAATTAGATTTCTAGAAATCAACTTGTGAACTAGGCAATTTACTGATCAGCAGAGAAGATAACTAGCAGCCAACCACAATTGAGCAACAATAACACTGAACCTATCTTAAACTTGTTCTAAACCTTTAAGACTAAATCAATACTCAACTGATTGCAAGTAAAAACAACAAGAGCAACTAATTAGAAAGCAACAATTAAGCAGAAATTAAAAAAAAAACTATATCAAGCAATACTCACAAACTGATCCTGCTTCAAATCATGAACTGAACTTAGAACAACAACCATAACCAGGCTATCAAGCCAATATCAAACCCAAATAACCAGCTCTTCTTTCCTCCATCAGCTTATCCCAGCTTATAACCTTTGACTTTTTCTTTGACTTTTTTGAACTTTACTGAAATTGTAACTAAACAAGCTCACATAAGCTAGTGAGCTTAAATGAGTTTGTACTTCCACTGAAATAGCTTATCTGAAAGCTATATACTTTTTTTTATTTTTTTTTTCTTTTTGTGATAATCAGATATTAAAACGAAATGACTAAACAATAAACAAAATTAGAATTCGGATTCAAATGTACTTCAAATTTAAACTTTCATTAAAATGTAAAAATTAAACATTAACTAAAAGAGAATTCGGATAACAAAAATAACCTCAAATTGAAACTTTCATTACAAACTTAAAAATTACAATAATCGAATCAACTAAACATAAACTGAAAATTACAATCCGAATTAAAAGACTAGAATTCTAAAACTAATTTGACAGCATAACGTTGCTAAAGAAAAATTACATACGAAAATGGGAAGAACCCTCCTCTATTTATAGGCTTACACCGAACCTTCGGGACTTGCCACGTTGGCGATCCGCGTGCTTCTTAGCTCCATATCCACCCTTAGATCATCTTGAACATCATTCTTCCTTAGCTAACCGTACGATCACAAATTGTGAGGTGTTCGAACCAATAGCCTGCTGCCATGTGTCCCCGTGTGTTAGTTTGCTCTCTGACACGCTCTGACAAGTGTACGAAAAGACCCAATTACCCTTAATTGTGGTAATTAAGGAGTGGGTAAATTAGGGTTCATCCTTGGGGGAAAAGGGGATCGGGTTTGAGAGATAAGAAAGGTAAAGTGAGTGTTGAGTCTTATTTCTTTTTATCTTTTGACCGAATATATTTTGACCGGATGAAATAGTTTGACCCGGTTTTAGATAATTTTGAGGATGGATCGGGTTTAAGGGAATAGTGGGCCGAGAGGTGGGATAGGTTTGGTGATGTGGATTGGGCTTGTGTTAAAGTCCGGGTAGAATATTTATTAGGATTTAAGGATTTTAAACACTAGGGACCATAAATGTAATCTCTGAATTCTTCAAGGACTGATCTTGTCATTTTTTTTTAAAAGATAATCTAAGGGTTGGAGTTGACAATCTTTGATAGTGGAGGACCTCGGATGCATTTTTGACCATTTTCTTTGTTCCCGGTTCCGGTTCTGAGCCTTTTCGTATCTCGTGCTCGTTTTCTTGATTTTCTTGTGTCTTTTGTCAATTTTCACGATATCCATCCCTGCACATGCAAAAACACAAAAACACAATATCTTTTGGCATTTTGGTCGGGTTTTTGGTTATTTTGGTCCGGTTTTGGTCTAGAAATGGTATGTGTTTAAGCACATACCAAAATCCCCCAGACTAAGTATTGCAATGTCCTCATGCAATATTATAAAAACTCCCCGATTTTCCTTTTATTCTATTTTTGTATCTTTCTTATTATTCGAGTGACGGCTTTGTTGACAATCATTATCTAACGATAACTTTTAGGGTCACGGAGCAGGAAACACGACTCATAAAGAAGTGACCATACGGATAAAATTCGTCGTTCCTGATTTTTCACAAGTCCCCAAACTAAGCTTAAAAACGAGATCATTGTCATTTACAAGTTAGATTGCCGACACTACTCAGAAAGCTAATTGTGGACTTCTCGTTCCCAAATTCCTATTTTTCCTCTATTTATTTTATTTTTGGTGAGAAATGAATTTCTTCAAATTCTCGTTTCGATAATTTTTAATCCGATAAAGATACCTAGTTTAGACGCTAAGTAGTTTCCAAACCTTCCCTCGAAAACCGTTGCATACAAAAATGAGGTCCACATCAAGGTCTCTGATTTAACATGATTTTGAGAATATCCCTTTTATTTGCGACCGAAACAACTCATCTACGAGTCCAGAGACGGAAGCCTTTATTAGGATACCTCGGAGTCGAAATTTGGCATTTTTAACATTATTAAGCACATATTATTAATCCTTGGCCTTTTATAACAATCACAACATCGGCTGCGAACCGGCAAGATGTGATAGTCTATTATGACCTTGGAATTTTTCCTCTGCCTTTATTAGAAGTCTACAACATCGGCTGCGAACCGGCAAGATGCAGAAAACTTTTTATGGCTTTGGATTATTATTATTATTCATTATTATATATTTTGCCAAATCCCGAGTCCTACGGCTTTTATAACAATCCCAACATCGGTTGTGAGCCGGCAAGATGGAATAGTCTATTACACCGTAACACTGGCAGTACCTTGATGTGTACCCAACTTCCATAAGCAAGGATTCTCTAAGGAAGAAATAAAAACTAAATTTCGCCAAAACCAAAATAGCTTTAATTATTCCTATTTATCTATTTTTGAGTGAAACAAGCTTATGGGAACAAAAAGCCACAAATAACTTCGATGAGCTTTAAAGAGAACCAACTACTCCACGTTTAGCAATCTAACTTATAAACAACTCTATCATTTCTCGTTCTTCGCAAATTTAAAATCTTAAGTAATAAGATCCGCGAATGCTTAGCCTTATAATCAAGCCATGCATATATAAAGTCAAATACGGGAACTTGCAAACTCTTTAAAAAGAATTCGCGTTTTCTAGCTCCTTATGTAAAAGACTAGCACGAGCTTAAAGATTATAAACGGTTAAGGGGACAAGCTAGGGCTCAACACGCCCGATCAAGTCAGAATTTTATTCCTACTCTCTCCAGCGAAAAGTCAACAAAAATGTCAAAATTTATTATATTTTTGCAAAAATTTTTAAATTTTCTCTTTTTTTTTTTTTTTTTTTTTTTTTTTTTTTTTTAATTTTTGGAGGAAAAACGGGGTTGCATGAGACAATAGCAAAAATGCAAGGCAAAAATCAAATCGCAAGATTACCCCCCCAGACTAGAACGAGACATTGTCCTCAATGTCTTAAAGGTAAGGGTTCTCCTACATAAATCTAAGGCCGTTTATTAATTATGCCAAAAGATAAATGTAAAACGATAAGATTTTGGATATTGGATAAGCAGCGGATGATGAAACTCGAGTAGCGTGAAGGAAACTACGAGCACGAGAGTCTTCATCATCAGCATTCCTGGACACATCACAGAAAAACAACGAGGCACAAGATATGGAGGAGGATTCCCTCCTCTTTATTAAGAAAATAGAAAGAAGATAGATGGATAAGCATGGGGTGCCTCCCACGAAGCGCTTGTTTTTGTTAACCGAGTCACATGAGCTTGACTCGACCCCGAATTTATTTGTCCTAGGGGGAGCAAGTGGAAGAGATAATCTCAATCGGACTTTCGTTCAAGATGTTTGAATAAACATTGAAGCACACGAAAGTTCCACTCCGATTGAGATACCCACGGCTTTAGAAGATGAAAGCGGTGATGCCGGGGTCAAAAACTTTGTCTTCGTTTCCGGCTGGAAACGATAGTAAAGTTTCAAGCAGAGATGACTCCGGACAGAATGGGAGTTTTTGAATAGAAAGAAGCAGAGAGGAATCATTTTTCTCCAGAATTAAAAGTTCCTTAGATGAAGCAGGAAACTTAAAATTCGTATCAAGAGTCACTTTCATCAAAGGATGAATTTCACCATCATCGAGTAAGCCTGGCTTAAATACTTTGTCCTCACAAGAAAACTCAGCAGGGTACTCGATGGAGGACTCAATAAAGAAATCATCCTCGGAAGAATAAGGAGCTAAGTCATGAGAGACAATTGAAGCATCCTCGGTTATGATTTCAATTTTAGGGCCTTTTTCAGTAGGTTTGCCATATAAAAGATTTCTCCATTCGGTTTGATCGGCCCTAAAATCGAAGAGGTCATCATCATCATTTAGCTTGGTGTAAGAATCAGATGATGGAGCATGGTATAAAAGATTTTCAACTTCCTTATAATCAGCATGAACGTCAAAGAGATCATCATCATATGATGGAAGTGGATCATCGTGAGCGAGTTCATCGGTGAACTCCTCGTGATAAGAATCATATTTAGACGGATCTTGGTTCATTAAAGATTCTAATTTTCTTAAGTCAGATTCAAAATCAAACTCATCGTCCTCATCCCCCGGTGGGATTGGATCGATGTGAGCGAGTTCATCGGTGAACTCCTCAAGAAGAGAATCAATATAAGAAGTGGTACTGCCACTACTTTGCTCTTCTGATTTTGAATCAACAATTTGAACGGATTTAGGCGGTTTTTCCTTAACATCTTCCAGGGGAAACAATTGTTCATCAAATTTCAAAACATCTTCCCCTGGATTATTATTGGTCTCAACAATTTCCGGCGAAATTGGAGCATTAACAGACAACACCTCGAACTCTTCCCTCGAGATTTCACTTCCCTCAATCGGAGGAGAAGGATGGGAAGAGTCGGAAAGAACAGAATCAATCATCTCTACACGATAAACCGTCTCCGGAGGTGGGACAAGGGGTGTGCTCTTAGAGCTAGCATTTTCCACCTCTTCCGTTGTGGTCTCCGAATCCGATTCATCATCATCAAGAATACTCTTAGTATTTGTAGCACAACACTCAAACCATTTGCTCGATCCAGGATTAATTTCCATGGCCTTGAGTTCAGCACGTTTTTCTGACATACTCTTGACCGTGAATCTTGAAAGGTTTGGATCAACTCTTTTAGGAGCAATTACGGGATCGGACTTTTGATCAACCGTAGCGACATTGCATTTGTCGGTTTGAGGTTTCGAGTTCGGATTGATTTGAAACGTAACTTTTTCATTATCAACTCGCAAGGTAATCTCTTCATTATAAACATCAATCAACGCTCGCCCGGTTCTTAAGAATCCTCTCCCGAGAATGAGAGGAACTCGTGGATCGGCATCAAATTCGACAATCACAAAGTCTGCCGGAAAATGGAATTTTCCCACATTAACGTAGACGTCTTCGGCTATTCCAATTGGTCGAGTAATTGATCGATCTGCGAGCTCGAGAGTCATGCGGGTAGGAGTAAGAGCGGGGAGAGATAATTTTTCCCAGACGGACTTAGGCATTAGGTTAATGCTAGCGCCAAGATCGGCCAAGGCGAAACATTGAACCATCCCCGGAAAATTGCACGGAATAAGGAACTTTCCGGGATCTCCTAGCTTTTCTGGAAGCTTTTTAAGGAGAACCGCGGAACATTGTTCATTTAACGGGGTTGTTTTTGCCATCTCAAACAATTTATCTTTGTTGCTCAGCAAATTCTTCACCATCGATGCAAACTTCGGCATTAAGAGAGCAGCATCCGCAAAGCTAATTTCGAAACTCATATCTTGAAAGATTTGATAGAATTTCTCCATCTGATGCGTATTCTTATCATGGTGCTTTTGTTCATCAAGTCGCGACGGATACGGAAGTTTTATCTTAACGGGAACCTCTTGTTCAAAATCAACTTTCCCTTTTCCTTTTGACGATTGGACAACCGGAGGTTGGATGTCTTCGGTCCTTCCGTTATTAGTAGGAAGTGCCATATCCGTTGTCTCCTCGGTTTCACGGGCGACTACCTTGGGAGGAAGAGAAGAAGAGGTAGTCGGAGCCGTAGGTCCATCATAACAAACACCACTTCGTGTTGTGATCGCTTTAACGTCTCCCCTCGGGTTTGCGATCGTGTTGCTGGGAAGAGAAAGTAGTACCCGAACCCGAGGGTTGATCATTTAAACGTTTCTTAATCTCACTCATTTCCTTAGTTAACAACTCTTGAGTTCTCATCAGATTTTGATTTTGAAGCATTAATTGTCGAAGAATCTCATCCGAGGGTGGCGGATTTGGAACAACATTTTGATTTTGATTAAAATTTTGCCCTCGGTTGTTGTTATTGAAACCTTGACTATGAAAATTTCCTTGATTTTGATTCATATTTCCTTGATTAGGATTGAAATTCCCATAAAAATTCCCTTGATTCTGATTTCCTTGAAAACCCCGGTTTTGATTTTGATTAAAACCATTGTTTTGAAAATCATTATTTGCACGATTTTGATTATTGTTCACTTGATTACGGTTTTGACCTTGATTTTGATTTTGATTGTTGAATCCCGGTGGTGGTCCAAGGTAATTATTCGAACGGTAGCTAAGGAGATTATGGTCTCCTTGGGGTTGGTAACCGTTACCACCCTGATTTGCAGCATACACATTCTCGTGAGGAAAGGCACTGGTGGCCGGACACTCATAATACGGGTGTGGACCACCACATGTTTCACAAATCTGGTTCACAACATTAATTTGTTGAGGAGTTCTTTCCTTCATTAAAAGTCCCATTTGTTTAGTAAGAGTTAAAATAGCCTCATTGGTTTTGCTATTTTGATCAAGAACATGAGCCAAAACTTCGTCATTTGATTTGCTACTAGCACTCGAGACTTGAGTTTTGCTCCTAGAAGTCCTTACTCTAGCTTTATTCTCGATGATCGTAAAAGCTTCTTGCTTGTTCCGGGTCAACAAGTTTCCACCCGCAGCAGAATTGAGTGAATCTTGATCAGCATAACACAACCCATTATAGAAAGTATCAATCTGATGCAAGAGTGAAAACCCGTGATTTGGACATTTTTCCAACAACTCCTTAAATCTATCCCAAGCTTCGCTGAACGATTCATCGAAAGCTTGTTGGAATCGAAAGATTTGAGTGCGGAGATTAGAAGTTTTAGACGGAGGATAGAAATGATTCACAAACTTTGAAGCTAGATCACCCCAAGTGTAGATGGAATTTGGAGGTTCCTTTTCTAGCCAAGTCCGGGCCGCTCCTTTGAGGGAGAAAGGAAACAATTTCATTTTGATCACATCATACGGCACTTGGTTGATCTTTATTGTTTCAGTGATATCGGTGAAATTTCTGATATGAGAATGAGGATCTTCATTCTCAAATCCGTGAAATGAGATACTCGTGATAAAATTGAGTAACCCGTGATTGATTTCAAATTGATTTGCAAGAATATCGGGTATCACGATGGCCCTTCGCACACCATTAAATGGTGTTTGAAGTTGTTCCTCCATCGGACGGAGGTCGGGGCCCGGTTGTGCTCCTTGATTAGGCTCCACCGGAGGAGCTTGATTGTCGTTCATTTCCTCAACGTTTGGGAAATGAATACGGTGTGTGTGTCGAATTACCCTTTCGGGATTTGATAATGGAGAAATAAGATTTTGAGAAGATGAGCGGGTGTTCATACACCAAAAAGAAAACAAAAATGAAAATCAAAAATCTTTTTGTATTTTTGGTTGGGAATTATTTTTGGCTTTTTTAATATATTGAAAAAAAACAAAAGACTTTATTTTCTTTTTGGTAACCGTTACGTTAACCGTAACCGTTTCCTTTAAAACTACGCGCAGCGTGGCGGGAAGGCAAAGGTAGCTCCGAAGATGCTTAAAAACCCGCCTTCTTCAGCTCGACAATTTAATGTCAAGCTTCCTTAAACCCCGTGATTAGGTTGTAGTAATAAAGTAATCCGATAACGTTTAATTTCACGATTTGTTTTGTTGTTATTTGGAATGGTTTACAACCGCCCTCCTTCAACGGAAGACGGAGGATGTTTATTAAGATGTATTTATGAAAACACTTTAGGAAAAGTGTTTTATTTATTATATTTTTGTATTTTTTTATTTTTTATAAAAAACAATAACTTCCAAGGAAGGATCTTCAAATCACAAAAACAACGGACGAAATCGACGCACTCGTTTCAAGCCTTCCCCGGCAGCGGCGCCATTTTATTGATGTTTGTTTTTATATTTATTTTTATTTTTCCAAAGAAATTGTAACGAATACAATTTCCCGGGTCGTTCTCCCAACGAAGGTTTGACGGCGAATTTGTCGAATCGGAGTCGTGAAAATGTGAAGTGAAAAAGTGAACGTGAGAGATTATTTTTTTAGAATTAATTACACTATAATAAGAAAAATTAAAAGCAATCTACGCTATTAAAATAAATGCATACAAAGAAAATTCAAATAAATGCAAATCCCGGGCTAATCCCGAGATTTATAAATCTATTAGTGAAATTATACTTAAAATAGAAATAAAAATAAAAATAAAATCTAATGGATGAAAATGAATTTTATTAAGAAAAAAACTGATTTTCTAAAAGAAATATAAGAAAATAAAGTTTTATAAAAAAACGAGGGACTAAAAATGCAATTTTGGAAACTTTATTTAAACTAAAACTTTTTAAAGTAAAGACAAGGGCCAAACTGTAAATTCTGAAACTTCTAATAAAACTAAAAACGATTTGAAAACAAAGACAAGGACCAAACTTGTTTAAAATAAAACTCAAGGACTGTATTGAAAATTCTGAAATTAAAAACGATTTATACTAGTAGCAACCCAGGTTCGATTCCTGGTAATTACAAATCAATCTAAACTAATTTTTTTTTATTTTTCTTCTTTCCAAACTCAATTAACAACTAACTAATATTATTTTTTAATGAAAATAAGAAGCTTAAACTAGATTAAATAAGCTGGAAAGCAGCTTATTAACAAAACAGCCAACCTTTGTAAACTTTTTATAAAACAGTCAAACAGGCACCAAATGGACTCAATTTAGCTATCCAAATAAGCTAAAACAGCAAAACTAAGAGCAGAATCTAACTAACAACTAGTATGACTAGCTTTTGCCCCACTATCCACTTACTAAACTCAATTAGATTTCTAGAAATCAACTTGTGAACTAGGCAATTTACTGATCAGCAGAGAAGATAACTAGCAGCCAACCACAATTGAGCAACAATAACACTGAACCTATCTTAAACTTGTTCTAAACCTTTAAGACTAAATCAATACTCAACTGATTGCAAGTAAAAACAACAAGAGCAACTAATTAGAAAGCAACAATTAAGCAGAAATTAAAAAAAAAACTATATCAAGCAATACTCACAAACTGATCCTGCTTCAAATCATGAACTGAACTTAGAACAACAACCATAACCAGGCTATCAAGCCAATATCAAACCCAAATAACCAGCTCTTCTTTCCTCCATCAGCTTATCCCAGCTTATAACCTTTGACTTTTTCTTTGACTTTTTTGAACTTTACTGAAATTGTAACTAAACAAGCTCACATAAGCTAGTGAGCTTAAATGAGTTTGTACTTCCACTGAAATAGCTTATCTGAAAGCTATATACTTTTTTTTATTTTTTTTTTCTTTTTGTGATAATCAGATATTAAAACGAAATGACTAAACAATAAACAAAATTAGAATTCGGATTCAAATGTACTTCAAATTTAAACTTTCATTAAAATGTAAAAATTAAACATTAACTAAAAGAGAATTCGGATAACAAAAATAACCTCAAATTGAAACTTTCATTACAAACTTAAAAATTACAATAATCGAATCAACTAAACATAAACTGAAAATTACAATCCGAATTAAAAGACTAGAATTCTAAAACTAATTTGACAGCATAACGTTGCTAAAGAAAAATTACATACGAAAATGGGAAGAACCCTCCTCTATTTATAGGCTTACACCGAACCTTCGGGACTTGCCACGTTGGCGATCCGCGTGCTTCTTAGCTCCATATCCACCCTTAGATCATCTTGAACATCATTCTTCCTTAGCTAACCGTACGATCACAAATTGTGAGGTGTTCGAACCAATAGCCTGCTGCCATGTGTCCCCGTGTGTTAGTTTGCTCTCTGACACGCTCTGACAAGTGTACGAAAAGACCCAATTACCCTTAATTGTGGTAATTAAGGAGTGGGTAAATTAGGGTTCATCCTTGGGGGAAAAGGGGATCGGGTTTGAGAGATAAGAAAGGTAAAGTGAGTGTTGAGTCTTATTTCTTTTTATCTTTTGACCGAATATATTTTGACCGGATGAAATAGTTTGACCCGGTTTTAGATAATTTTGAGGATGGATCGGGTTTAAGGGAATAGTGGGCCGAGAGGTGGGATAGGTTTGGTGATGTGGATTGGGCTTGTGTTAAAGTCCGGGTAGAATATTTATTAGGATTTAAGGATTTTAAACACTAGGGACCATAAATGTAATCTCTGAATTCTTCAAGGACTGATCTTGTCATTTTTTTTAAAAGATAATCTAAGGGTTGGAGTTGACAATCTTTGATAGTGGAGGACCTCGGATGCATTTTTGACCATTTTCTTTGTTCCCGGTTCCGGTTCTGAGCCTTTTCGTATCTCGTGCTCGTTTTCTTGATTTTCTTGTGTCTTTTGTCAATTTTCACGATATCCATCCCTGCACATGCAAAAACACAAAAACACAATATCTTTTGGCATTTTGGTCGGGTTTTTGGTTATTTTGGTCCGGTTTTGGTCTAGAAATGGTATGTGTTTAAGCACATACCAACGGTTTTCAAAATTGTGAGAAAAATTCGCTTAGTGCCAAAACCACCTCACCTCTCCACTTCCCTATAAATACCCTCAAGAAAATAACACACACATGTTTTTAGAAATCTTAAATGAAACTCTTGCTTTTTCCTTTAAAAAACTATTGTGTGTGTTATTAACCTCTAAACTCAGACCATTTTTTCTTGCAAAATAAAGACCTTTTCTAAATGGCTGCTTCTAAAGCTATAACCTGCGCCCCTAATGTGGAATTCCAACTAGAGGGCGTGAATTTAACCAAAAATAATGTCGTAAGAAATTTTGCCTATCCGGAAAAAATTTCGGCCTACAAGGATGTGGTAAAATACTTGAAAAACTGCTTCCTTTCCACGGCATTCACCAAGATACACCCAATTATTTGAGGGAGTTCTGGTGCACAGCAGTGGCCACAAGCCCTGATGTCATCAAGGACACCATCATCACGTTCACAGTGAATAATGGGAGAAAGACCCTCTCCCTAGATTACCAAACCTTCATCAAAGCCACAGGCCTTGATTTCACTGATAGCTTGGCTATGAGGTCTGAACCTGATGTCTTACAAGGAAAACTACTCATAGCCAATCTATCAGGAAAATCTATGAGGTCTGAACCTGATGAAGGTCTGAACCTACTCATAGCCAAGCTATCAGGAAAACTACTCATAGCTTGGCTATGAGGTCTCTGAAGATTTTCCTTGTCTAGATTTTCCTGATAGCTTGGCTATGAGGTCTGAACCTGATAGCTTGGCTATGAGGTCTGAACCTGATGTCTTACAAGGAAACCTTCATCAAAGCCACAGAGACCTCATAGCCAAGCTATCAGGAAAATCTGAACCTGATGTCTTACACAAGGAAAACTACTCGAGAGACCTCACTGAGGTTACACCCGTTGCCCTAACCACATATATGTTGATGGTCATTCAGGGAGCAGACGCGATATCACCAGTGCCTTCTCCTTCAAAGAAGGTGAAGAGGAAAAAGAAGGCAGGGTCCAGGAAGGTGGTTCAACCCAAATCACTCGCCACTAAGACTTCTGCCTCAAAGCCTCAACAAAGGCAACCAACGGCTAAGCCCAATGAGACACCCACAATTGAGACCCAATTGGCCAAAGAACAACCGCCAACGCAGGGTACTAAGAAATCATCCTCAGTGTGCTCGGGCAAACCCGCTCCTCATGGCTCTGCTGACATATACAAGTCAGTAGGGTCAGGACCCATCCAACCCTCACATCTCAATGAAGGCATTCGCCAATCACCACTTTGCCTGAGGGAGAACAGGGTCCTATATCCTCAGTAGAGCCGCACCACTATGCTGAGAAGGGGACCCACACCTTCCAGAGATTATTTGAATTCAAATACTCCTTTCAATTACTTATCGTCCTCGCACAAGTAATTACCCAAGAAAGAGTTTTGATATTCCATTCTTAATTTCATATAAATGAAACTAAGAACGACAATCATAATCTTTATACATTTAATGTGCCTACAAAGAATTTCAAACACATTTAATTACTTAAGTGTGTTTGATAATCTTTTCATACATTAAATATGTACACAGAATTGTCCATTATGATTTCTACACACGAATTTAAATCTCTAGGATTTTTATTCCTTTTGAGAAACTCATCATTATTCTATAGTGTAACTATAGAGTTCAAGATTAATTAAGTTTCCAAAACTAATTATCTTTATGGACTGCATCTAATTATTCATAGTATGAGTAACTTGCCAAATTCAATATTTGCAATTCATCAACAGGTTTACGATAATCCTGTAACTCATAATCCTCAACATATTATACAAATATTTGAGATATCCTTGCGGATCTATGAATGAGAATTCCATCATCTTGAGATTTAACATTAACATGTTTAATCCTCATCATGACATTTGCTAGTGTATTTTAGAAGATCATGTATCTTGTAATTTTATCTTTTCAAGATAAAACTCCCACTTGCCTATAGCAATTTATAGACTATCCATAAATACTTAGCAAGTAGAGCAACACAAAATTGTTCTCTTTTGGGACATTACAAATACACATTGACAGTTCCTTACATGAAGTTTGTTAATAACCTACTCACAATAGTTTTAACAAATTCAGAACTTCAATTTTAAGACTTAATGTGATTCATCACATTCCATAATAAATGGTGTCTTAATAATCTTCTAGGTTGGAGTCTAATTGAGTATATACAATGCATACTCAATTTTCTAACCTTGATAACAATTTGGAAGAATAGAAAATATAGTTATCTTTAATCAAACAATATAACAAGAGTTTGATTTTCCTAACTGAACGTACCATAACCATTATGTATTTCATTAGGATTATATTGTAAGACAATCTTACAATATGTAAGATAAGTATATATTTTGTTTGGTTTATCTATTTACCAACTAAATCAGCTTAATGGTATAATAGGATTTTCAAGCCAATGCATGCTATATAACATAAGTACTTTTTGACCAAGTCACTTCATGTTCATGTCTTAACAAGAAGACATAAACTGTTATATTCCCAATTTTTCGTTATTAATCATTGATCAACTCAATGACTTCTTGTATATGTCTTAATTAAAACATAACAAGTTAACATCTTAATTTATTATAAGTCTTGTAACAATTAAAAGATTTCATATTTATATCTTTACAATAAAATATAAATATGCATAACTAAAGTAATCATGAACACCACAATTTGGTTTCAATAGTATTTCAAGTTAATTTATTTACTTCATATATTTATGACATTCCAAGAATACATAAACATTCAAATTTGAAGTAGTATTAGATTACTTCATTTATTTATGTCATTTTAGTAATACATAAATATTTTGTTTGAAGTAGTCTCATTATCATATTGACACTTGTTCCAATAAGAATCTAATTTTGGAACTTGCAAATTAACATAGTTTCATTACATCAGTTGATCTGCTAGTAATGAAAGTATGTAATCTACCTTGTTATTAATATCTATGTCAAGGTCTCACTTACGCTAGATATTAATTCCAAGTGTTTTATTTATTAGATGTGAATAAATCACATTAGAACATTAATCTCTTACCTTGCAGTCAAGAAAATTCTTTAAATCATATTCCTTTGTGTTTTTGCTTGCACACAATTAAGATTTCTCCCACTTGTGCATGAAACAACATCATGTATCAGATAAACAACTCGTCAATCATTTGTTTATGTGATCAATACGATTGTGTCATAGATATTCGTAGATATAGAACCACCTTGTCTAGTAAGGAAACGCACATGACTATCCTTAAACCCACAAGTGTCTATAATTGGAAAGTAATTATCTCAAGACATTCTAGAGATAATCTGGGTTACTACCAAGATAACAAGCTTGTAGCTCCCACTGAATTACAGATCATTACATTAATATATGTTATTCAGTAATTACAACACTATGCTCCCACTGGATTTGACAACATTATAAGTGTTTCATAACCAGTAAAAGCAAATAGTGTGCTATTTACTTTCCTACACCTTTGAGTAATCCCATACGTAACAATTACTTAGGTACTAAAGAATGTATTCTACTTTGTAAATGATGGACTACCATCCCCACAATGGTATGTAGCATCAAAAGTGGTCAAAGCACAACAACTAGACAAAGTGTGCTAGTTTGCCTTTTACCAATTTTGCGGTAACTAGTCTAGCTTCTAATTTAATAACTCATAAAATGTGCAATTTTCTTAACTATTAAAATTTTGCTATGAGTTATTTCTTAGAATTTAGACAATTCTAATTTTCCTATTATACCTTTCTCATTCATGAAAAAGGATAGGATTAAGTCTCACTCTTCTCAAAGAAAGTAGACTAGGTTTATTCTTTTAGTAAAGTTGACTCTAGCCTAAACCCCTACGGGTGTAGATCAATTTACCACTAAAAGAATGCCCCACGTTTACGGTTTTAACATTGCATTAATACATTAAAAGAAAATTCAATATTAGTATTTTCGATAATATAATTTTTCAAGAAAAAAAAATTACCCAGGAAATATAAAATAACCATTTAATTTTCTTGAAAACTAGGATCCAACTTTCCATAGTTCCACCACATCAGTTGATTTGCTAGCAGTGAAAGTACAAAAGATGGTAACTTGTCGTACAATAATCGCGAAACAATTTTCCGACTCCTAAATTTATGGGAATTACATTTGCCAAACAATTTGCAATGTAAGCATGTTTCTTCCCATCTCATGCTTTAATTCTCAAGGTCTCACTTATAACTTAATTAAGTCGTCTAATTTAGAAACATGTAAATTCACATAATTTTATTACACTCAGTTGATCTGCTGGCAATAAAAGTATGTAATTTACCTTGTCATTAATATCTGTGTCAAGGTCTCACTTACGCCAGATATTAACTTCAAGTGTTTCTTATAATTAGATAGCATGGATTTAAATTTTATAGGGTATTTATTTTGATGTGACAATCAAAATATGTACAAAGAAGCATGCACTCATCTTTGTATCATAAGTTTTCAAAACCATTTTAATTACCAATTTGTTAAGAGTTAAATCAACAAAGTTTTAATTGAGGCGTTGAGTAACTTACAACTTTGCCTTAAGATGCTTCGTACATATAATGGTGTACTTGGTAAGTCTAATTAGACGCACAGGCGAGCGGAGAGACAGAATGGAGTCTCTTTAAGGTCACAATTTAATGCGTACCAACCTTATACCCACTTTATAGTTTGTCTAATTAGGTCCGCCGCTTTGACCATTTGTACAGTTGCATCAATCAATTAAAAGTTTATGATACTAAGTCTTATAAAATCATGTTGTAAATTATTAAATTGCTAGTCTCGCCTGGGAGCAAATTACAGTGCGAAGCGAATCACTTTCGGCACAGAAGACTTGGCAATAAATAATTTACCACATCATAAGGTTTCATAGTTATTAGGTCCATTTAATTTTTATACCAAAATCACCCTCTTGTTTGCTTACAATTCAAGGATAATTTAAACAAATAAGACAAGTAATTTCAACAAAATTAAATAAACACAAATAACGTATATAATCTTAACAATTAAATCATATAGCCACATGCAAATCTTTTGATAAATCCTATTAATAATCTATATGTGAAATAATTATGTATATAATTAATAAAACTCCCATTGGTTTTCGAGCGCATTGTACCCAATGGACCACATACACCAACAATTGGCCGCGTAAGCTTTAATAATTATATACCACGTTGCACATAATTGATTTATTAATTTAATATAAATATTAGGTCTTCCCTAATTTTAGATTTATCTAAACATGTAGCATAAAACAAAACCCTAATCCATGATTTCTTTGCATGAAAAAATCATGGATCAACCAAGAACGTAGCCCTTTATTCAAATAAACACATAAACATAACATGTCCTAATTTAGGGTTACAAAACTAACTTTTTAATAAAAGAAGGGTCGAAACCCCCCCCCCCCCCAAATTATGTACGATTTATATTTTATGTTCTAAACTTAACACAAATCTGATGAACTCAAATAAGTACATTTTTTACCATCATTTATCCTATTTATTTGACTTGTTTTATTATATTATCTGTGAGAATTGATACGTTAATGTTTACTTTTGTAATTCTCAGGTAAAAACAAGTATTATGTGAAACTTGACGATTTTGGACTAATTATGGAGCAAAACAAGCAAGAAGTTAAGAGTCTACTGAAATGTACAAGATCAATATTATTCTGCTCCAGATACGCCGCATCATACTTCTTACATACGGCGCATCACTATCATGATTTCACAAGTTACGATCCAAGACAACAAAGGACATGCGCCGCATAGAGAAACGGAGTTACGCCGCATCTTAAGGAGGTATACGAATATTCCTGAATATATTAATCTTGGACCCCACGCGAAGTTAAGTTAATGCGCCGCATCTACTTATTCAATGCGCCGCATCTAACCCTCAGACAGAAACTATAAATACCCCAAAGTCAGACGAATTTTGTGTGCAATATACCGAGTACGAGACTTAGCAAAAGACAGAAGAAACCCTAGGACGAAGTCAGACGCATTAGCAACACAAGACACACCCTAAACGAAGATACAAGAGCTGTAAGAAGGTCCTGCATGTATTCAATTCATTAAGTAGTTTTGTTTTATTGTATTAGTACACTTTAATTCATCAGGATTGATGGGCCGATTCCATGTGCCTACGGAAAACCATGGGCACCCCTTAAAATTGCTTTCCCATTAATTAAAGTTTATATGTTGATGTCTTTGGTGACTTTTATTAGTGCATTGATAACCTCTGTGTCTAGCTGAGCATTGCTTGGGTCGCCATGCCCCTTCCTCGCCTATTTATTCTATCGTTTCTAGGATAGTGGGATAGACATAAGTGATCATTAAGGGTTTACTCGCCGATAAGATTAGAGCCAACGAGAAAGGGTTAATTATATACACTTCATATAAAACTAGCAATAAAACAAGTGACAAGCTACTTAATTATCAGGACAGGTCTTCTTATTGTCTCGAGTATCTATCTGTGTACGTGTGTGCTAATCGCTGATTCGTGCTCATTAGTTTAATTTTCTATTTAATTATAACCAAACCGTGCCAGTCTCTCAGGCTGAACCCCCTTGCGTTAGATTAGGTTGTATAGCTAACTTAAGATATTAAAATACTGAATAGAATAACTAGATAATACGTTCCACTCTTAGTGATCGACACTCTACTTACCATTATATTTATACTGACCGGGTACACTGCTCGTTAAAGTGTGTGTTTTATTGATAAGTCGGCTAAATATAAATTTAAAACTTGAATACTGCTAAAACCACAACGACATCACGCGTGCACCAAGTCTTTGGAGCCGCTACCGTGGATATAAAAGAATTAGAGCAATACACACGCACACATCAAGTTTTTGGCGCCGCTGCCGGGGAGTGAATTGTTATTATCTGTTAATTTGATTAGTATTTTAATTAGGTTTTTTCTTTTTAATTTATAGATTCTAACCACTAACCCTGTTATATATTAGATTAATTGCATTCATTGTATTATTTGCATATTTTCTGTTTTTGTGTGTTTTTATTTTCTTTAATTTTTGTTTCTTTTTGTTTGTTTCTATTTTTGTTTTTATTTTTCTATTTTCTGCATTATGCTATCGTTGTATTGTGCTGATACAAACGATACGGCACATCTGTTTTCACAGATACGGCGTATTGCGTTTAATTTTTATAAAATACAACGCGTTTAATAAATTCGAGTACGACGCATCTTTCCCCAAGATACGGCGTATGCTGTTTTTAATAAGAAATTTTTCTAAACGATAACGCCATACGACGCATCTGTTTTAACAGATACGGCGTATTGTCTATTTATATTAAAAACAAGTTTTCGAATTATTAAACAGATACGACGCATCGATTTCTATCGATACGGCGCATCTTCTGAATCAAAAATCTTGTATTTTGAAACGTAACGAAAATACGGCGCATTAGCTTTTGTTAATACGACGCATTTAATTTTAATAAATATAATCGATTTTTGATAATTAAACCTGATACGGCGCATTCTAAATTATAAGCGGCGTATCTGCTTTCTGAGTAAAAGTCTGATTAAATTTTAACGATTATAAGATACGGCGTATCCAACTTTCTGGATACGGCGCATCGTCTACAGATATCAGCAAATTTTATTTTACTTTGATTGTTTCACTCTTCTTTTGCACGAGTAAGTTTTATTTCAGGAAGATGGACGATCCGGATATTACAATGGAAGAATATGTCAAGTTTATAGAGGAAAGAGCCTTGAGCAATAATCAGGTGTATGATTGGAAAAGAGCAAGATATGGTGCACAAGTCATTGAGACGAAAGAAATCACTATGGAAGAATACTTGATTTTAGGACAAGAAAAGTCAAGGAAAGAAAGAAACAAATTGCCATTTCAACACACTTGGTGTATGTCAAATGATGATGAAGAAGATTCATATACCGTGAAACCAATTCCGGCAATTGTTATTGATAGTACTTTTTCTCCGGAGATTGCACAAGATGATGTGTATACGGAACCCTACGTTGAAGAATATTCTGCAATCGTATTACCACCATTAGACAATCCAACGGATGAAGATGAAAAGTATTCTAATTTTGATTTCGAACCATTTGACGCCATAGTTTATGATGACATACCTCAACCAGATTTTGACCCAACGAGGGATTTTGAAGAAATCTGGGATTACTTATTTAAGGATGAAATTCGGGACGATTATGAAATTGCAAGACCACTAGTTAAATATGGAGATTCACAAGATGAATTGGAGTCACTTACAACACAAAGTGGTACAAATTTATTTAATATTATTAATCCCGTTACTAATAATCTTGCTAGTTTTCCTAAACAGGTTGCAAAACAAAAGAATGATGCGGTCAAATTTATTACACTACCTATTGAAGCACATGAAGCACCTGTGATCAACCCGTTTTTAGTGGTGCTCGAGGAAGAATTTGGTGATGAGCTCTTAAACATTGCTATGATTGATGAAGATGATGATTTCGACCCTATGAAGGATATAGAGGAACTCGAACTTTTACTTGCCAAAGACCCTTTCTCATCTTCTGCGGAAGTCAAGGGACGCCTTACTACCAAAGAGACTAACCAAGAAGAAAGGAGACTCATTTTTCCTCAACATACTACTCTTTCAGATAAAGTGGTCGAGTCATCCAATTTATCAACCAAACCGGGTAAGGATAGGAAAGATGTACATATATTGCCAAGGTATGATCTTTATGTATTTCTTCCATCTTTAATAGCAAATTTACACTCTTTTCGTGTTTATTGCTACTATCACCAGCACTTGATCCCAAGTGGGGGGAACAACACCCTATTACACAGTAAATAAGGGTGGAGTCAGGCTCGTGACTCGAACAAAAACAAGCGCTTCGTGGGAGGCAACCCATGCTTATCTTTTATTTTATTTTCTGATTTTGTATTGAGTCTGTCAGACCTGCAGAAGATGCGGCGCATCTCCATCCTAAGATGCGACGCATCGCCTGCACTGGTCATATCTTATTTAATTTTCTGCATTTTTATTTTTGACTTTAAAACTTTCTGTCAGTATTTTAATGCGGCGCATCCCTGGTTAAGGATGCGACGCATCTTCTATTCTGATTCGTATTTATTCCAGGCTCGATACGGCGTATCGACTTACCTGATGACTTTCATTTTAATTTTTTTTTAAGTTTTATTTTTACTAACTACTAATGTATTATGCAAGTTTGAACCTTCTTAACTCAGGTGTGTTAAAGTCTGAATGGTATTATAGATTCCTGCATTCTTGTGGATACATCATCTATGAAGCTTAAACGTTCTCATCCACAAGAAAGTTGATTTTTGCTCTTATACGAATAATGGAGGATCATACCGAGCAAATCTCAGGGGAGTTTTTCTGTTCTAATTCTTTTATTTTCCAGTTTTTTAATCTTTGATACAAACAACGAGGACGTTGTTTAACTTAAGTGGGGGGATTGGAGAATTAGAACACTTACTTGTCCTAAACTTTTTCAAAATATGCTTAAAATGCGCTTAATATATCAAAATTTAAAATTTTAGCATGTTTTTGTTTAAAGTCTAAATTACATAGCTGCACACATAACATTATTTCCAAAAATTGTGAACTTTTCAAAATTCACAAATCTATGAGTGTGCCGGTGACTTGTAAACTTTAGAACTTGGCTTGTATACTATTCGAGACCACCATAATAAGTATTATTTATATAATTGGAGTGACTTGTCTAAATTGGTAAATTTCTAGGATTACACCCAAATAGCCTTTATATGTTATGTGATATTAACTAACTACATTGGTTAGTTAACTCCCGTATAAACCCTTTTGTTACTCTCACTTTTAGAGTAAGATACCCCTAGAAAAACACTCAGAGCCATTCCTTTTGTTTCTTACACCTTTGTTATAATGTTTCGTTACACCCTTACACCTTAGCCTACCCTGTAGATTAAAATCCGTGGTTAATTGCTTTAGGCAAAGTGTGTTTCCTTACATTACCTGTGTTCGCGTGCGTAATTCATTATCTTTGGTTGAGTCAGGAAATTGCACAATGCAATTGGTATGAAAGTAAATATTATATCTTTGAGTTTATTTTTCGTGTGTTTACTACTTTCGCTATTACAGTTATTTCTGAAAGTATGAAGAGTATGGAAAAATTATCCGGAAAAATAGTAATAGTAAAGTTGTGAAATTTTACACATATATGTTGATGTCAAAAAAAAAAAAAAAAAAAAAAAAAAAAAAAAAAAAAAAAAAGGAAAAAGTTGGAAGTTTGTTTTAACCAACTTATGTAAAGTTTTGTATTAAGTGGGCGATATCACCACTATTTGTTATATATTATATTTATGGATTGAATGGGAGTTGACCGTTATGGGAACGCCAACTAAGGTTATTCTTTGATTAAGATTTTGTTGAGTATAATTCGTGTCTACCTAAAGCGTGTGTTTCAAGTGTTAAAGCGTGAGTTATTCAATGATATGAGTCGTATTCATGGGATGGTTGGGAAAGCAATTTACCACACTTAGGATTTTAATTTATCTGTTTTGTTTATTTTTCATTTTACACAAATTTGTATCCCAAATATTATCCATACCCTATATTATTCTTTATCCAAACCTTTGATTTATTGAGATTAGGGATTTGAGCAATCTTAAGTATCGTAGTCGTGGATTCGGCTATGTATTTATGATTTTGTCTCCCTTTTTGATATAATATTATTGGTAAAGATTACTTGGTCCTATCTTTAGCCTATTCAAGTTAAGGATTTGAGCAATTGCAAGTATCGTGGTCGTGGATTCGATCATGTATTTGTGATTTTGTCGCCTTTTCTAGAATTTGAGATCGATAGAGATTAAGGAGAATGATTAACCCTTAACCAATAAACCCTTTTTACCGCTTTAGACTTGTTATTCCTTGGCTTTAGTGGGGGAGATGCGTATACTTGCCAAGCTTATGATAGAATATTCGTCACGACTGGACAGTTAAACGATTAGATTTGCTTTTATCAAAATATTTTATTTTATTTTTAATTCGTTAAGTGTTTGGTTGTGCAATTATGACAAAAAAAAAAAACGAATACATGCTTAAATATAAAAATAAATCCTAATATCTTTTAGGATACATTTTCATAAGATTTATTCTAAGGTTTACTTGGGGACAAGTAAAGTTCAAGTGGGGGGATATTTGATGAACTCAAATAAGTACATTTTATTACCATCATTTATCCTATTTATTTGACTTGTTTTATTATATTATCTGTGAGAATTGATACGTTAATGTTTACTTTTGTAATTCTCAGGTAAAAACAAGTATTATGTGAAACTTGGCGATTTTGGACTAATTATGGAGCAAAACAAGCAAGAAGTTAAGAGTCTACTGAAATGTACAAGATCAAGATTATTCTGCTCCAGATACGCCGCATCATACTTCTTACATACGGCGCATCACTATCATGATTTCACAAGTTACGATCCAAGACAGCAAAGGACATGCGCCGCATAGAGAAACGGAGTTATGCCGCATCTTAAGGCGGTATACGAATATTCCTGAATATATTAATCTTGGACCCCACGCGAAGTTAAGTCAATGCGCCGCATCTACTTATTCAATGCGCCGCATCTAACCCTCAGACAGAAACTATAAATACCCCAAAGTCAGACGAATTTTGTGTGCAATATACCGAGTACGAGACTTAGCAAAAGACAGAAGAAACCCTAGGACGAAGTCAGACGCATTAGCAGTACAAGACACACCCTAAACGAAGATACAAGAGCTGTAAGAAGGTCCTGCATGTATTCAATTCATTAAGTAGTTTTGTTTTATTGTATTAGTACACTTTAATTCATCAGGATTGATGGGCCGATTCCATGTGCCTACGGAAAACCATGGGCACCCCTTAAAATTGCTTTCCCATTAATTAAAGTTTATATGTTGATGTCTTTGGTGACTTTTATTAGTGCATTGATAACCTCTGTGTCTAGCTGAGCATTGTTTGGGTCGCCATGCCCCTTCCTCGCCTATTTATTCTATCGTTTCTAGGATAGTGGGATAGACATAAGTGATCATTAAGGGTTTACTCGCCGATAAGATTAGAGCCAACGAGAAAGGGTTAATTATATACACTTCATATAAAACTAGCAATAAAACAAGTGACAAGCTACTTAATTATCAGGACAGGTCTTCTTATTGTCTCGAGTATCTATCTGTGTACGTGTGTGCTAATCGCTGATTCGTGCTCATTAGTTTAATTTTCTATTTAATTATAACCAAACCGTGCCAGTCTCTCAGGCTGAACCCCCTTGCGTTAGATTAGGTTGTATAGCTAACTTAAGATATTAAAATACTGAATAGAATAACTAGATAATACGTTCCACTCTTAGTGATCGACACTCTACTTACCATTATATTCATACTGACCGGGTACACTGCTCGTTAAAGTGTGTGTTTTATTGATAAGTCGGCTAAATATAAATTTAAAACTTGAGTAGGCATTAATACTGCTAAAACCACAACGACATCACGCGTGCACCAAGTCTTTGGAGCCGCTACCGTGGATATAAAAGAATTAGAGCAATACACACGCACACATCAAAATCGCTAACATGTAAATCCAAATCAAGATTCGATTTTTATTATGCGTTTAGGTAATAACAATTACATATTAAATTGGCTCGTGATGCCACTGTTTGAATTTAAATATCTTGACATTCAAATAAATAAATAAACATAAAGCACATAATAGCGGAAGCAGGATCATTATTTAACATGTATAATGTATTACCAAATAATAAATAGGAACGTACCGTTATGATCCTAGCAAGAACAAGGATCAAATCTTATTTCACCTTCACTAGAACAATCAAACGGATTAACGTGGAACCCCTTACCTTTTTGTTCCACAATCCAAGATAATAACTAAAGTAAGTTATATCCGAGTTCATGACACACGTACTATAACCGATCAAAGGTTGATGCTAGTGAATGAACACGATTATTAAACCAAAACTATTTTGTTCAATAAACCTTGAATCTATTATTCAAGAAGGAAGCAAGAATAAAATCATTCTTATACATCATGTACGATACATATCTATTACAATATATGATTCATATATAAAGCACTGTACATTACCTACTTTCAATATATGAATCACATCACTGTACATGATACAGTCGATTGACTTTAGTGAATATATCACATCGTCTGACCTTATTGTCATTATAATAGTCGACTGACTTTTTTTTAGGTTTTATTTTTTGTGCCGTCCCTTTTGAAGGGTTTGAGGGTGTATATATAGCCTCCAAACTTGTTCTCCAAGTTTGATTCTAATACTTCCTCAAGTACCAAAACTCGACACTTAACCCCCTCCTTTTTCCTTTTGTGTCCAAATAATTAAAATATATAATAATATATATATATATATTAATTATTCATTTGATTATTCATACGTAAAGTGTGCAATCCCTCAGTCCCGGGTTCGATTCTAGTCATACACGATTTAATATTTTTCCAAAACTCTAACATTGGCTTGGGTATACTCAGGTCAAGTCTGAGGGGGCAGGGTTTACTCCTAGTAATCGTCGTGCCTTCGGGCGGATTAGTAGGGGGTTTTCCCCCATCGGGTATTTGAATAAGGCTTTCCACTTCGAGGGAGCTCTCTAGCGCGGGCCCAGTTAAGACAACATAAGCTAGACCTCCCGCTATCGAATGAAATTCGCCTTTTAAAAAAAACATTGCTTTTTATGACAGGTGGTGGATCATTTGCAAAGTGACAAAAGTTTAAAAAGTGTAAAAAGTATTTACTACCGTTGGATCATAAATCAAGATCTAATAAATCAAGATCTGATCAAATTAAAGAGGGGAATCTACACATAGGGGCATGTTTGTCATTCTAATAAAAATAATAGATCTGTTACTCATCTTTATTTCTCATCTCCTTTCCCCTCTTTATTTCACAGATCCGATCAAATTAAAGATGATCTCCGGCGATCTTCGTCACCATCACCACCATTGCACCGTCACCAGCACTATCTCTCTATAAGAAACACCATAACTATCACCATCAACCCACAAACACCCCCTGCCACCACACCAAACCACCACCGACTCACCAAACCAACAACGACATCACCACCAAACAACCACCACCGACCCACCAAACCACCAACCCATCACCACAAACACCCCTTGCCACAAAATCACCACCAAACCACCACCACGACATCACCCCTGCCCCCGCCGAGCATCAAAACCAAATCCGACAAGATTGAGCGCCAAAACACGCTTCGCCATATTCTAAAGGCTCCTGAGGAGTACGAGCCCTTTAAGGTATATTTCAAAGGCTTGCTAACCAATGATCATGAGACAGTTGAAACGTCGTTTGGTGGTATTGGTGTGGCTATTTGTGATATGGACGATCATTGTGTTTTTGAAATGCGAAAACAGGTTATGATTAGTAGAGAAAAGGAAGGTGATGTGGTAGAACTTCTAGCTTTGATTGAAGGGTTAAATACTGCTGTTGAACTTGGGATAACACGTGTTCATATTTTATGTGACAATTATAACTAAAGTATATTTACCGTGTACTATTCATCATAGAGTTATAGGGGACCTTTTTTTTTGCCCATACCCGCCACATTCACCCCTCTTATTTGGATCTCCTTCACGATTTACTCTTCTTCCAGGCTCCGACACCGCTCCACACCGGAAAAAAAACCGATGGATCTAATGACCCCGATCCGGCCAATTTATATCTACAGTGCGTCCTCTGAGTGTATCTACAGAACCCCCAAAAAATAATTTTATAATAGACGCTTGGCCACTTTTCTTATCTTATTGTGCCATTTGGTCTTCCAGAACCCTCTCTCATTTTCCACAGTCCACAAAAACCCCCCACATACCCACAAATGATCGGATGAAGAAGATGAGGAAGAAGGATACGATGTTAGGGTTTTCTCCTTTTTGTTATGCTGCTGAAGATTAGTGGTTTCTGATTTTGGGTTTCCTGATGGAATATTTGTGTTGCTTGCTGCGAACTCATGTATTATTTTTTTATTTATTTACTTTTTATATAAATTGGTATTTAGTATATGTGATTATGATTATTATGTGTTTTATTATTTCTTTTTATTATGATGATTAAATAACTTGTTCATCAGATTTTTTGTTATTTAGTTCATTTTTCCCCTGTAGATAAATTGGAATGGGATTTAAGTTGCTTTATGTTTTGATTAGATGATATTTATAGGGACTTGGTTGAAACTAGGTCAAATGTTTGTAACAAGTATAAGTAGTTTCTAACTTTTTTTTGGTCTTTCATTTGTAGGCTTATGGATGCTATTGGTGTTTCTGCGGCTATGTTTGCAGTCCTGTATCTTGCAACCTGTACAGTTGTATGATGATTGGCTATGATGAGTCTCAATAGGGTCCATTCAAGCTGACGGTGCCCGCCTATTGGCATGGTAACCTGCTAAGGTTGCAGCCATGGCGAGTGCGCCCGCTTTTTTGAGCCATCTGTCTGAGCCTCGGTTGTACAAAAAGGAAACAATCAGGGTGTTTGGTACAACTATTGTGCTATAATGTAGTTGCAGCCATAGGCTGCTATTCATTCTTTGCAGCTACGTTTGTAGCCCCGTATCTTACAAGCTGTAGAGTGATATGCTGATTGGCTATGATGAGTATGAATAGGGTCGATTAAAGCTCAGGGTGCCCGCCTATTGGCATGGCAACCTGCTAGGGTTGCAACCATGGCAGGTGCGCCCGCTTTTTCGACTAATCTGTCTGAGCCTCGGTTGTACAAAATAGAAACAGTTGTATGTTTGCCAACACTAATGGTGTATATTCTAAAGGCTGTTCAAAACGGCAAGTTGTTCTGGTATTTGGCACCTGTTTTTTAAGCGTCGCTTTCCAAATCATCTATATTGGCATGGTAGCCATGTGGTTGCAGGCATGACAGGTTTTAGGTAACACTTTGACAGTTAGACATTACATTCGGTGGGGTTGTTTCTATTTCATGAGTGTGGCATACGCGTTCCCGTGTCTTGGCAGGGCTACCAAGGTTCTTATGTGGTTGCAGCCATGTTAGATGCGTATAGTGCCTCAACAAACAAAGTTCGGGTACAAATTAATTCTTCCATGAGTGTGGCTGACACATTCCCGTATCTTGGCGGGGTAGCCACGAATGCTACGTGGGTGCAGCCATGACGGGTGTGTCAAGTCGCCCAAGGAAAGGCAGATATGACCCTCATTTTATCAAAATATATGAGAAAAACCGTGGCTTCTGCACATATCAAAACCATTTCAGTTAGCCCAAAAATGTTTTGAAAACCGTCTGCATAAATAAAGTATGGTACCTTTCAGCAATGTATATGTTGTGTTATATAACAAATGGCCTTTTTTTTTTTTTTTTTTTTTTGTCGACTTGATACAGGGTTACACTAGGCAATGATGAGTCTACGGGTGGGGAGGACTAAACATGAGGTCGTTTGCATCTTGGCACGACAACTTAATGAAGTTGCAGGCATGACAAATGTTCTATCTCATTGTTTTGTTCTGTTGTTGATGGTATGTATAATGAGAATGGTGGCAATACTGACTATGAGAAGCTGTGATGAATCTCTGCAGATTTGACTAAAGTTGTGAACGTCCCCACGTTGGCGGGGCAAATCACTAGATTTGCAGCCATCTCAGACGTTTATGCTTTTCCAAATTTCCACCCTGTATGAGCCGAAATTATGTGTCTTGGAATACGATTAAGGAGTCTAGAGCAGTTTTTAATCTTTATATTAAACGCCGCTCAGACAAGTAGTGGGTTCTGTTTGTTTGTTTGTTTCTGGGTTACGTTATTGGAATTCTTCGAGGTCTGAGAGCAGCCGTATCTTGGCGGGGCATTTATATTAACGTAGCCATGGCGATTGTTCTGCCTTTGTGAAATCGGCAATTCATGAATTATATAAATTGATATGTGCTAATGAGAGAGGAGAAGAAAGATGGAGGATGTGTTATTTGTAAGTGACTGTCCCAAAGAAGTTTGGGGGTAGTTAATGGATTAGTAAATGTTCAGGTTTCAACGTGTGTGTTTCGCTGGGTTTAGTGTGTAGTTAATGGATTAGTAAATATTATAATGCATTGTCATTAAATTATTAATTTTATACGTTTTCCATGATTTATTAGGATACAGTACTGAGTTTTCTTTTTTTTTTTATCCCTTCAGGTGCTGAGACGATTGACTTTGATAAAGTAATGCCGCACGTAAAAGCATAAGTAACCTCTAGAATTCCTGCTCCTAGATCCGCACAGGTTAGTGACCTTTAAATTTCGTGTATAGGATATTTGGAATAGGTGGAATGGGAACTGTATTCTGTCATTCAGAAATGAAGTTGATGATTTTAATCAGTAAATTCAATTGGTTTTATATTTATAGATTAAAACTGAATGCTCAAAAACCTTTTTTCAATTCACCTAATTCGCAATCCAAGGTTTTTAATTAAATTCTTTAGTTAGTAAAAAAAAATTACTTTTCTGCAATAATTGTATCAGATGCATAATCAAATGAGTAATATAAAATTAGCGTAGTAAATGATACTATGCTGGCAATACAGTCATTAGTGAACATAATAGGCTGTGGTGATTGATGAGATTTGTCCCGCCACCAACCGTGCTGTTCAAACTGTTAAGGTGATGGCGAGCCAACGACAGGACGTCATAGTTTCTTTTTACATGCCATCATGTATATTTGCTGATTTATGTTTGAGTTAAGTTTTAAAGTTTAGCATATTTCAATCTATATTAAGGAGGCGATGACGATTCACCATCTCATTGGCTAAAGCTGAGAACGTCCGGATCTTGGCGGGGCAACCTACTAGGTTTGCAGCCATGCTGGATGCGTCCGCATTTCTTCCCTATCTGAGCCTCATAGTTACTTCATTCGTTTGTTGAAGGTCCTGTTTGGACCTTACTAATATGAGACCCGGATCTGAATCTATGTATCTGTGTAAATGTCTGGGTGTATACAAAAAATATTCAGGAGGCGATGATGATTCACCATCTGATCAGTTAAAGCTGAGAACGTCCATATCTTGGCGGGGCAACCTATGAGGTTTGCAGCCATGCCAGATACGTCCATATTGCTGTCATCTTTGGTGCGTTGGGTTGCTATAGCAGGGGAGTGCTCAAACCAAGACATTTGGTTAATAAATGAAACACCTAAATCACTTTGGTATATTCATATTGAAATGGTAGTATTTCTTATGTTTTCTGATTAGTGTCATCCTACTTATTTGTAGTTATTTTGCAGACGTTTTAGTTTCAGCATGCGTAGGACATTCTGTGAGGACCTTGGTGTATGGAGTGAAACGAAGCTTTCACCAATTATCAACGACATGGAGAATCGGCTTCTGAAAGAGCATTGCCAACAGAAACAAGCAATATATGGATGATTATGATATGGTTAGTGTGCTTTTTTTTTTGCCTGTATATGGTCATGAGAATTATGCAACATGAGATCTACCAAAGTTGTATAGTTAATAATATTATTACATTAAACTTTAAACTATTGTTTTAGCTAAGGGTGATTGTTGTAAGAACACAAAACAATATGCTTCCATTTGAGTTCATTTTACACCTCTATTAACTTTGTATTCAAAAATCCCGCGGCAAAGCGCGGGTTAAAAACCTCGTTTACTTTAAATACTCTAAAGTTTGTCACACATTTTCATATTAGTGAGTTTGCTTGTGTGTACTTTAAGTTACTATTGTTTATCATCAATTTTTTAATAAAAAAATAATGTTTATCAGTTCATCGGTTATTTTTTATATTGTTCATCATTTATTTTTTGTAACGTTTATGAGTAATTTTTTATGATGTTCAGGAGTTTTTGAAAAAATAGCGTTCATCAGTTATTTTATATATTGTTCATCATTTACTTTGACCTAACACATCCAACGTCTCTTATTAATTATTATTCGTTCCTCATATAAAAAAAATTATGGGATAATTCTAAAAGTAGACCAAACACAAATGGGCGGTTCCCTATCTACCCCGAAATCCGAAAATAATTTTGTTGCCCAGGGCAACCGGCAATTTTTTGGGCAACTGAAGGATTTTCAGTGTATTTTTTGGGCAACAATTGCCATTTTTTGGGCAACTGGGGATATTTTTTGGGCAACCGGGGTATGGTATAGACCATTTGGTGTTTGGTCTAAATTAGTAATTATCCCAAAAATTATTTGCTGTACAGTTCATATACTTGTTAGTCATTCGCTGATCATTAAAAAAAGAAGAGTTGTTCGTTAATAGAAATAGACGTTTATTATATATGTTGTTCATCAATAAAAGTATTGTTCATCAATAAAAAAAAGATTGTACATCATAATGTTCATTAGTTATATCACGTTTTTTATCAGTTTTCTAAACAAAATTATGTGGTTCATCAGTTTTCTATTAAAAAAAAAAGCAAAAAAAAAAAAAAAAAAAACAACACAAAAAACAAAAAACAATGTTCATCAGTTAGGCCATAATGATTATCAGTTCATCAGTTAGTTTGTTCATCAGTGAGTCTTTGTTCATCAGTTATACTTGTTCATCAGTTCATCAGTGAGTCTTTGTTCATCAGTTATACTTGTTCATCAGTTCATCAGTGAGTTTTGGTCATCAGTTAATTTTGTTCATCAGTTATTTTTTATAATGTTCATTAGTTCAAGTTAGTATTGTTCATCAGTTCATCAATTTTTCTAATAAAAACACAATCTTTATCAGTTCATCAATTATTTTTGATATTGTTCATCAGTTATTTTTTATAACGTTCATTAGTTATTTTTTACAATGTTCAACAGTTTTCGAAAAAATAACGTTCATCAGTTATTTTTAATATTGTTCATCAGTTAGCGTCGGTTGTTTTTCAAAGTGTTTTGGTTCATCAGTTAGCGTCGGTTGTGTTTCAAAGTGTTTAAGTTCATCAGTTAGCGTCGGTTGTTTTTCAAAGTGTTTTGGTTCATCAAATAGTGTCAGTTAACTTCGATTGTTTTTCAAACTGTTTTGATTCATCAGTTAGCGTCGGTTGTGTTTCAAAGTGTTTAGGTTCATCAGTTAGCGTCGGTTGTTTTTCAAAGTGTTTAGGTTCATCAGTTAGCGTCGGTTGTTTTTCAAAGTGTTTTGGTTCATCAGTTAGCGTCGGTTGTGTTTCAAAGTTTTTAGGTTCATCAGTTAGCGTCGGTTGTTTTTCAAAGTGTTTAGGTTCATCAGTTAGCGTCGGTTGTTTTTCAAAGTGTTTTGGTTCATCAGTTAACGTCGGTTGTATTTCAAAGTGTTTAGGTTCATCAGTTAGCGTCGGTTGTGTTTCAAAGTGTTTAGGTTCAACAGTTAGCGTCGGTTGTTTTTCAAAGTGTTTTGGTTCATCAGTTAGCGTCGGTTGTGTTTCAAAGTGTTTAGGTTCATCAGTTAGCGTCGGTTGTGTTTCAAAGTGTTTAGGTTCATCAGTTAGCGTCGGTTGTTTTTCAAAGTGTTTAGGTTCATCAGTTAGCGTCGTTTGTGTTTCAAAGTGTTTAGGTTCATCAGTTAGCGTCGGTTGTTTTTCAAAGTGTTTTGGTTCATCAGTTAGCGTCGGTTATTTTTCAAAGTGTTTTGGTTCATTAGTTAGTGTTTGTTAATTTTCATCATGTTTTTTATTCATCAAAAAGTTTGTTCATCAGTTATTTTTAATATTGGTTCATCAGTTAGCATCGGTTGTGTTTCAAAGTGTTTAGGTTCATCAGTTAGCGTCGGTTGTTTTTTAAAGTGTTTAGGTTCATCAGTTAGCGTCGGTTGTTTTTCAAAGTGTTTTGGTTCATCAGTTAGCGTCGGTTGTGTTTCAAAGTGTTTAAGTTCATCAGTTAGCGTCGGTTGTTTTTCAAAGTGTTTTGGTTCATCAGATAGTGTCAGTTAACGTCGATTGTTTTTCAAACTGTTTTGATTCATCAGTTAGCGTCGGTTGTGTTTCAAAGTGTTTAGGTTCATCAGTTAGCGTCGGTTGTTTTTCAAAGTGTTTTGGTTCATCAGTTAGCGTCGGTTGTTTTTCAAAGTGTTTTGGTTCATCAGTTAGCGTCGGTTGTGTTTCAAAATTTTTAGGTTCATCAGTTAGCGTCGGTTGTTTTTCAAAGTGTTTAGGTTCATCAGTTAGCGTCGGTTGTTTTTCAAAGTGTTTTGGTTCATCAGTTAACGTCGGTTGTATTTCAAAGTGTTTAGGTTCATCAGTTAGCGTCGGTTGTTTTTCAAAGTGTTTAGGTTCATCAGTTAGCGTCGGTTGTTTTTCAAAGTGTTTTGGTTCATCAGTTAGCGTCGGTTGTGTTTCAAAGTTTTTAGGTTCATCAGTTAGCGTCGGTTGTTTTTTAAATTGTTTAGGTTCATCAGTTAGCGTCGGTTGTTTTTCAAAGTGTTTTGGTTCATCAGTTAGCGTCGGTTGTGTTTCAAAGTGTTTAGGTTCATCAGTTAGCGTCTGTTGTTTTTCAAAGTGTTTAGGTTCATCAGTTAGCGTCGGTTGTTTTTCAAAGTGTTTTGATTCATCAGTTAGCGTTGGTTGTGTTTCAAAGTGTTTAGGTTCATCAGTTAGCGTCGGTTGTGTTTCAAAGTGTTTAGGTTCATCAGTTATTTTTTATATTGTTCACCAGTTATTTTTTATTACGTTCATCAGTTATCTTTTATAATTTTCAGCAGTTTTCAAAAAAATAACGTTCATCAGTTATTTTTTATATTGTTCATCAGTTATTTTTTATAACGTTCATCAGTTATTTTTTTATAACGTTCATCAGTTATTTTTGATAACGTTCATCAGTTATTGTTCATCTTTAACGTGCGATATCTCACTCATATTATATCGGATTTGAGTGATTCAAATTTATGGGTAAAGAATGGCCAAAAAGCTACAACTTTCGTGTTTTAAGTTTTGCAAAATTCGGCCTTTAAACTAGGCAAAATTAGAGCTGAAAATGCCGAAAATTTCAAGAAAATCAACACCCACTTAAAAAGTTGAAAAAAAAGTTGCGATTCATATATCATAATTTACACCAAATTAAAGAGAATTAAATTTAATAAATTATGGTGAAATCGGTTTTTCATAAAAATTTATCGTTTGAAAGTTATTTACGTTTAAAGTTTTGGGGTGGAATAAAAAAATGGGTTAAAAGAACCAAAATGCCCCTAACTGAATTTAATAAGAAAAAAGGGAGGGAGTGGGTGGTGGACACTTGTCACATTGTGAGTGGCTTTCTAGCATTTTTAATTTTCTTTACTTTCTAAAGAACCGCATCTCATTTATGATAAGAGGTGTATAAATCTTTTATATAATAAAACAAAACCCCTAGTGGGGACTTTTACATTTCAAAAAAATCAAATCATACCTTATTAAGTAATAATCAAATTATTATTATTATTATTTTCTTAAATATTAAATAGGAAAAGCCTAAATACTTCTAAATTTATCCATATTCTACAAAAAAAAAGAATGTGATTTGTAATCATTCAATAAAAACTTACAAAAATATATGTGTCAAAATATAAAAAATTAAAACTTGAAAACGGTGGAGCAAGTTTTTCAAAGATTTGGGCTGAAACTTAAAATTCATTATCATTCCCACTAAATATTTGAAGCCCCAACATTCCCAAATTCCTCATCCATCAATCAAACTCGATCTCTTATCATTCATTCACGCACAATCATTGACGCAAGAACATCTCCTCCAAATCTAATTAATATTAAAACCCACTACATTCGTAAATAACCCTAATTCAATATCTCAATCAAAGTACAATGGTTTTGAAGGTCCTATTATAATAATTAAAACCCGAAATTAAAAATAATAATTTATTTAAATGATTAGAAAAAACCCCGCGCGTGCGCGGGCATTATATCTAGTTCAACTACCAATTAAATCTATTAATAGCCCTGACTAATAAATGTGCATTTTAAATATCCGTAGAATATTTACTTAAACGAACACACAACATTAAAATGGTCATAGCTACCACCAAATCATAGTAATTAATATACTCATATTCTAATGAAAACACTACCACACAAACTGGTTTTTCCCACGGTAGAATTCGTGGGAAACCCCGTGGGTAAGGGCCCTTTTCCACGGATTTCACACGGAATCATTCCGTGTGTAAAACCCTCGTGGGTAAATATTTTCCCACTGATTTTCCCACCGAGCGTTGACTTTTTTCCCACGGATATTACTGTGGATAATCCGTGGTTTTAATTTTCCACAACTTTCTCACAACCATTTTCCCACTGATTTCCCACAGTTTCTGCATCCATTTTTTCATATATATTAGTGGTTTTTTTTGCCACAGATTTCCGACAAACATTTTCCCACTGATTTCCCACATTTTTCACATAAATTAGTCGTTTTTTTGCCACAGATTTCCAACAATTCTTTCCCACAGTTTTCTCACTACAACCTACGACGGTTTTATCACAGATTTCCCACGGAAAAATAAATTTCCTCGAATAATTCTGTGGGAATTTTGTGATTAATTAGTGGGAAATATGTGGCTAAATTCTGTGGTATTTCGGATTTTTCAGAACCTGGAAATACGAAAAACCAATATCTGAAACAATAAAAGCAATTGACAAATTACCAAAATAAACAAATCCATTACCCAAAATGCATTAATGTGTCGCCCAATGCACATAAATTTGTAATCCAAAAGACATAAGTTAGTAACGTGTTATCGGATGATGCACCATCGAAATTGTTTCCGACCTACTACAACCTAATAGTTCGAACACAAAAACTAAAGCCTAATGCTAAATCAAACTAGCTAGGTCCAGGATCCGATTCAGTAGGTCGCTCAGTTCGGGGAGGATAATTTTGAGCAAAAGACTCAAAGCTATCATTGAGTGTTTTATGCCAAGCCAACGTGTCCGCTGCTCTTTGAGCCTCCGCAGCTACCCTTTCATCTTCCATCTTTTTTTTCAAATCATCGTTTTGCTTTTTCAGAATTCGTATCTCCCTGTTACATCCAATTACACATTACTTCATTAGAATAACAACAATATGAGAAAACAATCAACAACCTAAATGCCAAGGAAGGGGAAAAAAAGATAAACCAAATGAACCACCACCAATGTAATACTTTGTCCAACTATCACAAGACCAATGGACCCACAAAAAATAAGCCGATGACCCAGTTAATTACTACTCAAAATGAAAGAGCAAACCCTGCAAACAAATTGCTGTCCTACTTGTGCCAAACACCCTTAAATCAGCTGCCAAACATCCTTAAACCCCCGCACAAGTTGCAAATCCATACAAAATAGATTAACACAAAAACTTAACCAGCAGCCTTCAACATATTTGACACTAAAATCACATTACTACTGACCCAAAAGCAGGCCTGGCCCAAGATAAAAAAAGATACCAAAATCAAAACCAACTTGGTTGCAGCATGGAGTGACATAAACACAAATAGACAGTAGACATAGAAAGTTGACCCAGCTGATCACACAGCGGAAAAAACAAATCTTATGGCAAGTCTGCAACTTTTATCACATTACAGTTATGATTTTTTAGTACTTACTTGAGTACCAATGTAGAATAAGACACTTGGACATTCTTATTTGGAGATGAGTAACAACTAGCAAATGCATCAAAAATCTACAATGTCAGGAAAGTGAAAGTTAGTATATTTTTATTTATAATAATAAGATAATGTTAATGCCAAACAAAGAAAATGAGAAAAAGAGATTCCAACAAACAAACATAAATGTATACGAAGTCCAGACATACCTCAACACGATGCTTTTGCAACCACAGATGGTAGCCAGAGTTCTTGAAAAGATTTACCACTGCACGGATACTTGTCAGAAGATTTGGTGCAAGAGGACTGCTTGTTACCTTTTTAATCAACTCCATGAATATATCTAAAGAACCAATGACATATCCATAATTATTCCTACCAGTAAAAACCTGCTTGATTGTTATTAGTTTGTAACATATTAGTATAAATACCATTTTCATCGTTCTTGAGAGCAGCCGACCCGTCCGGATGCAGAATGACCATCCTTAATACGTCAATAACTGAAAAGAGAAGAAATAAATTATGTGGTTAATATGCTTGTGCTTAGGAAAAATTGCAAATGACCTTATGACTAAGTATATGAACAGCAATGGAGAACCAAAATCAATTTATCCTTGGTACTCCTAAACCAACAGCAAAAATTGATAACATCCTTTCAAGTTTTTACCTTTAAATGGTACCATATACAATATAAACAAATACTGGTAATCAGAACACAATTTATTTTAGGGTGAACACAAAACAGAATAAGGATGACCATTCAGGCACAGCAAAAATACAGGTCATACTGAATTAGATAACATATATATCCTCCCTAAAATAACAAAAAATCAATTTTGTTGAGCAAAATGATCTCACCTGGAAACATCATCGAAACTGGCCATGATTTTAATAACTTCAACAATAAAATGATGTCATCATCTGAAAATTTACTAGTATGATAATGTGATGTGTCCTTCAATATTTTAGCTATGGCACCCAATCTCGACGTCTCAGCGTCACTTATTGACAAGCTCTGCTGGTCCTGAAAAAAATAAAATCCAATAACTAAAGTTATGAGAAACAACTATGTAAAACAAGTGTAAAAAAAAAACAAAAATCCAAGAACTAAAGTTACAGTAAAACATCTGTGTGGGCAACACAATAACGCTACCCATATATCACAAGAATTGCAATGCCTACCCTGCATGTCCACTAACAATATGGCATTTAGCAAAGCTAAATGTCCAAATTTCTTTTAAAATCCCCCCTATTGCTTTATAAATTTTAGAATTCAACAAATGAATATACTAGTAATATTTTCAGTTCAACTGCGGAGCATATTTATCAAAAAGGCGACGAGCACCTGCATAGTGTTCAAACAATACATAACTAATTTTAGTAGAGAAAATAAGCAACAAGATAGTAGAGAAAATTGCCGCGTCTAATCTAGGACACCTACACTTAAGTCGGCAATAATACAAACTGACATTTTATCAACGCAAAACTCACACATGATCAAGACTTTTAATAAATCACACTTATCCTAAAACAACAAACCCCCTGATTTCGTTAAACCACAATCACCATCCAAGACTTTTAAAAAATCTAACAAATTCAAGTATTATCCTAAGGAAAAAACAAACACCCCTGATTGATCGTTATAACCACAAACAAACCAATCCAAATCCATGTCCCCACCCACAAAATTTAACAGCTTACTACCATGCCGAGACCACGGGGTCTCGTTCAAACCCTGTCGGAAAAATACACAATGCAACCAAACAGTCACGATCAACCAAAATCCAACATCACGACACAAGAATATAACCAAGAACATATTAACTTGCTATGCGAGACCCACAATCCACAACCCTATACGTTGGACGTTACGAAGCAATGACACCTCTGGGTGAATTCTATAAACCGAAACAACACGATAGCCAACTCAACATCAACTCTAAAGATAAACAACAATAACAACCTCAATATCATACCCGTAACATGTTTGAAACTCTCATGAGTCCAACCCACTCTACTCACAACAAATAAACAAATCTCAAACTCTACCGAGGCCAAATCGTCGTATAGCTGTGACCACCCAGAGCAACTAACAATAAACAACCCTACGATTTCTTACCACACGAAATAACAACAAAAATCAAAACGTTTAAATCTGGTTTTTAATCCGGTTTTTACATCATCAAACCAAAACACAAACAGAAACCTAAATACTATTAACCGATACTTTCGCCAATCAATTATACACAAAGCAGATTGTTAGCAAAAAATAACTTTGAATGAAATAATAATTTACCTTTAAACAGCTGGTGGTGGTGGCTAGGTCGGCGACGGCAGTGGCACTGTGGTGGTCGGGGACGGCACTTAAACCCAACAATAAATAAACAAAAATTAACAAAATACAAAAATAAACTAATAAAAATTAACAAAACATACATAAAAAAAATTAAATGCATACCTTTTATAAAGATGAAAGAAAGGGGAAGATAGAAAGAAAGAAAGAAAGAGAGAAAAATTGAAATAGAGGAAGAGAAGGTGGTGCTAGTGTGGTGGAGCAGCCGGCGGTGGTGTGAGACGGGATGGAGCAGCGGCGGTGGTGTGGTGGTTTTTGGTAGCAGATTAAATGAGAGGAAGATAGAAAGAGCAAATGAGATAAAGTGTTAAGTGTAGATCTGGGTTTTGGTAAGGAAAGCCAAATAACTAATTTAATTGATGGTTGTACACGAGATGTTTAGCGAATGATAGCACTTTTAAGCATTTGAGGTGTCCCAAAAGAATTCTTTTTGAAATTACTAAAAGAAACATTAGAAGATACTCAAAGAGTATGTCTTGATCAACGAGATGTTTAGCGAATGATCCGAGATGATATGGTTCTACACGAGATGGTATGTGCTTAAACACATACCTTTATTTGACCAAATCCGGACCCAAACCGACCAAAAACTAACCATAAATGCCAAAGATATTGCGTTTTTGTGTTTGTTTCTATGCAGGTACGGATATCGTGTGCTTAGAATACTTGTACCCCTTAGTTTAATAGCTTGTTTTTACTTGTTATTTCATATTAGTAGTTTAAAAACCCCAATATATCACTCTTTTCACACCATTCACTTCACAATTCGACACCGTTACGAAAACTCGAATTCAACCTTCGTTGGGACTACGACCCGGGGAGATACATTTGTTGTATTTTCTTTGGAATAAAAATATGAAACCGATAAGGTTCTACACGAGATGTTTAACGAATGAGACGAGATGATATGGTTCTACACGAGATGTTTAACGAATGAGACGAGATGACATGGTTCTACACGAGATGTTAAACGAATGAGCCAAGGAATTATGGAACTCGCGCTCAACAACAAAGTTCCAGCTTATCTTATTCTAGTTTGAAAGTTGCAATTCCTAACTATGGGCCAATGGTTAACAACAATGTCTCACCAGGCGTAAAGCAGTTTATTAACTCGCCTGTTTCGTTTAACGAATGAGCCGAGTTGACATGGTTCTACAAGAGATGTTTAACGAATGAGCCGAGATGACATGGTTCTACACGAGATGTTTAACGAATGAGCCGAGATGATATGGTTCTACACGAGATGTTTAGCGAATGATCCGAGATGGTATGGTTCTACACGAGATGTTAAACGAATGAGCCGAGATGATATGGTTCTACACGAGATATTTAGCGAATGATCCGAGATGGTATGGTTCTACACGAGATGTTTAACGAATTATCCGAGATGATATGGTTCTACACGAGATGTTTAACGAATGAGCCGAGATGATATGGTTCTACACGATATGTTTAACGAATGAGCCGAGATGATATGGTTCTACACGATATGTTTAACAAAGACTTTGATAGCACTTTTAAGCATTTGAGGTGTCCCAAAAGAATTATTTTTGAAATTACGAAAAGAAACATTAGAAGATACTCAAAGAGTATGTCTTGATCAACGAGATGTTAAACGAATGAGCCGAGTTGACATGGTTCTACATGAGATGTTAAGCGAATGATCCGAGATGGTATGGTTCTACACGAGATGTTTAGCGAATGAGCCGAGAAGGTATGGTTCTACACGAGATGTTTAACGAATGATCCGAGATGATATGGTTATACCCGAGATGTTTAACGAATGATCCGAGATGATATGGTTCTACACGAGATGTTTAACGAATGAGACGAGATGACATGGTTCTACACGAGATGTTAAACGAATGAGCCAAGCAATTATGGAACTCGCGCTCAACAACAAAGTTCCAGCTTATCTTGTTCTAGTTTGAAAGATGCAATTCCTAACTATGGGCCAAGGGTTAACAACAATGTCTCACCAGGCGTTAAGCAGTTTATTAACTCGCCTGTTTCGTTTAGCGAATGATCCGAGATGATATGGTTCTACATGAGATGTTAAGCGAATGATCCGAGATGATATGGTTCTACACGAGATGTTAAACGAATGAGCCGAGATGGTATGGTTCTACACGAGATGTTTAGCGAATGATCCGAGATGGTATGGTTCTACACGAGATGTTTAACGAATGATCCGAGATGATATGGTTCTACACGAGATGTTTAACGAATGATCCGAGATGATATGGTTCTACACGAGATGTTTAACGGATGAGACGAGATGACATGGTTCTACACGAGATGTTAAACGAATGAGCCAAGCAATTATGGAACTCGCGCTCAACAACAAAGTTCCAGCTTATCTTGTTATAGTTTGAAAGATGCAATTCCTAACTATGGGCCAAGGGTTAACAACAATGTATCACCAGGCGTAAAGCAGTTTACTAACTCGCCTGTTTCGTTTAGCGAATGATCCGAGATGATATGGTTCTACATGAGATGTTAAGCGAATGATCCGAGATGATATGGTTCTACACGAGATGTTAAACGAATGAGCCGAGATGGTATGGTTCTACACGATATGTTTAATGAATGATCCGAGATGGTATGGTTCTACACGAGATGTTTAACGAATGATCCGAGATGATATGGTTCTACACGAGATGTTTAACGAATGATCCGAGATGATATGGTTCTACACGAGATGTTTAACGAATGAGATGAGATGACATGGTTCTACACGAGATGTTAAACGAATGAGCCAAGAAATTATGGAACTCGCGCTCAACAACAAAGTTCCAGCTTATCTTGTTCTAGTTTGAAAGATGCAATTCCTAACTATGGGCCAAGGGTTAACAACAATTGTGGGAAACTAGAAGGGGGTTGAATAGTTTACCGGTTTAAAAACTTCTTTTAAAAATCTTGTTTTAAAAGTATGATATTGGAAACTTTAATTCGAACACTTATATGTAATCAATCAACACCAATATGAACTAGACACTATTCTAACTAATGAAAAATAATAAAAGTAAAGAGTAGAGTTGGAAAGATCAAACCGAGACAGAGGATTTATAGTGGTTCGGCTACGAAGCTCTTCTTCGCCCTACTCCACTCCCCGAGTACCACACTCGAGAGTTTCAAGCACTATGTCAACAACCTCCCTTAAGGCGGAGAAAACCGTACACGTCGCTTATCCTTTTTCCGACACTAAGCTAGATGTCGAGTGCTAATCTTAGCTAGCACCAATCTACCAAGGTCCACGTGACCAAACACTCAAGCCCAATGGCTTCAAGAGATCACCAAGATCTCAACACGATCACAATGATCAACACTCACTTCACTCTACTCGACTAACACTAACCTAATGACCCTTGATCTTCTTGATCAATCACACAAGCCTAATGGCTTCAAGAGATGTTCACTATCTCTATAGATCACACTTGATCTTCACTCTCACTCACAAAAAGAAAATAAACTTGATGTATGCTAAGACACAACAAGGTTGTAACAAGTGTTACAAAAACCTATCAACTATAACTCTAGTATCTTCTTGAATACTTGAGTTCTTCTCTTGCTAATGAAGAGGGATGACAACACCTTGTATCAACTTGGATACTTGTGTTCTTCTCTTGCTAGTGAAGAGGTATGAAGAGGATCACTTGAAGGATGATTGGATCACTCTTGAAACAAAGAAAAACTAATCTAAATGACCCTAAGAAGTGAAAGGTGTGAGAGGATTTAGCTAAGGGAATTTTCTGTGTGTGAAGGGTGCTTAAAACTGTGAAAGAGGTGGGTATTTATAGGCAAAGAAAATCTGAACGTTACAATTCAAAATGGTACGGACGGCTCCGTTAAATACCATACGGATCCACTAAATTTAGTGGAACCGTGGAGCCGTGGTAGACTAGGACGCTCCAAATTTTGTCTTTTCTGGTGAAAACTTATTTGGGGAAGGTTGGAGCTGATTTTGGGGGGGAAAATAGCTGTTGTGATTTTCAAACTAATTTTTCCATTAAAACATTTCTTAATATTTCAAAAATAATTTGTCATGTGTATTTTTGAAAAAATGTTTTGTCCCATTTAAAATGTGAATTTTCAAAACATAAATTCACTTCTTTGATCACTAGTTCAAGTTGTAACTTTGTTCAAGAGTGATTTGCGTAGAAACAGAATCTTCCGATTAAAAACTTGTTAACGTTAATTTTAACGTAACGTGAGTTCACATTTTGTCATCCTCAAAACGTGAAGTAATCGAAAGATATAAATAACGTTTTTAGAACATTATTTGCATCAACAACAATGTATCACCAGGCGTAAAGCAGTTTATTAACTCGCCTGTTTCGTTTAACGAATGAGCCGAGTTGACATGGTTCTACACGAGATGTTTAACGAATGAGCCGAGATGACATGGTTCTACACGAGATGTTTAACGAATGAGCCGAGATGATATGGTTCTACACGAGATGTTTAACGAATGAGCCGAGATGATATGGTTCTACACGAGATGTTAAACGAATGAGCCAAGATGTTTTGAGGATAAAAGTGTATAATATGTTTGGGAATAAAATCCCATCGACATGTCGTCAGCATCATAAAGGCGGGAAAAAACCCCGCCCAACTATTCGCTATTATTCACACGCGGGGAAAGTCAAAATTTTGACCCTAAGTAAATACCGACGACAGTAACGGCAAAATAATTTTTAATCAATCGCTAATCACACGCTAATCACAATTATTTTTTTGTTTATATGGTGCCGACGCCATGTCGTCGGCATAATATTGGCGGGTCAAACTCCCGCCCAAGTTTTCACCAGGTTTTGAAAAGTCAAACATTGGTATAATTATACCGACGACATGTCGTCGGTATTTTATCATCAAAAAAATTCAACGCAACCTTGGCTTGGTCAAGCATGTTTTTTGTCGTTTAGTGTTTGATGCTGACGACATTATGTCGTCGGTGTGGTCTTCGTCGCCCGTTCTATGTTTTCTTGTAGTGATAGTTACACGTTCACGCATATACATGTCCGTATACCTACATACAAAACATCTATATACACACAGAAGATCATAAACGGGCATACGGAACATATACGTGTAGATATCCACAGATATACAATGATTTGTTACACATATATGTTATACCTAAACTTAGACATACACTTGTGATACTAGCATAAATAGTTACATTAATAAACAATCACATAAAATATTAAACTACAAACACATATGAAGCCATACTAAGTAATGTGGGAGTGTGTAAGCATACACAAACATCAAAACGGTATTTTTGTGTGAAATTCGTGGGTATTTACACACATATTTCCCACGGATTTAACACATTTGTGGATAATCGGTGGGAAATTACCGACAACTTTCCCACGGGCATAATCATTTTCTTTTACTTTTTAATATAGGTACACGTATACACGTCCGTATACCTACATACAAAACATCTAAAGATACAATGAAGGTCGTAAACGGACATACGAAACATACATGTGTAGATATTCATACATATGCAATGGTTTGTTACATAAATAAGTGATACTCGCATAAATAGTTACATTAATAAATAGACACATATAATATGAAACTACAAATACATATGAATACATACTAACTAATGTGAGAATGTGTAAGTGCACACAAACATAAAAATGATATTTTGTAGGAAATCCGTAGGTATTTACATGCATATTTCCCACGGATTTATCACATTGGTATTTACACACATAGACCGTGTGAAATCCGTGAGTAATGTAGCTAAAATTTGCCACGGACTTTTGGCCGTGGCTAATATGTGTGAAATCTGCGACAAGTTTTGTAACACCCCAACCCGATAAGGGTAGAAGTATCACGTTATGGTGACGTATCAAAGCACACATAAGCATATGACTAAATAATACAAAACGAATTTCAAAGGTTACAAAGAGAAAATCTGAAACTACAAGGGTTACAAATGAATTACAATAATTACTAAGTCCAAATATCGTCTCTTCTAATCATCTCTATTCCGAAATGGCTTATAAGTCAAAGATAATCTTCACTCATACCCAGCTTCCTACTAAAACCTGCCGCAGGAAAAGAAATGCGGCTGAGCTTAAAAAGCCCAGTGAACGGATATATACGAATAACAAATCATAAGGTAAATAAGCATAAGCAATGAAGGAATGAAAGATACGAAAGCATAATCATACGAATCAAAGCACACCAAAAGATAAGAGTGCATGAGAACTGAATAAGAACTGAATATAAGAACGAAATGGAAATAAGGAAATGTCATATAAGGATGTGCCATAAGAACTCCATACAAAAATCCGTCAAATCATATCATATCATATCATATCATATCATATCGTATCATATCATATCAGTGTACGAAGAGGGGAGACCTCTAAGTACTAATCCAAAAGTGTGAGAAGGGGTGCAAGGCACACACCACCTGGTCACCATAATCATACATACACATAAATCCTAGGATGCATCCATACGCTCCCATCAAAAGTATGTATGCCAGTACTAGACTGGTCACACACACGCATAAATGGCCAATAGTGATCACAAATAATACATACACATAAGGGGGAACGCCGTAGATCTATCACACCTCTACGGGAGTGTCATGCCTAGGGTGCCATCCTAGACATGGTCCTGGTACCTCCAGAACTAGTTAAGCTCAGGCACAGATCTATCATATCATACCAAATCATAATCAAAGTCAAAGCATAGCAAGAGAAACGAAAGTGTATCTCAACAAATCATGGCAACACATAATCATATCATAGCAGAGACATTTAAACAAATGTCAGAATGAATCACATAAGAATGGCAATCATACAATGAAAGCCAAGAATCAAACAAAAGGGAATCATAGCAGTTATCGGATCATAAGAAATATCCCTACTGAAAAGGGAAAGCATAAATGTACGAAGCAAAGTGTCTTAGAGTAAGACAGAATATCCGTACCTTAACGAATACGCAAGCAAAAGAAATGAAAGTCAAATCAAATAGGAGATCACTCCTTCTTCAACCGATCTACAAATAATCATAAGTTCTCTTAAGTTTCATATCATCGAAAGGTTTCATGTTTGTTCTCATTTCATATTAGATAACCTTAAGTTATATCATTCTCATATGCCAATTCAAAGTATTACCAAATGATCATATTCATAGTTCAAGATTCATAATGTCTTTTACCAAATTTAGGGTTTTATGTAATTATCACAACTTTAGGGATTTATATGTAATTCTCATAAGTTAGGGTGAAAAATGTAATTACCATGAAGTTACGGTGTTCACAAGTTAGGTCCCTTAGTTTTAAAATAATGACGGTTTAAACCCTTATGTTTACAAAACAAACACAAAACACCTTTTCATTACCTTTTTAACCTTTTATAACTTCACACAGTTTTATATACGAAATTGTTAGGTTTTTAATAAATTGAAAATCGTACAAGAACTCAGTAATAAAATTCCCAAAAATTCCCAGAGATGCTCAAATGTCTTAAGTATTTTACCAAATTTTTCCAGATTTTATTAAGTAGAATAACTATGGATTAAAATTCACCTAAACCAACTCGTCCAGATTTCTGACTGATTTTACTATACCAAAAGTTATTAGTTATAAACCTTTTAAGAAAAATTCACAAAAATCTACAAAAATTCCAGGAAGTAATAGACATCTTATATATTACCCAGTTCAAAGGAAACCTTCTAACTCGACACGATTTGAAAATTAAAAATCAAAAACCATGACTAATTTTCCAGACTCACAAATCCGATCAGACACATAATTTTCTAAAAATCAAAAGTAACCTTCTAGGCCTCAAAAAAATTACAAACTAAATTTTCCCAGGTAGCTATTTCAATGAACTTAGTTTTAGGCTTTTAAAACACTCAAAAACTCGATTCCATCATAAAGTTACAGCCGTTTAAAGTCGACCAAAAATCCCACTCAGAATCAGTTATCACAGCAACATATCCATTTTAGAGTTTTTTTACCATCCAAATCATTAGTTTTTCACTCCAAACGATTTTGGTTGAGTCCATAACATATTTAGGTCATTCTATAACATATTTAACATAATCACAACGAATTATTTCACCACAAAAATATGCAGCCGATTCATATATACGATTTTAGGGTTTTGTTCATTTGTGATTTCATGTGGTATTTTATGTGCATATTTTTCGATTATGAAACAAAACAAGAACATGGATTGAACAAGTGATACTATACCCTTGTAGACCACGAAGAAACACGAACACAACAAGAATCAAAACACCACACGAATTGCCTCTTCCCCTCTCTTCTTTTGGCGTCGAACAGCAGCAGCAAGGGCACAAGAACACGATTTTTAGGTTAGTTTTTGATTCACAAATTTCGAATGGATCTTTGTTATGATTATAGGTTACCTTGTTGATGATGAACACGAATCAAAAACGAGATTGAAGCCTCCTTGGTGGGTTCTTGATCGACACAGCAGCCAAGAGAAAGAGGACCGAATGTTTTGTATTTGTGAGAGGTTTAGGGTTTTTTTTTTTTTTTCTTTTGTTCGGTTATAGGAAAAAAAAAAGAGGAGCCGTGTTTTTGATTTAGGTTTATTTAGGGAATAAATAAATCACATTATGGGCTTGCCAAGTTTCTAGCAATCATGCACTTGGACTCAATTGTGGTCATGGGGAGGGCGGCACCATACATAGGTTCTTTTTTTTTTTTTTGTACAACTTATAACATAAGGTTTTTGATTTGCTTAAATATTGGAAGCTTAGAATATACATATGTTACTTATGTGATCTTTCGTAGGTTCTCAAAATTTTAATTTCGAGGGTATTTTTGTCTTTTCATCTTATGTTAATTTGCGGGTTTTACAAGTTTCCCACTGAAGTTTAATCAACACAAATAGTGTGAATATTGTTGCAAATATGTGGGAAATTTGCGACGGATTTGCCACAAAAACTTGGTCAACAATTTAGTGTGTAAATTGTGAGAAATCCGTGGGAAAATTACGACATATTTCCCACGGAAATTTGGTCAATAATTTAGTGTGTAATTTGTGTGTATTCCGTGTGAAATTTCCCACAAATTTTTTTCCGTGTGTAAAGTTTGTGGGTAAAACCAGTTTGTGTAGTAGTGAA